>JALMGF010000111.1:2912500-3347471 GCA_023333645.1 Sceloporus occidentalis
TTAAATAGTTAATCTTGAGTTAATAATTTCAATAACTTTAGGATTTTGGCAGATTGCACACAGCACAGTGCAGTAGTGCATAGTTTTACTTTTTAAGCAGTAGCACTGAAGAGAACTTCCTCTAATTTTTTTGTCTTTAATTCGTTTTTCCTTTTTTTTATTTTTATTTTTTTATTTTTTTTTTTATAGTTTTTTAAACACTACACTACACTACACTACACTACACTACACACACAACACAAAATTTGAAATGGATCCTCCTTTTGGGACTAAGGAGGGACAAGCTCCATCTACCACCACCACCACCACCACCAGCACCACCACCAGCACCACCACCAGCTCTAAGATGCAGCCTTTGCGTCAGTCTAGTCGGCCAAGTAGGCCAAGCTCTCGCTTATCATTTGGGGAAGCATTGCTTGAAGGATCATCAAGTAAAGGAAAGGCACCAAAAGCAGGCAGTAGTAGTGCGGCTAGGCCCACAAGCTCTATGGTTTTTTACGGAAAGCCTAAAGCACCAGAAGCACGTTCAAAGTTAAAGGGTAGCACAAGTAGTACCAGCCCAGTGACTAAAAAGAAGTGCCTTTTGCCCCAAGCAGCATCTTCCCCATCCACCAGCAGCATGCAAGGTACCAAGCAGAGCCAAATTAGCAGCAAGACTCAGAGGGGTCCCAAACCAAAGCGATCTCATTCCTTTGTAGGGAAAACCACCACCACCACCACCCCCGCCTCTACCACCACTAGTGCTGCGCCTACTGTTCCCACTGGTACCGCCACGCCATGTCCTCCTAGTACCTCTAGCAAGCCACCAAGTCCTTACAAAATTTTTGTAAAGACAGTTAGAGAGAGGGCTACACATAGTGGAACTCCACCTAGCGAGGTAGCAGAGGAGCCTGAGACTGAGAGGCCAAGTGCAGAGTCTATTCTTCCTGCTCGCACTACTACTAGTCACGAGTCTCACGACGATATCAGTCTTAGCTCCAGCCTAGCAGGAATTCCATTCGATCTGGCTAATGAAGAGCTAGACTATGAGCCAGAGGAAGTAGAGGAGATGAGTGGTCAGGAATCAGATTCCTCAGGGAGCAGTGTCCAAATGACTAGTGCACAATTTTCCCCTGAGCCTCCACCTTCTCCGCTACGATCATCACCATCACCACCACCAGCAGCAGCAGCAAAACCTAGCAAATCTAAAGCAATTAGCAGTCCCACTATGGCCAGTACTGTTACCACCAGTCCCACCACCACTAGTTCTGCCTCTGTTCATCCACCCCGAGCAGTAAGAGCAGCACCCAAGGCACACTCCAAGGCTATGCGCGCCCCAATTTGGGAGCACTTTGAAAATGTTGAAGAAGGGCGCTATGGAAAGTGCAAACATTGTGGGAAGCTAATAAGCAGAGGGAAAGTGTCTGGCCATTTTACCAGTGCTAGCATGAAGCATCACCTCAGCACTCAACACAACGCTGTGCTATTGGGGAAAGATGCAGAGGTAAAACTTAGTGCAGGCAGCATAGCTGGTGGCCGTGGAAAAACCCCAACAGCTTCTTCTTCTGAGCCAATAGCAGCAGCAGCAGCAGCAGCAGCAACTAGTGCTGGCAGCCAGAGACCAAGGCAGGTTGGAGCACTGCATGTACAGCCCACCCTGGAAGAATTTGGGGCATTCCACTCCAAGAGAACGATGCCCAAACAGCAGGCCAATAAAGTAACGCGACTTATTGGTCAGTTCATTGCTGTTGGAGGGGCATCCTTCTCCATGATTGAAGGGGAGCCTTTCAAACAATTGATGGCGGCTGTGGCTCCACAATACACAGTTCCGTCACGTTCCACTTTCAGCAGGAACATTGTCCCCTCGCTGTATCGGTCCTGTGTTGCAGCAGTGAAAGAGGAGCTTTCCAAGGCTGCTGGTCAGTGTGTTCATTTCACTACAGATTTGTGGAGTGCACCTAGCGCCCAGCATGCCTTTCTTTCTTTGACAGCACACTGGTGGCAGCCCGGTGTGTCTAAGGAAGTTGCTGCAGCAGGCTACCGATCATTCCTTCTCCATGCAGAAGTGATGGATGAAAAGCACACTTCCCAAAATATTCTGCATGCGATTAGGAAAATGTTTAGCCTTTGGGTGGGAGCAGAGGCGGGCACCAATGTTGAAGTTGGTTTTGTGGTAACTGACGGAGGTGCCAATATGGTGAAAGCGCTGCGAGATGGTCATATTGTTGGTGTGCGCTGTGCAGCCCACATCATCCATCTTGTAGTGAAGGCAGCAATGTCAGAAGGAACTAATGTGGCAGCAGTAGTTCTGTCCCGCTGCAGAAAGATCGCTGGGCACTTTCACCATAGTGTTAAGGCTAGCCAACTTTTGAGGGAAGAGCAGGCGAGGTCAGGTCTTCCCGTACACTGCCTACGTCAGGATGTCAGTACACGGTAGAACTCCACGTTAGACATGCTAGAGAGGATTTTGGAGCAGCAGAGGGCAATCCATAATCTTGCCTCAGAGCACAATATTGGGATTACCTCTCCATTGAATAGGGAGGATTGGACAGTGATCGCCCAGCTAGTGGCAGTCCTTAAACCATTCAGGGATGCCACAGAAAATTTAAGCTCAAACACTGCCAGTCTGGCCCAGGTAATCCCAGTGTTCTCCCATCTAGGCAGCAAGATGGATGTGTTCCTTGGAAACCGTGAGGCTGTTCAAGGTGGCACTCTACATCCTGACATAGCAGCCATAGTCAGGAAGCTGAAGGATCTGCTAAAAGTACACCTTCGCAAACGAATGGAAGAGAGTCCCGAAATGATGCTAGCGTGCCTTTGTGATCCAAGAATTAAGGGAAAGCTAGCTTTGAAATTCAATGTTCTCAGTAGCTACCGGGAGCAATTGGTCAACAAGGTGCGTGACTGGCAGCGTAAAATGGGAATGCTGTCCGAGGAGGGTGAGGTGCAGGAGGAGGAAGAGATGATGTGGTCTGCTACCCCTAGCAGCAGCATCAGCAGCAGTGCCACAAGCAGCACAACACAGCTGAGTGGAGCAGCTGCGTTTTGGGAAGAGGCACTTGGCAGTATAGTTGGACCATCTGACAGAGCTAGCAGCAGAAAGGAGAGTAGTGCTGCTGAAATGGTCAAACTTTACCTCTGTGAAGTTCCTTCTGCTCCTAATGTTGATCCTCTTAGCTACTGGGATGAAAAGAAGAGTGTGTGGCCTGCACTCTCATGGGTTGCGCAGCAGCTTCTATCATGTCCGCCAACCACTGTTCAAAGTGAGCGCGTGTTTTCTATGACTGGAAACATAGTCCACAGCGCTCACGCATGGCACCTCATCTGATGGAGCAGATTGCCTTTCTTAAATTCAATCTGCCCAAATTGGGTTACCCAGCTCTTAGCTTGGAAAGTTAAATTTTTTCTCTCTAATGTTTAAGGTAGTTTCTCCCCCTGGTTGCACTTGCTGCGGTGTGGCAATGCCTGCTACCTCCGCTGGTGTAGCCAATTTACGCTAGGGCCTAGTGTCTGAGCTCTGTAAGTCCGCTCCCAAACGCCTAGGACTGACAGTCTTTGGATGCTTTGCCCTGGGGTGAAACAGGTGAGTGGGTCGTCAATTGCCCACTCATTCACCTTTTTCCGTTTCCAACGCTGCTGCTGGTGGTGGTGCCAGTATCTTTTGCCAGTTCGCTTCCTGGCTGAAATCATGCCTCAGATGTCCCTAATGGAAAGGGTAGTTTCTCCCCCCTGGTTGCACTTGCTGCGGTGTGGCAACGCCTGCTACCTCCGCCGGTGTAGCTAGCTTATGCTAGGGCCTTCTGTCTGAGTTCTGTAGGTCTGCTCCCAAACGCCAAGGACTGACAGTGCTTGGATGCTTTGCCCTGGGGTGAAACAGGTGAGCGGGTCGTCAATTGCCCACTCATTCGCCTT
Source organism: Sceloporus occidentalis (assembly GCA_023333645.1). Lineage (NCBI taxonomy): Eukaryota > Metazoa > Chordata > Lepidosauria > Squamata > Phrynosomatidae > Sceloporus > Sceloporus occidentalis. Next base: position 2,916,392 of record JALMGF010000111.1, read on the forward strand.
TCCCAATTCTGCTGCTGCTGGTGGTGGTGCCAGTGTCTCTCTTCAATGCCAGTTCGCTTCCTGGCTAGTGTCATGCCTCGAATGTCCCTGATGGTAAGGGTAGTTTCTCCCCCCTGGTTGCACTTGCTGCGGTGTGGCAACGCCTGCTACCTCCGCCGGTGTAGCCAGCTTACGCTAGGGCCTTGTGTCTGAGTTCTGGAAGTCCGCTCCCAAACGCCAAGGACTGACAGTTTTTGGATGCTTTGCCCTGGGGTGAAACAGGTGAGCGGGTCGTCAATTGCCCACTCATTCGCCTTTTCCAATGCTGCTGCTGCTGCTGCTGGTGGTGGTGCCAGTGTCTCTTCTCTGCCAGTTCGCTTCCTGGCTAGTGTCATGCCTCAAATGTCCCTTATGGTAAGGGCAGTTTCTCCCCCCTGGTTGCACTTGCTGCGGTGTGGCAACGCCTGCTACCTCCGCCAATGTAGCCAGCTTACGCTAGGGCCTTGTGTCTGAGCTCTGGAAGTCCGCTCCCAAACGCCAAGGACTGACAGTGTTTGGATGCTTTGCTCTGGGGTGAAACAGGTGAGTGGGTCGCCAATTGCCCACTCATTCGCCTTTCCCAATTCTGCTGCTGCTGCTGGTGGTGGTGCCAGTGTCTCTTCTCTGCCAGTTCGCTTCCTGGCTAGTGTCATGCCTCAAATGTCCCTTATGGTAAGGGCAGTTTCTCCCCCCTGGTTGCACTTGCTGCGGTGTGGCAACGCCTGCTACCTCCGCCAATGTAGCCAGCTTACGCTAGGGCCTTGTGTCTGAGCTCTGGAAGTCCGCTCCCAAACGCCAAGGACTGACAGTGTTTGGATGCTTTGCTCTGGGGTGAAACAGGTGAGTGGGTCGCCAATTGCCCACTCATTCGCCTTTCCCAATTCTGCTGCTGCTGCTGGTGGTGGTGCCAGTGTCTCTTCGATGCCAGTTCGCTTCCTGGCTAGTGTCATGAATCAAATGTCCCTAATGGTAAGGGCAGTTTCTCCCCCCTGGCTGCCTCTGTCTGCGGTGTGGCAACGCCTGCTACCTCCGCCGGAGTGGCCAGCTTACGCTAGGGCCTTGTGTCTGAGCTCTGGAAGTCTGCTGCCAAACGTCTAAGACTGACAGTGTTTGGGTGCTTTGCCCTGGGGTGAAACAGGTGAGCGGGTCGCCAATTGCCCACTCATTTGCCTTTCCCATTTCCTTTTCCATTTCATTATTTTCCTTCTGATACACAACCAACCAAACATAACACACACAATAACACATATAACACATATAACACACAGTGACATCACACATAACACACATACACACACACTTACAATGCACAAAACACAAGGACCTTTTCCTTGTTATTTGCCCTGGCCTTCACTCACTAATAGCATTACATTAACACTATAACTCACACTTCACCCTATAACATTTTTCCATCCACATACCTGCCAACAGACCCAACTTTTTCAGGGACAGTCCTGCTTTTTTCCAGTCCTGTCCCATCTAATTTAGCTAAACTAGGTATGCAAAATGCAAATACACATAGGTAGTTATAGCTCGGTAGGTAACGCTACTATAAACATTTAATAAATATAATCAAGTACTAAATAATAAATCTAACTTTAAAATACATTTAAATAAACCCCTATTTTTTTTTAAAAAAAAACATTAAAATTAAATTATTATTATTTAGACATAATCCATCTTTAACCAAACCAGTGCACTGCTACTAATCTTAAACATAACCGTACATTAACCCTAAGCTATTTTTTAGTTCTTGTCCAACATTTTTCCATCAGCATACCTGCCAACACACCCAAGATTTTGGTGGACAGTCCTGCTATTTTCCAGTCCTGTCCAATAAGTAAGTTGGGTTGTTGCAAAGTATGCCATTGTAAATAGGTAGCAAATGTTAGGCATGTAAAGTGGTCCAAAATCAATTTAAAAATGTAAAATATTCCCTATTCTTTTATTAAACATCTATGGACAGTACACCTCGGTATGTGTGTGCAACTCTATTGGTCGTTTCGGCAGGGGGCTCGCCTGCCATCAACGAATGAAGTGCATTCTGCAGTTCTGCAATTCACTCGTTGATGCCAGACCAGCCCCCTGCCGAAACGACCAATAGAGCTGCACACACGTACCTTCACGGCAGCTGCTGCTGCTGTGATGTGTTATTAACCCCGTATTAACCCCTGCTAGGCAACCAGGAGGAAAACGAAGATTAAACGAGCACGAAGAATGTCCACGAATATTCGCCCGAAGAGAAGACAGGAACGGGCGAATATTCGCGGAATACGAAGATTTTTTTTTCCCCGAAGACGAGCACGAAGACGAACACGAAGACGAACACGAAGAGCCCCCTGGTGCCCAAGTCTAGTAAATAATATGATACAATCAAAACAATGTCATCTAAAGAAAAGCCCTTCTTGTCCTGAAAAAAACAATATCTAATGTGTGTGGGTTCAGTAAACGGGAAAGAAGAAAATTACAACTAAACACGAGCAGCGCAGAAATGTTAAAACGGCCATTGCCATTTAAAAAAAAATTAAAAAAAAATTGTTAGGTACATTTAAAAATCATAATCACAATAAAAACAAGGGTAACCATAGCGACGTTTCAACTTACGGTATTTTTCTCAGTCCTTCAAACTCCCATTCGCTGCATGGGATTCTGCATTATTTCAATAAAAATTCTTTATCAAGGACCCGTCCCAAATAAATAAAAATACAATCCCATTTATAATATCTCGCTGACATGTTACGCGAGGATCGGCGGTGACCAAATATACCTAATATTTTTAACCCTTTTCTTACCCTTGCTTAACTATAATTTTACTATAATTTTCCTTTTTCATATTTAGTAAATGCACACAAATAGTCATTTTTTTATAGACAGATCAAGCGTTCTGCTAATGCCATTTTTATCATGTAGTATTAATAAAATATAAAAAATGTATACAGTATATTTATGGACGACCAACCATGTTTTATTATTATTATTATTATTATTATTATTATTATTATTTCTGAGTCTTTTTGGACAGCTAACTTTTTTTTAAATACAGAATTGGGACACATTTTTACACTTTTCATTTTTTTACATTCTTAACTTTTTTTGGTGGGGGGGGTTACTGGAGATGCCTTTAGGGGTCTTTATAAACCTCATGGATCTGTCTTTCAAATCATTCTGAAAATTATTTATTATATTTTTGTGATAAATCATTTTTACATTTTATAAATTTAATTGTAATTTGTTTTATTATATTTTAAAATATATTTGTGTTTATTTATTTTTCACATTGCTCCCTACTGTGATCAGCCAGCAGGGGGCGTGAGACATCAGCAGAGTCTCTACTCACATCCTCCGTGCTGCTGGTGGGATCAGCGCTGACACCGCTGGAAGATGACGCCCCAGCTGGAGTTCCAATTACATTCCGTTAGAATTTAAATATAATATGGAGGCGCTAAAAATGTAGTATCTACTGTTATGCCCTAGTGGTCATTTAGGTCATTTTTGTTCCAAGCAGATTCAGGACTGTTGGCAGCTATGTAGGCATACTGAATATCCAGTTTTTCTAGATGTTAGGACCCATTAAGACTACGTTTTTTTAAAATTTTCTTTTTTTTTTTATTATCATTATACATACAGTTTACATTTTTTGCATTTTTTCCATAAAAAACGAGCCATGCACATTAGTCCCTCTGTTTTATTGCCCTTAAGTAATAACTTCCTGTGGACGGGTACTCCCAGTGAGACGCGCATGCATCGAAATAGCTAAATATGTGAAGCTGATCATGACACATGAAAGAAAACACTTTCTTCAAGCAGCGGCACAGAAAAAAGGCTGCATCTGTCACAGGAGCCTCCATGACTTTGGGGGCACCTGGAGGCTGCATCTCCCCTTATAGACAGCAGACCCCTGGATTGCGTTACATACTTCCAGCAGGCAATACCTGGTGCCTTTGATTCAATTTATAGTGACGATCGCAGGGTGACAACAGTGAGAGCCCCAGAGCTTTCCACATCCTGGTTTTTACCTTCCTCCTACCGCTCTGACCAATATTATCAGGTCTGATGGCAGGATTGTGTAAATTGGTGTGGCTTTCTGTTATAACTAATTTGCATATGATCTGCATATTGTGTTTTGCATATGGTGTGATACATGCTGGTCATAGCTCACCGCCAGTCCATTGAAAGGGTCTTGGAGGCTGGTGGTGATTGTTTCCTCAACTCAGTCAGTTCCAGGTTTATATCGACGTGAGTCCTGTCTTCTTATTTGCGGCAGAGTTCTTTGATCCGAGATCCAGTGAGTGCTGGTGAAAGAGGGACAACGCGAAGCCTTGTGGATGTTTTGGGTCCTCGGTGTCTGGTCCAGGACTGGGTGCTGTGCACAGGGTGGGCGTGTGAGGTTACACGCATGTCCCTTTTTACGTGTCGTATGTGGATAAGCACCTTTTGCACCTTGGACCCCTCCGTGCACGCTTTATTTTTGTATGTGCTAGCCCCAGCCTTTTGGCTAGGTGTGTGGTGCGTACGGGAAACATTTTTAGCATATCAGCCGTAAGGCTGGGGGGTTTCCTAGGGGGAGCACTCTTGTATGTAGTTCTTGTTTCACACGATAATAATTATAATATCTGTGATAATAGCTTTACAGAGGAGCTGGAGAGAACAGGAAGCGGCTTCCAACTTCCTGCTCGGGCTGACCAATGGGATTCCTACGCCGTCTGCACTCATTGGAAATGGAGAAAAATGAGCATGAAATGCCCCGACTGCCTTCTGTGAGCATCAGTGCTGGGAGAAATAAATCTGAATAACAAAAGCTGAAGATGAAATAAAAAAATATAGATTTTTAATTTTTTTTTTTTAACATGCGTGCTCTGAACCCGGAATAACATGCTTTTCTTTTTTTTTTTAACCTGTGTAATAATACACTAGTGTTTGCGTTCCACACATAATTGCATGGTATCAGTTTCTAAGTGTAACACTTGCAAGGTGGGAGCTCTTCTGGTTGCAGTTCCCTCGTCCTCCTGTAGGTGGCGCACAAACTGTTACAATGTATCTTCACATCACAAGACACTAGAGATTGGAAGGAGGCAGCAGAATAAGGGAGGTGGAGGATGCAGCAGTCACAGCAGCAAAGATGGATGTGATATGGTGGAACCAGAAATCCCTGCAAGGTTGTACGCCGAGAAGGGCTCAGGGGCTGTGATACGTCTTTTTTGGGGGGCTTGGATTTTGTCGAGTGCCTGTGTCTCCCCTACCAGAGGTAACAGAAGCAGATAAGAAAAAAAAAAAGGATTTGCTGAAGACAGCTGGAATCATCTGACAGCTTCCCCCTGCTTCTGCTTTGTGTGAATCCCAGAAAGGTACCGCTATCCTAAATACAGCTCCCTTCCTCAATTCCTTCTCCTAATACGGAGGTGGGTACGAACAAAAAAAATGCTATTTTATTTTTTTTGCTATTTTTTTTTTCTAAACAGCGAAACATTGATCACCACTGTGGCTGAACAAGAAAGCTAGAGCATTCGAGCTAAAAAAATTTTTAAAAAAAAAATGAGCTATGCATTTTCCAAATAATGAATCACATTTTTAAATTTCTTTTCTTTTTTTTATCCAGAGGAAGCATTTTTTGAAAATTTTTTGTATTTTTTTGTACATTTTTTTAAAAACATTTTTCTACACGGTCTCTGCTTGGAATACTTATTAAGAGATATTTATACATATGTGTGATGTGGACACGTGTTGGTTTTTTTTTTTTCATTCGTCCCTTCTGTTGGTTTTTTTTCTTTTTTTTCGCGAGTCGTGCCTGATTGGGGATACAGCATCCAGGCTCTAGGATTACATCCTGTGCTTTGATTAAAAACAACAGATTGCACAAGAAAAACAGAGAGGGGGGAAAAAAAAATCTAAATAATCATATCTTTAACCTGTTGAAAGATTTTCGGAGATAGGCACCTGATACCTCGTATTTAGCGCTGGGGGGGACTCTAAATTTTTATTATATTGCAGAAAAATCCGCACATTCACATACGCATTTTTGCTTGAGAAATTATATTGAGGAGAAAGGGCTTTCGAAGCATCATCCTGGTCAAGAAATGGACTGCCTGCTCTGTGTCACCGACACGTTTCTTTGGGGGGGAAAAAATAAATATATATGGGTAAAAATACCCATAATACATTTCAATTTCAGCCTTAAAAAATAAAAAGATTAGGCGATTGAAACAAGCAATGGAATTTTTGGGGGGGATTCGGCGTCGGTGGATAAAGATAATGCTTCTTCGTCATACGCAAGCCATGTTCTTTTGACTTTGGTGGTGGGCTCCAAAATTTGAGAAGAATTTGAAGACCCGCACCAATCTCTGAATTTTTTGGGCCCTGTTTTCTGATTGGACGGAATATAATCATCCGAGAAAAGCAGAAAGCTTCAGCAGAGATGCCTCGTAACAGGGCCTTTTCGGAGCCGGAGTACTCAGCCGAGTACTCGGCGGACTATTCGGTCAGCCTTCCTTCAGATCCCGAGCATGGGGTCGGTCGGACGCACGAGGTCACGGTGCGGAACTCCGGCTGCTGCCTCTGCTTACCCCGTTTCATGCGGCTCACCTTCGCCCCCGAGTCCTTGGAGAACCTATACCAGACTTATTTCCGTAGGCAACGCCACGAGACGCTGCTGGTTTTGGTGGTCTTCGCCGCCCTCTTCGACTGCTACGTCATTGTCATGTGTGCCGTGGTCTACACCCATGACAAGTTGGCTTCTACCTTGGTGGCCGCGGTAGGCTTGCTGGCCCACCTCTTGCTCTTTGTCCTATGCAAGTTCGGCCTCTTGCCCGACCGCATCTCCCGTAAGTTCGTCCCGTACATCCTGTGGATATTGATCGCCGCTCAGATCTTCTCCTACCTGGGCCTCAACTTTGCCCATTTCCACGAGGCGAGCGACACGGTCGGCTGGCAGGCCTTTTTCGTGTTCTCGTTCTTCATCACCCTACCGTTGCGTCTCACCCCCATCGTCCTGATCACCTCCGTGTCCTGCGGGATTCATACCTTGGTACTCGGGGTAACAATCGCCCAACAGCAGCAGGGTTCCATCAACGGCAACGCTTTACTCCGTCAGGTGAGTTCCCGTGTTACTATGTAACCAAAATCTGCGTTAGTTTTATTGTTAATTTTGTGGATTTCGATTTTATTGCCGTTTTTGTGTTTTCCTGTAACAGCGCTACAGAGCCTGCTGGCGCTCTATTAATATAAAGTAATGTAATGTGACATTGCAATGAAACCTAAAGCAGATCAGTCATTTTATTCGCATAAAACGGACGCAGAAATGTTCAGTTTCTGTGGCAACAACCAATCAAAACCTGCTTCTGCGTCACGTGGGAATTGGATGTTCCCGGACATAATTCTGAACGAGGCAAAATGTTACTGGGTGATTATATAAAAGCCCCATACTTTTGGGCCTACCTGCCGAGTTACCGGAGGAGAGGCCTCTTGTGGCACTCCGGCAATCAAAGGCTGGATAAGGATGATGGGAGTTAAAGGCTCCCCAAGGCCCGATTGTGTATTAAATATATCAGGACACAGCCTGAGACACCGCAGATTGAAAGACCAGCTGCTGGCTGAGGATACTGAGAGTTGCAGCTTCCAGATGGCCTGTGGGGGGGGCCTCACTAAAATAACATCGAAATTCTCCGATAATAAATGAAACGTTTCAATTAACTGGTGATTAACGACCACCGACATTATTATTAATGTTCCCACAACAATTTTGTTGAAAAAAAGGTGGAAACCATGAAGACTTCTCATTGCATTAATTGGGCTGCGGTTTCCATACCTCCCAAGTGTCCCTGTTTAGTTTGTCCCTCTCTCCTCCCCTGATGCCCCTCTCTCTTCCGCCGTTGCCCCTCTTTTCTAGGAGGTCGGAATGTTTGCTGGGTATGAGGGTATCGCAGGGTTCTACAGCCATAAAAGCCCAGATAATGTGTATAGAAACAGTAAGGAATGGGTTAATAAATACCCCAATGGGGCACAAATTCATACAAAAAGTCTGATAACTGATTATCTGGTTACTTCGACCAAAATATCCCGGTTATGAAATGTATGTTTGCGGCCTCTGGTAATTTTCCCGTGTTTGCTGTGAATCATCGGGCCGGTGTGGGAGTCTTGGATGTAATGGAAAGCCATTTTTGATGAGGGCGAGTACCTGGAGCGTACAGATCAGCCGCACTGAATCAGCCATCACAAGGTCTGTTCTGTTGTTTGATCGTCACCATGGCCAGCGGGATAAAAGTTCTTTGGGATGCGGGCCAGGAGCTGTGCTCTGTATCTGACCATGGTAGCCCTCAACTATTAAATGGAGCAGCAACTAAGGCTGGAGAGTAAAGCTTTACATGTAATGTAATGGAGTTTTACTTTACTGAGAGGGTGGTAGATAAATGGAACAGCCTCCCAGCAGAAGTTGTAGAGGGTAATACAGTGAGGGTATTAAACACGCATGGGATAGACATACGACTCCTGAATCTAAGACGAGACCAACGACTGATTAAGGTTTGAGTCTTTACAGCAGGAGAAACGGGTGATGGGGGCCGAATGGGGCTGATTTGCCGGCAGGTTCTATGTATCTATATTACTCGTCTTCTTATGGCTTTTATTGATGTAGTTCAGTGAAGATTTGAGCGCCGCGCATGCCTTGCACCCCCTCCGCAGATAATATTTGGATTTTTTGATCTCGAGTGTTTCCTGTTGGCGGATCTGATCTCCAATATTAGTTTCTGAGACTAAACAAAACTTTTTTACTCTACGTTATTGCAACAGATTTCTGCAGAAACGGTTCCTGACAACGAGGTTCACGATTCGACTTAAACGCACGGAAATTGTAGACAAAATATGACTAATTTTTATGTTATTGGGTTGGCAACAGTTCGAAATACACAGAAAAGTTTTTTTCCCTGTGGTTTGTAAGTTTGGGTTTTATCAGTTAATAAATCTCTCCTGTATGGCAAAGCGGGAACCCTGCAACCCTCCTCCCGGGCAGGTAGACTCTCCTCATACCCCCCAACACCTCCCTCTACTGCAGGCATACTCACTCTACTCCCCACCCCATTATAGGACACAGCCCTAGAATCAGGACTCTCTTATGTGAATCAGGACAGTTGTGAGCCGTGATGTAACATGGGGGGGCTGTCCAGTTGGGGTTTTCAACCTCCGCGGGCCTTGCAAACGGATGACAGCATCCGGTCCTGGCACCAGGATATGATGTCATTTCCCAGCGCTGAGGCAAAACAGGGCGCGAGGACTGCATGGGAGCAGAAAACTGTCACCGGCCTACCCCGTCCTGAGCCAACAAAACTAAGTGTGTGTAAATTAGTATGTGTGTGTGTAAGTATGTGTGTGTAAGGATGTTAGTATGTGTGTGTGTAAGAATGTTAGTATGTGCGTGTGTGTAAGAATGTTAGTATGTGCGCGTATGTTACAATGTGTGTGTGTAAGAATGTTAATATGTATGTGTGTGTAATAATGTAGTATGTGTGTGTGTGTAAGAATGTTAGTGTGTGTGTGTAAGAATGTTAGTATGTATTTGTGTGTAAGAATGTTAGTGTGTGTGTAAGAATGTTAGTGTGTGTGCGCGTATGTTACAATGTGTGTGTAAGAATGTTAGTGTGTATGTATTTTTCCGTACGTATGTGTGTGTAAGTATGTTACTGTATGTGCGTGTAAGGTTTCAGGCGGGGTGGCCTGGGGACAGGAGGGCAATTGCGGCTGCATAAAGGGCTCTGAGTAAGGTAAGGATGTCAGGTGGGAAATGTGATAGGTGTGATGTGTGATGGATAGGTGTGATGATATATGATGTGCGAAGGGACTGATGTGGGATATATGATAGGTGTGTGGTCTGATATGTGATTGATATGAGAGAGTGATGTGTGACGGATGTGAGGCAGTATCGTGATCACCATGATTGTTAGGTGTGATGTGAGTGAGTTTTTGATTTAGACGGGGGCCGAATGGGGCCAATTATTCTTAATACTGTCATTATTTACCTTTCCAGTAAAGTTATGTATTTGACTCGCGATGCTGTCATCACCGTCAGGTTAATGATATTTTGGATCTGTGTTTGTGGCACAATAACAAGTGGTAAATGGCCGTGTTTGATGGTACGGTGTGACTAATTAGCCTGAAGACGCCCCCGAGAGACCACTTAGCGAATCTCCCAGCTGGGGCACATGAAGCCTGCGCGGTCACTATGGTGCGCTCAGTCTGCGAGGCGAAGAAACACGACGGGAATTAATAGAGAAACACGTATGGATATGCAATAGCACGTGTGCGCATACCTCCCAACTGTCCCAATTTTCCCAGGACAGTCCTGATTAGGACGCAGGAAAAGTTGGGAGTGTGTCAGTACCGACACTGCTAGTTTAGGGATAAGAGGATGTCTTCAAAAACTGTCAAGGAATACAGAAAATGGGTACGTTTAGGTGGAATTAGAGTCATTATAGCTCCGAGGTTTCAAGACGTCAGAGGTTATTATTTAGGCCATCTGAACAAGAGACCTCCGAGGTCTTTAACGCTACTTCTACGGTATGAAGGCTGGTCCACTAAAAGGTACCACAGACTTAATAACATTAAAATTGACAGTATACAGTTTGGCAAAGCCCAAATAATCGCACATATATGTTTATTTCAGCGCCATGCCAACGTTTCACCCCAACGGGCTTCATCAGGGTTACAAATCAAAAATGCAAGCAGGAGATATAGAGGCGCTCGTTCTTCCGCACACCTTCAATATGTTATTCGATTATTGCCAACTGTCCTGATTTTAAACCTACCAAAACTAATTGTGGCCATTTTGCATATACAATGTGGGGGTCATGTGAGGTCGCGCATGTCACGCCCCTCCCCCGCTCATAATACCATCACCACATTCCATCCCAATTAACCGCGTCGGAATGTTGACGAATTCTTCTATTCATCTACATTTCATTATATGATATTAAGCTTATTTGAGAATGGCCATCCTTGACCCTTTGTCGTATGTGATGCCCTGTCCACCCGTTGTACAGCGCTGCGGAATAGGATGGTGCTTTATAACCTTTACAGGAGGCAGCGGTAACAATCCAGGGAAAGTCCTGGGAAAGAGGAACGGTCCCTGCCGGCATCTAAACCCATTCATTAAATTCCCTATTGTTAATCAAAAGGGTTGGGATTGGTGGCAGTCCGTGGCAGAGCTAGCATTATCGTATCAATTTTCCGTCCTAAAGTTCTCTCCCTTCTCCTCCCTCCACCCTTTACAAAGGCTGCCTGAACCAATCAGCAGCAGTCAGCAACATGGGAGAGAGAACTTTCATTTGGGGGGGAGGTGGCACAGCGGATTTTGGACGTTAAGTACCATTAAGCCACCAACCTTTTACGATTGAAGCTGCAATTCGATGTTACTATGGTTACGCTGTGTCCGCGGAGTGCGTATACCTACACATGTAGTGTCTGAATTACCTTTTTTTTTGGTGAAAAATTAAAAATTAAATAGGTGCCAGCACTGCAAAGGGTTTTTAACACTTCAGGGGTTAATTGTCTTTTGGGCTTCATACTAGCCAGTTTCTTTCAATCTTCATTGGCGGAAAACACATGAAAAGAATTTTATTGCTCAACTTGCAAAAATGTTGCAAAATGAAACAGTTCAATCTTCATTGGTGAATTCAAATGATTGACAGCAGGAGAAGCCATCCATTCTATAAACGTTATTATTTAAAGCTGAAAGGGGAATACGTTTATGCGACAGAAGCAAAGTATGTGCTTATACATATATATCATTATCATTGAGACGGTGGTAGATAAGTGGAGCAGTCTCCCAGCAGAAGTGGTAGATGGTAATACAATGAGGGTATTAAACATGCATGGGATAGACATACGGCTCCTGAATGTAAGACGAGCCCAACAACTGATTAAGGTTTGAGTCTTTAAGATCTAGACGGGCCGAATAGGGGCCAACAGTAATAAGTAATAAGATGGTCGCACTCACTGGAGCTTAAAGGGTTACTGTCACCTTCACAGCCTTTGGTAAAAATAAATTTTATTAAAAATAACTTTAGATTGTGTTTTTTTTGTTTGTTAAAAGTTTACAAAGAGCCAACTAAGAACTTAACAATGGGGTAGAGGGGGAAACAATTCCATGGGGAGGATTAAAGTCCCATGGAGAAAAAAAATCGCTTTGACAAAAACTTGTTTTTATCTCATTTTACCCCGATAAACCCCCTTTATCTGAAGATCTGGAGCCGCCGTTGCTGTCAGTCATGTGATATTTTGGGTGACTTTCCTGGCTCAAACACCACACCGAGCTGATGCTTTATGGCAATGCTAATGAAGTCCGTTCCTCCATAGACTTATATTAGTCAAAGAGTCCGACTCAGTTATTAAGACTGAGTAATTCTATAGTTTCCCACAGACAGTATGATAAGGAGTTGGGGTGTTTGTCTAGTAGGGGTCAGATAACAGAGCGAGAGCTTGCATATATTGTATTTATACGCATCTATGTATCTATGTGATTATTAGATTTGTTTTATTTGTATACATGTTACTCCCGAGACGGCGTTCCAGCGCTCACGCGGCTTCTCGTTGGCTTTAATAATAATAAATAATAAATACAGTCTCTGCGGGGAAACGGATTGTAATCGCACTGCTTACGTTTACGTTTCACTTTTTCTTCCCATCGTGTCAATATTCCCATAAGCAGCTTGGGACACGCGATTGGTCGGGGATAAGAATAGGGAAGATTACATTTATTTTATATGAAGTCATCCAGCTGCCGGATGACTTACTAAACACTCACTATTGGAAATCCGGTATGGCGGAATTCCCTGGGAGAAGATGCCCCACGATGACAATAAGACTATTTGGGAGGATAATGATGTCATCAATAACTTTTGGGTTTCCTGTCATAATGGGAATTGGGGTTAAAAATGAGATTATATGTAGGGAGTTTAATCCGGATCATTATTCTAAACGTAACTTTTTTTTGGTTTAACAATATTTCTAGGAATTATTTCATTTCGTGGAGATTACTGAATCTTTGTTATTGAAAGTTAACAATTTTGTAACTAAATACAGCATTAGAAACATAATTTAAAATTTTGTGGGGAAACGCTTAATTGCCACGTGACACAAACGGACGCACTGATAGGCTGTTGTCATAAACTTTTCTTCCAGGGATCCCCAAAGCAAACCCAGTGCATGTTTTACCATTTAACAGGTAGGTATGGTCCGGCTGGGTGTGTTGGGAGTTATCTTCTATTTGGCATTAGACACAATGGGCAGCAGGTTTGGAGAAATTCTAGTAGCCCCCTGAGGGCAGGACTGGAAGAACGTAATAATCATGCACACAGAAAAAGAAACCCCAGCACTTCACCAGAAAGAGACTTGTGAGGCTTCAGTTTTGTAATGTTTGTCCTTGGAATTGTCCCTCGATCCCTCTAAGTGTAAATCCAATTAAAAAGAGCTTGACATTTTTACTTTAAATGGCATTAAATGTTAGACATTCAGATTTGTACAAATTTTTATCTCAACATTTTTTTTATTTTAATTTAAAAAAAAATTTATTTTATTAAATCCATTAATTCGAACAAATGTCCAAAAATCAAGAGGCAGCCCCACCCAAAAAAACAAACAAAACAATTTCTGAATTTTCATTTGAAATTATTTTTTATACCTGCTAGAGAGAGAGTGAAAGAGAGAGGGAGGGAGAAAAAAAAGAACAAATTTAATTTCCGAATAAAAAAAATGCTGTCCAAACCCAAAGGGCCAGAAACTTAATTTCTAAAAACAAATGGGCCAAAAATGTTATGGAAAATTCATCCGAATCGGTTATTTTTGTTTTTTTTATTTTTTGAAGCAGCCAGTCAGGACTGTCACGTGAAAACTAGGACTGTTGGGAAGTACAATATTATACCATATCACTGATGAGATTCTCAGACCGGATCAAGCCTATAAAATAATTACTCGAGGGCCACATCACACGCAAAGCCTTCCAGGGGCCGGAAAATGCTCTGGAACGACATGTATTTTGAAACAGGGTGGCCCTGGGAACCACAGAGTGTCAGAGAACCGGGGGTATCTTCCAAGCAGGAGCCTCCCGAGGCCTGCCTTTCATCCTTTCCTTTTTTTCTTATCCAGCACGTTCTGGGTGTCTCTTCACATCATTTTTAGAACATTAGTCGTCATGGAAACATAGTGCAGCCATTAACGAGAGCCTTCAATGAGATTTTCTTTCCCGTCTGGGTTTCAAAATAAATGAAATATTTTATTTGTGAGAATTTTTACATCATTAAAAAAAAAAAAAACACATAATTTTCCCGATTCACAGCAAACGGAATCGGTAACGACAGATTTTGTAGTTTCTGTGCAATAAAAACAGTCCTTTAACCCTTTGAGTTCAGTGTCAACACATCGAAGAGACTCTGCTTTGGTTACCAGGAAATGATCATCTGTTTTTACATTGAACTTGTTCAGCTAGTCCCTCGAGAGGGTGGTAGATAAGTGGAACAGTCTCTCAGCAGAAGTGGTTGAGGCTAAGGCAGCAATTTGTTCTTACAAAAGGGACCAATAAACTTTTGTGATTACAACTGCTTTCAGTCAGGACAGTGAGTTTGGCAGACCTGTGGACATGTATGTATATTTATTATATATATATACATAGTGGCAAGAAAAAGTAGGGGAACCCTTTGGAATTACCAACAGTTATGTATTGTCTCTGTTTTAACGAATAATACACATTATTGTATAGTTTTTGTCCATATTGAATACATCGTTCAACCATTCTCTGTGTGGGTTGGAAAAACGATGTGAACCCCCCGGATTAATGACTTCAACAAAAGCTAATTGGAGTCAGGAGTTGGCAAACCTGGAGTCCAATCAATGAATCGGAGGTGAGTTTTAGAGCTACTTTGACACGAAGAAAAATACTCTGAAGACATACAAGACCTAGAATTGTTGATTTGCATAAAACTGGAAAAAGTTACAAAGTTATCTGCGAGAGTTTCCATATTCATCCGTCCGCAGTTACACAAATTGTGTATAAACGGAGATGATTTAGTATTCTGGCTGCTCTCCCTAGAAGTGGGCGCCCGGCCAAGATGACTCCAAGGGCACAACGAAGAATATGCTTAATGACGTAAAAAAAGAATCCTAGAGTGACAGCTAAAGGCTCGAAGGAATCACTGGATCCGGTTAACATCTCTGTTCATGAATCTACCGTACGCAAAACATTAAACAGGCACGGAGTCCATGGCAGGAACCCATGGGGGAAGCCGCTGCTCTCCAATTTAACAACGCTGTTTGCCTGAAGTTTGCCAGAGAGCACCTTGACTTTCCTCAACGCTATTGGGAAAATGCTTTGTCCGGGAAGAACATGCAGCACTAAGTATGGTGTAAAAAGGCCACCGTATTCCAACATGAAATCATCCTAACAGTGATTCACAGTGAGGGAGCATCATGATTTGGGGATGCTTTTCTGCCTCAGAACCTAGACAGATTCCCATCATCAAGGGGGCAATTAATTCCCAAGTGTATCGAGGTGTCATACAGGATAATGTCAGAGCTGCCGTCCGCCAGCAGCAGGATGATGGGTAATGCAGCAGGATGATGACCCTAAACATCAAAGTAAATCTACTACAGAATGGCTTAGAAAATCCGCCTTTTGGAGTCAGAGCCCAGACCCTGACTCATTAGAGATGCTGTGGAATGACCGTTCCCACCAGACACCCAGCGAACGCGGCTGAGCTTTAACAGATCTGTAAGGAAGAACGGTCTAAAATTCCTCCGAAACGTTTAGCGGGTCTGATCCGGAAACGCTTGTTTGAGGTTATTTTCTATTTTCTATCTGTGTCAGCATATCCGCAGACATAACCTGCGGGAACTTTCCACTTTTCCAAAATGGCGGCGCTTCCGGTGATGTTCACTCCACCGATCATCTAATTGGGGGAGAGGCCGTCACCGGAAACACCACCATTTTGGCGGAAGTTCACACTATCTCCGCAGAGATGCTGACGAAGATAAAAGATAAATGAGAGAGGATAAAAAAGACAGAAGGTAGAAGAGAGAAGACAAAGAACAAGAAGATGCTGAGCCCCTAGCACACAAAGGGTTAAAGACACCTGGCTTTACCGATGTCTGTGTTAAAGTGACCGGTCATTCAGGCTTTGGATGATTCCGTAATCATCCATCTTCACAAGATCTTCCCCTTCATGTTGGTCACCAAACCAGATAATGTGTAGCATAACAGAGCATGAAAAATCGCGAGTCTGTGGAGCTACGCGGCACACCCTGCAGCTTCACGCCCTTAAAACCTCCAGAAATAAGCAGAACAAACGCATTTTCCACAAATCTGTCGAGTTCTTAAAGGGAAGACAGAGGTCATTGTGTCCCGTTTGTTTTATTTAAGCAAAAAGCAGGCGTTAAGATTAATTTTCTGTTCTTGCTGCTGGAATTTAGCAGATAAAGCATCTTCTGTGCTTCTATTTCTGGCATCACGGAGACCTCAGTGTCCCCGGTTAGAAAAATGTAGTCCTAAAATTGTTGAGTTGTACGGTATGGGTCTATCACACCTCTGTGATGCTTCCTGTTGGAAATTATCTCCATGCAAAAGGGAGAGCAGAAATCTTAAACAGAAGAGTGTTTGAGGTCTAGCAGATAACGTTCGGGCCGGGTCAAGTTGGCAGTGAATCCTACTGTTGATGTGACCACATTTCAAGCCAACTGGCTATATCCCAGCTTGAGCGGCAATTCGTGCTGAGCCTCAACAAAGAGAATGACAATCTGTTGGGTCATAGAACATCAAGTTGGGGCCAGTCGGTAGTTGAGTTGTACATGGGTCCAACTGCATAAGATCCTTGGGTCAAATGGTCAATAAATTGGAATGGCTAACACAACATCAACTCAACTATTGAGTGAAACATGGCAGCAACTCAACATAACCATGTGTAGGAATTTCCTAGGATAGGATACCTGGAACTCTCACTGTCACCAAATTCCTTTCCCCTTCCCGGACAAAGTTGAAACTGATCCTGAGACCCAAGGAAAGCACGGAGACTCCAGGTCAAACTCAACTTTTCCAGTAGCACTAGACTCACCATTGTTTCTGACACGACCTTTACCTTTACTTGTTTAGTGGTGGAGCTTGTCTTACAAATCGTACTTTGGGGAGAAGTACTTCCCCTCGATAAACTGTAGTAAGAAGTAAGGCAAAAAACCCATAACATTTCACGAGTGTCTAATGGGCCTCCGGCTTCCTTTTACTCTCCAACCTCTTTAAAATCTCTCCGTCCCTGGCGGACATTAACCATTTTCCCAAAGAGAATTTTTTTCTCACCGTGCAATAAATAAATAAATAATGAAATTAGATGTGACAAATATGAACCGTTAATTCTCATGGGATGGGTCCAATCCAAATGTACGTGTTTTATGAAACAAAACAGACGCGGTATTGTGAGAGCGTTGGCCGGCAGCGGCCGGCGGGATCAGGAGCTCTCTCTCTCTTTCCACTAATCTAAGTGCCTGTTTGAAGTGTTAGAAGGAACAGGTGGACGTTTCCATTAAGATGTCACTGTGAATTCTATTCCCCGGAGGGAAATCATACATTAATCAGTCGTGTGAATAACGTGAATCCTGTATACGGAGCTGCTGCTGAGTAATTCTATATTTATATATGCGGTAACTTTCGAGGATTCGCGTTCTTTCCAGTTTGTGACGGCCAACAACTTGTTGAGCTGTTAAGTGTAACTGACCTTCAATTGATCTGCTGTTATTAATGAGGGTAACTCGGCTCACACGATCCAGGGAAGAATAAGGGATCTTCAGGAAAGACTGAGGGATCTCGATGTGTCCGGCTTGGAGGGAGAGAAGAGAGGGGGGGGGGGAGAGACATTTAAATATAAAGGGATTTAATAAAATACAGGAGGGAAGTTTATTTTTAAAGGAGGAGAAATGTTACAACAAGAGACCAGAATCTGAAAGTCAGAGGCTTAGGTGGAATGGAATGAAGTTTTACTTTACTGAGAGGGTGGTAGATACAAGGAACAGCTTCCCAGTAGAAGTGGTAGAGGCTAATCCAGTGAGGGTATTAAACATGCATGGGATAGGCATACGGCTCCTAAATCTAAGACGAGACCAACGACTGATTAAGGTTTGAGTCTTTACAGCAGGAGAAATGGGCGACTAGACAGGGGCCGGATGGGGCCGATCTGCCGGCAGATTCTGAGCTTCTATATCTCGTGCCGGGCGAGTATTTTATTAGCTATTTTGGTCCCATCAGACCTTGACTCTGGTTTTTGGCACTGTGCATTTCACGTGTAAAAATAGAGCGCTATTTTTGGATCCTTAGTGTTACATACACATCCAAATACTTTCTTCGCTAACGCGTGTGATGTGGAAAAACTTATTATGGAAAAAAACAATATTTTGTAACAGATGTGTTCCAGAATAATATCGAAATCTTTTTGTTTTGGCTTTCCACTTCCTACATGACTTGTTCTGCAGTGTAATGCGTGTTTGTATCTGTAATGTAAATATTTAAGAAATAAGGACAATCTTTTTTGCGGGTTGGGGAGGTTGGACCGTTTCCATTTGGCTAAATACGTCTCCTATCCAAACCTAAAGATAACTGCTGCGGTCTGCGGAACGTCCTACACAAATATTTCATGGAGCATTTTAGTGCCCAATATTTTAAGGCTGGTGGCCCCCGGAGGCCGGGCTAATTTTTTTTTATAGTTATATTTAGGTCACAAGCTTATAACATATTACCTTAACCTCTTCACGACCAAAGACGTAGGGGATACGTCACAAAAATCTGGTCCTAGAGGACCAAGGACGTGTCCCCTACGTCACGGACATTTTGCATTAGCAGGGCTAAATCCCTGCCAGCGAACGGGAAATCAAATGACAGCCTGGTCTCCCCTCTGACACGTGGCGCTCTAACTGAGGACCGTTACATTCATGCCCGATTTAAATGCCCGAACGGAAAGTCACATACGTACACACAAGTTTGGCACTAAGTGGTTTCTACAGGTCTCTTGTTGGCTACATTTTGTATTTTTTTAAAAATCTATCCTTTGCAATGAAGGAATACAAAGTCGATTCTTTGAAGTACGCAAAGGAATCTTACTTTTTTCTTTCAGCCATTTATGGGCACATCAGACGTGCAAAGGGTTTACGGCTGAGTGAGACATTTAAAAAAAAAAAAGAGTTTATGTACTTGATACAAATCAACCCGCGCAGGAAAGTAAGGAGTGTTCCTACAACGCGATCAAATCTGCTTTCAATGAACTTTTCTCCATGCAACAAAGTACTAGCTCCCTGACTACCAAAGCCAAGGCTATATTTAATCAGTCATTGGTCTCAGATTCAGGAGTCATATCCCGATCCCATGCATGTTTAAATTCCCTCACTGTATTAGCCTCTACCACTTCTGCTGGGAAGCTGTTCCACTCAACCCTCTCAGTAAAGTAAAACTTCCTTACATTCCATCTAAGCCTCTGACCTTCTAGTAATATATATATATGCACTGACACCCATATTTACACCGTCTCACACACTCTCACACAGGTACATAAAAATCTTTTTCCCTCTCTCTCTTTCCCTATCTAACTCCCGTACTCTCTCCTTCCATCCACTATCACTGCCCTCACCTCCCTACCCTCCCAGAGCCCTCTTTGTAGAGGCATAACAGTGAGGCATAACAGAGTAATTTTCAGATGGTTTTGCTCTAATTTTACCCCTTTTACTTTTCTTCTCGCTTTAGGTTTTATCCAACATCGCTATTTACCTGTGCACGATCACCGTGGGGATTATGTCGTACTACATGGCGGACAGGAAGCATCGGAAAGCCTTTCTGGAGGCTCGGCAATCTCTGGAGGTTAAACTCAATCTAGAAGAACAAAGCCAGCAACAGGTTGGAGACCCTTCTCATTAATATGTAATGATTCATAGCTGATAGCTCTCCCTTTTCTGGGGGAGTGGTTTCATGGAAGGTGCGGGGCTACTTGTGTGTGTAGGTGGGGCTAGCTACGTGTGAGGCAGAGCTAGTTATGCATAAGGCGGGGCTATCTCCAGGCAGCCTTTACTGGGATAGGAAGTTAGCAGGGAGTAGGAGGGGAGTGGGCAGGGAGTAGGAGGGGAGTGGGCAGGGAGTGGGCGTGACCCAACGGCACACCCCTGCTGGAAGACCCATAGAAGCAGCACTTCATTTGAGACTCTGGGTCAAATCAGAAGGGTTCTCAGTGAACCTTCCATGCAATGAACACTCCCAAGTGTCCCTGTTTGGCTGTTTAGGTTGTGCAGTTTTGCTTTGGGTTCCAAATCCACATCCCTCTTTTTTTCTACAGCTCTGAAATTATACAAGAGACCTCTGAGGTCCTGAAAGTTCTTGTGACGCTCCACTTTTGAACAAACCAAAAAAAAAGACGGCGAAGTGTGTGTGTGTGTGGGGGGTGCAGATATGGGAGGGGTTATCATTCAGACACACCCAGAAGTAGGAGTGTCAAGCCCACCCACTGGCCCAGTAATATAGTCATTCAAACCCATTTGGCGGAGTAACGGCATTCATGTAGGATACCGCATAGCTGGTGGATCCCGCTAATGACAGAATGTTTGTGCTGATTGGACCATTCCATTGGTTGCTATGGTGACAAGACCACTTTAAAAACTTTTGGAATAGCTTTTTAGTCTCCAGCCGTTGAGCACCCAGCTGCCTCCAAAGGTATCCCTCTCTCTCTGGAATGGGCATTAAACACCCCCCAGCACTGATAAATACCCAGTGATACTCCCAGGAGCCCTGAAACCCCCTAAGCATGCAGCATGCGTGATGCAGTTGTATCCATGTTGTTTATTATTTATAGTGTAATTGGTGTCTCTGTCTGTCGTGGTGCCTCACAGAGTGTCTCTCACAGCTGCCGAATGTCAGAGTTACTAAGGAAAGAGATTCCCGGCTTATCAGTGCGTGTAACACGGTTACCAGATAAGGCACGCACACGTCTGTAAATACACGTTAAGCAGCCAGCGCCACTTACCCCGGGACTGACTGTTCTGTAGGGGCAGGGGCACATTTATCGAATAAACGACAATAGGTGGCTAGGGGCCGATATGTGGACGGCGCATCATATTTCCCAAGTTCTACATCTTGCAGACTAAATGTCTCCGCATCAGCTCCACGCTGGGGTACCTTAACGCACATGACCCCACCGGGCACCTCCGATACGGGACCCTCGGAGCCATGCACCGGCTCCAATCCCGTTCCCTAAATGAATAGTCTCTCTGGTCCTTCGCATGTTGTAAGGTACGGCGCCTGTCACTATGATCACTGGTGTATTCTGACCTAAGCACATGAGGCCTAGGGTAACAGGGCCAGATGGAGGGTAGCATCCGCAAGGCTCCCTTGGTGTGCGGAGAGCTGGCATATGACCTCCGAGATGGCCCCCTTGGACAATTTCCAACATAAGCACACTGCTGGTTATGATGGGAAATGACGTGGCGCTGTAAGAAAGGGTTAAACACAGACATGGGACCATTTCTAACCGAACAGCTTACCTGTTACATTGTTACATGACGGTGTGTACATAACGTAATGTGATACTGTTTTATGAGTTACCCGGAGACAGACTGATAGTATACACGGTGCTTATACAAGGCAGCATCGTAGGCTTTATGATACGCTCTACTTCCTAATACAATGTTTTGTTTTGGTAATCTGTGCCACGTGTTTCATTCTACTCATCCGTCTGGTTCCCATGCCTTCCACGTGGCTTCTGTTTGCCTATACTTGGCCTTTGCACCTTTTTGTTGAAACCTCGCATAAAAAAGGCAGCGGTTACGCTACGTGTTTTCACTCCGTGTTAAAGGAACATTATACATGCAACAAAGACATAGAAAGTAGAAGATGTCACTTATAGCCATACTGTCACGGATCTTATTCATGCGTGTCCAGGCTGGCTCCCTTTCACACGGCACTGCTGCCCGTGTAATTATAGAAAGCGTTCGTTTAACAGATAATTATACATTCCCTGCCCAAAGGAGAAATGTTACCGATGTAATGTTAGAAGTAAATAATATTGAAAGAAACGGCCACTTTGAAAATCACGATACGGGCAGAAAATTAGTCAACTTGGCTTAGTTTTCTTTATTGATTCCTAAAAAAGTTGACTTTATTGCCCCCTGGATTTCGCATTAAGGTTTATATCATATCGGTATCACCTTGTGACATGTGGCAACATGGGAGAGCACCGTGTGGTTATGTAACATTACTGTTACGCCAGAGAGCGGCTTCTACACATAGGGATTTGCTAAATATGCAAGTGCGAAGATAACACCTAAGGGGGAAAAATAATGTGAGATTAAAGGGACTGGTAGAGATAAGAAATAGGCAATAAACCAACCCATGTTATAGAAAATAAAGTAAGGGGCCACTATATACAATGCATGGTCTACAGGTTGGTTTCGGGCATCGTATATAATGCCTGGTATGCAGGCTGGTTTTCGGGGATCGTATGCAATGCCTGGTTTGCAGGCTGGTTTCGGGCATCGTATGCAATGCCTGGTTTGCAGGCTGGTTTCGGGCATCGCATACAATGCCTGGTTTGCAGGCTGGTTTCGGGCATCGTATGCAATGCCTGGTTTGCAGGCTGGTTTTGGGAACAATAAAATCAATGTCCCAGAGTGACCTGATCCTTATCTTATCAGTAGACGTGTTTTTAACGTCAACGTGTGCCAACCAGTAAAATTTACCGCTGTGATGTAACCTTCTGACGCCATCAACAGAGTCCCATGGCCACGAATACAGAGTCAAGGCAAAGCCGTCTAGTCTGATCGCTCACCCGCAGCCTTGTGTACTTTCAAACAAAACATTTTGGTATCAGAGCAGGCTGTGTCTCCGATCCTCGGCTCTGTTTAATCGCCTGTTCCTTACACGCAACAATTCTGCAAAGGAAACATAGAATCCTGTTACACAAATGTTACTAAACCTGTTAGTTTGTATCCACGTGAACATTTCACAGCAAGGGACTGAACAAAAATAACATTAAAGAGACAGTAATCCTCACGCTGAACATTACTCAATCTAAAATATGATGGGGGTTGAATTTATATAAAGGCGATTCTATATGGGCATAATTTACTTTAAAGAAACGAATTAAAATGCAGCAAGTCGAGGTGTGTGTGAGTATGTACGTGTGTGTGAGTATGTACGTGTGTGTGAGTGAGTGTGTGTGAGTGAGAGTGTGTGTGTCTGTATGTATATGTGTATTTACACAATGGTGCCTCCTTCTTTGGAATATGTGGGTCACTTAGCCCTAGCGCAGTGAAGGGTTAATGGACAGAAGCAGCAGAATATCCTTTTGTCATAAACATCTGCTGCTCTGCTCCTTAAAGAGGAAGGCAAAAGGGAAACAAATGTCTACAGATAACAGAGCGAGAAATCCTACAAATGGTTAATACGCAGCTGCCCGAGAATGTATTTTGGGGCAAAAACTACAACTTGGGTAAAAATGAAAACCACAACGTATTTTAGAAATTGTATTTTTAAAGAGATGCGGGCGCTGGGTGTTCTCCGTTAATACGGATGTCACAATGTCCGGCTCATTGCTCTCCGGTTTTCCTGGGCATTGTGACAGTCCCTGGAGCTATAAATAGAGATCAGTCAGACCTTCCCCAGGGGGAACCCGCATGGCATTCAGCAAAACTCGCTGTCATATATACAAACCTCATGTTTCTACTGCACGTTTTTTATCTTCCCTTCTGAGATCAGATGTAAGCCTTGGGTTGTATGATCCCTCCATCAGACTCTCCATCACTCTCCCCAGCCTCCCACCATCAGACTCTCCCCAGCCTCCCTCCATCAGACTCTCCCCAGCCTCCCACCATCAGACTCCTCCAGCCTTCCTACATCAACTCCCCCCAGCCTCCCACCATCAGACTCCTCCAGCCTTCCTACATCAACTCCCCCCAGCCTCCCACCATCAGACTCCTCCAGCCTTCCTACATCAACTCCCCCCAGCCTCCCTCCATCAGACTCTCCCCATCAAACTCTCCACAGTCTCCTTCTTTCAGGCTCACACCCAGCTTCCGCCATCAGACTCTCCCCCAGCCTCCCACTATCAGACTCCTCCAGCTTTCCTCCATCAATTCTGCCAGTCACCCAGCATCAGACTCTCCTCCAGCCTCCAACCATCAGACTCTCCCCAGCCTCCAACCATCAGACTCTCCCCAGCCTCCCACCATCAGACTCTCCCCAGCCTCCCACCATCAGACTCTCCCCAGCCTCCCACCATCAGACTCTCTCCTCTATGTATCAGATTCACCCCAGTCCCGTCAGAGAACGCATCAGATCATTCTTTCCGGTTTCCCAGCTTCCCTCAATTCGATTCTTCCCAGAACCTTTCCCCCCCTCCACTCTTCTTTATATTTTCCTCTTAACGCTTTCCTAATTAATCTGCTACAATGGAATCAGTCTCTAATTACCAGTTATTTCTTTCCATTTTCAAAAACAAAAGGCCCCTCAGATTGGGACGTCAACTGCTTTTGCACATTTAATAAGGCTTAATGCTGCAGTCCCCGTGGGAACCTCTAGCGGGGTTACAAGAAGGACGCTGTCTTTCAACTACAACCCTTGCCAGGCTATCCCTACGTCGCTTGTCAATGCTGAAAATCATAATGTGTAATATACAGGGTCCCAGAACTAGCCGAGGTTTACCAGACGGGGCAGAAACGTTGTCTCTTTCCTCAGAAATTCTGCTGCTTCATACTGTTCTAGAACCTCACGCACATTCTAAAGCCGTGTTTGGAATCCTAATGTAAAGTTCAGCGCGTGACATCCATTCCGGGGACTCGCTCCTCTTACAGTTACTCTAATGAGCGGATTACCAGGAACGGGCTAAAAATAGAAATATAGAAACATGGATTTTAGCAGAAGACAAAACTAATGAACCCATAAATACAGCCCAAACTCCAACGAGTAGAGCCTTTGTTCTGGAGCTACGGACAGCAAGCAGAATCCCTATCTAATGTATTATTTAACCATCTCACTGTCTGACCTTCTGACTCCTCTGCTGGAAGACCATTCCATGCGTCGGTTTTAAGACATAAAGCTACATTTTATTATATAAAATTTCAGATTTAAAAAAAAAAAGATCTACTGAAATATATTTTTTAAAAAAGATCAAAAAGTTGTTGTTTTTACCCCGGTGCATTGATCGAGAGTTTATCCCCGGAGAAGACTTTCTGCAGATCTGCCGGGCGGCAGGGACATAAGGTCTAGTAGCTGGAGGCCTCGGCGCACCAGAATAGCAACCATAGTACGTCACGTTGCTTCATCGGAGACGTGTCTTTTTTTTTTTTTTAACCCTGCCAGGGCAAGAGGGTAACTCGGTGCAGAGAGCCTTTGTGCAAATATTAGAAATAGTGGGTATAAGTGCAGGAGAAATGGACACACCAGCCGCCTACTGCGCAAGAAAACTTAAACATGGGGCAGACATACGGCTCCCGCCTCTAAGACGAGACCGACGACTGATTAAGGTTTGACTGTAGAGCAGCTGCCTGGTACCGGGAAAGCAGAGGTCGCTGCCGAGTCCCGGAATACCACTAAGCGACTTGAACGCAAAATGCTGATTCTAAGTTGGTAACAAAGTATTCACAAGGATTCCGTCAACTCCAACTTACTCTTAGTCAACGACTAAGCTCAGCAGAGGTTCCTCAAAGCTATCCTTCCAGAGGAACTCGCCGAGATGAGTTCCTCCAGAGTGGAGTCAGCATGAGTTGAAAGGCGCTGCTCCATTTAGTTAAACCATTAAGAGTTAACCGTCTAGAATGTTAAGAAAATAATCCTTTTCAACGTTCTGCCACGTTCAGATTTCACCCGGAGATTCCAATAACCAGAGCTTGTTGCCTGGCTCTGGCATTCAGGCATGATCACTACTCCACCAAGTTGCCCGGTCTCTCCACCCAGGTCCTATCCTCTCTCCACCCAGGTCCAGTCCTCTCCCCACCCAGGTCCAGTACTCTCCCCACCCAGGTCCAGTCCTATCCCCACCCAGGTCCTGTCCTCTCCCCGCCCATTCAAGTCTTTTTCTTGGGCTTTCCTGCCTCCTTTCATGGTTAGCGCTTGCCCCTTGCGGTCGCATCCCGTTCCTGCCCCCTACAAGGAGTGCTTGAGCTCTGGGGGCAGACCTGGGATGTTTCCAGGTATGTTCCTTGGGGACGAGTAACACAAGGAGATCCCACACAGGTGAACTCTGACCCCCGGAGCTGACACTTTATTGTCTCTACATTCTGCGCATAGATTTGCTTTTCTCCATAATTAATTAATACCCTCTAATCATATACCAGGAAGAGGAAACGAGATGTGAGTAGAAGTCATTATGGAATTGTTGGAACGCTTATGTTCCGTTGAACAGCGTTCCTCGCTAACCCCGTAGGATACGCGCAGCAACAAATACATAAAGGACATAAAAAAGGTCATGTGACAGGAATAAACCAATTACCTGTCACCGCCGTAACCAATATCGACTAAACTGCTCCAAGTCGTAGGTATCAGTCATCTGGTGAAATGACGGATATAATGACGAATAATGCGGATATTCTTACTTTAAAACATGGAAAAGAAATTCTTATGGTTGATAAATCAGTTCCATGTATATTTTCCGGCTCTGAACCTAAAACTACTGTATTAGCCTCTGCCACTTCTGCTGGGAGGCTGTTCCATTTATCCGCCACTCTCTATGACTAAACTTTTACATGACGCTCTTGCTGGAGGTAGTAGTAGCGGTGGCAGAGCGTGCCGGCTGCTTCGGCTGGGATAAGAGAGCCTTTTGTGCTCGGTTTGCTTACAAATAGCGCTGGAACGAGCCGGGAGCTCCTCGTGCAATCAAACAGCCTCATTGTTTTCTTTGGCCTTTAATAATAAGCCTTAGGAGGCTCACATGGCTAAGCTGGCCCCGATCGCCCGTGTCGGTGGGGGGTTCAGTTCAGGACAGATTAATGTAAGCGATATATAAACCCGTATGATCTGCGAGTGGCCATCTTGACTTCCCCATCGAGTTCAGTGCGAGCGGCTGTTTTTTGCCCCGTTCCCAGGGTGAAGGGGCAGATTCTGGGGGTCACACATGCCGGCGCTGACTCTTTCCTATTCTCCCCGCTGGGATCATATATAAGACTCCAAGTTTGCGCCCAGTATGTTATGGCTGATCTCCCTACTTGAAGGCAGGTGACTCAACTAAATGTATCTTTAAATAATGACAAGCCAAAGTTTCCATGACGACCGGTATCAGAGCCATTTGGGTGACACATTTGGTCGGTACATAGAATCTTCATGATGGGCTGTTAAGGGGTTAATATTAAGGTCTCTGGGACAGCTCATGTAGAAGGCTGGTTATAACTATGCCAAGGCAGCACATTAAAGGGTTAATATTTGGAAGGAACAGCACAGACCTCCGTTGATGTTACCGCTCCCTGGGGGGGGGTCTGATGGAAATCGGGACTGTTTAGGCACTTGGGAGGTATGGCTGATTCCTCCCCGGCAGGCTTAAAATGCCTGTTTAGAGCGGGTAGCGGTACGCTCGGCACAAAGCCGGCCGCGGGATTATGATTTGTGCCGGAGCAGGGGCCCCGGACGTGCGCAGCTGCTTGAGGCCCATAGTGTGACGCTATTTATAGCCCAGCAGGCTCGCTGAATACCAATGGGAGCGGAAGATGGAGAGCAGGCCTTTATCGAACCTTCCGGTTACCACGGCAACGCAGACCGGCCAAATAGCGGAATCAGCGCCTTTACGTTTGGACGAGATCCTCCAAGGTTCCGGCCGCGGCTCAGACGCCACCTGGTTTATTTTCTGCTAATTTATTACTTTTTCCTCCCCTTTTTTTGATTGCTGAGAGAATTGAGTAAAGGGGGGCGGGAGGATTCTCAAAAAATTTGCCGAGACAGCTCAAACCCATCAAAACGGCTTCTGTTGTCATGGTAACAGCGGAGCCCGGCGCTGAAATGCAAAAATCAGCAATAAATAAGTAAACCGAATAAAGAAATAAATACATTGTGATGTCATAAATAAATAATCTGATACTGAGGGTCCATCGCCATACCTGCTGACCCTGAGACTCCAAATATTAACCCTTTAATAGCCCATCGTGAGGATTCTATGTAGCAAATGTGTTACCCAAATGGCTCTAATACCGGTCGTCATGGAGACCTTGACTTGTCATTATTTAAAGATACACTTAATTGAGTCACCTGCATTCAAGCAGGGAGATCAGCCATAACATACTGGGAGGAAAATCACCAACTGGCAGTCTTATATATGATCCCAGCGGGGGGAATAGGAAGGAGTCGGCTCCGGACTGTGTGATCCCGAGAATCTGCCCCGGAGACCCTGAGACTGGGGCAAAAACCCCAAGCGTCCCCAGATGTGATTACTTGCTCCTCAGAGCACAGGAGATACCAGGAGGCATGAAGTCCGGAGTAAGTTTAGCTCCGGGATATATGAGCAGAGCAGGATCACAGCCGGGTCTCATGCAGGGAGTCCGCCGGGAGCCGTCGGGGGCCGCCGGGAGCGAGGCCGCCGTTACCAGGGCAGGGATCGGTGGGAATATTTTCATCGCTCTGCGAGGTTATTTCAGCTCCTAATGACATTATTGTCTTCATGCTAAGCCTTCCGGATACATTTAGACTGTAATGAGGCGGCTGACAGGCAGCAGCGGAGGCCGGGGGTCGCTGGAGGCCGCGGGCCGCAATAACGCGAATGTTCTTCAAACGAAACCCTTGCCAGGTTAGACGGTCCCTGGATCTAAAAAATAATTACTACGGCCTCGGATAACCCCGCTGGGGCAGAAAGAACCGGAATTCCGACACATGCCCCGCGCGGTCTGACACGCACATTATATTTTACTAAACCCCAAGCTTCTGGTGAAGCACACGCCGGTCATAAAGCTGTTGACGTGTATGCCATATGTATTGTCCACTACCACTTCTGCCGGGAGACCGCCCCACTTATCTACCACCCTTAATTAAGCAGCTCAATGTCATTTTATAAACTTGGGTTTCTTTTAGGGAACTCTTAAAAATTGTGAATAACTCGTGGAACTGTGATGCCAGGGGGTCCCTTTTTCAATTGCAGAACTCTTCAGGTTATTCCCCTTTTCCTCCCCGCCACAGTGACCTGTAAAACTGGGATTAAGTACCGCCAAAATGTGATATTTTGATGCTAAAACTTGATTTCCAAGACATTATTTGTAGCACCTGGTGACAGATAATACATCAGATTTGAAAATTGTGAATTACAACCCATGGCAGTAGAACCTGGGAATATCTGGGCCAGTCCCTCCACTGCAGGGACAGTTGGCAGGTATGCCAACTTAGTATGCCTAGAATCCTTTTACTTTGTAGGTAATTACCACGTATCACTAAAAGAAAGCTACCCCAGCAGTGTTAAAAGTGCCCCAAGGGGCCACTCCAAACCTCGGCAGCCTCTGTTTGATGTAAAATCCCGTATGTTTTATGTATCCGCGGAAATATTTACATTTCTAGACGGCAGGATTTGGCTCTTCTATTTAAAAGCAATCTGCGTCCCAGAAACACATCGCAGATAAGAATCTGGTCGCCGACCGACGCGTCGCTTTTCCAGAATATTCCGTTTTGCCGCTCGCTTCATTAAATTAACCTGCGTAGTGCCGATCACTGATTGACAGCTATGCCGGGTCCTGGACTGTATAGCGAGGGGGGCATTAGTGCCTGCAGGGATCTTGCCTAATCCCGGCTACTAGGGTAACATGAACACCCACACTCCACTGTGCATGCGCGGCCACAATCCACACACAATCCATACACAATCCATACACAATCCATACACAATCCACACACAATCCACACAATCCACACACCAGCCGCGCTGCCCTGTCTGAGGTATAAAGCTTTGTCACCTTCCGAAGGGGTTTATTTGTAAAGAAGCTCATTGGGAATTCTCTGTAACAAAGTCTCAGGCTAGATATTTTGTTACATTCTATTGGTTTTTTGGTCTCCATATTGTTGGCATCAGCACTGCGGAATATGATGGTGATATATTAACCAATTAATAATCATTTAAAGGGATAATAATAATAATACAACAACTACTACCACTACTACTACTACTACTAATAATAATAATAATAAACAATACTACTACTACAAATAATAATAATAACAACAATACTACTACTACAAATAATAATAATAACAACAATACTACTATTACAAATAATAATAATAACAACAATAATACAGGAATAATAATAACAAAAACAATACTACTAAAACTACTAATAATAATAATAATGCCAATACCACTACTATTACTACTACTAATAATAATAATAATAACAATACTACTACTAATAATAATAATAACAATAATAACAGCAAATAATAATAACTACAATACTACTACTATTACTAATAATAATAACAATACTACTACTATTACTAATAATAATTATAACAATACTATTACTAATAATACCAATACTACTACTGCTATTACTACTACTACTAATAATAATAACAATACTACTACTATTACTAATAATAGTAATGATAACAATGCTACTACTTTTACTACTAATAATAATAATAACAGCAACAATAATAACGATAATACTACTACAGCTACTACTAATAATAATAATGACAATACTATTACTATAACTACTACTACTACTACTACTAAAGAAAAAAACAGCAATAATAATAATAACAACAATAAAACTGCAACTACTACTACTACTAATAATAATAACAGCAATAATAATAACAACAACACTACAACTACTACTAATAATAACAATAATAACAGGAATAATAATAATAACAACAATCCTACTACAAATACTACTAATAAAATAACAATAATAACAATACTATTACTACTACTACTGCTAATAATAATACTATTACTACTACTAATAATAATAATAAAATAATAATACTATTACTACTATTACTAATAATAATAATAAGGACAATACTACTACTATTACTACTACTACTAATAATAATAATGACAATACTACTACTATTACTACTACTAATAATAATACTATTACTATGACTAATAATAACAATACTACTATTATTACTACTACTACTAATAATAATAATAATAACAATACTACTACTACAAAATATAATAATAACAATACTACTACTAATAATAATAACAATACTATTACTACTACAAATAATAATAACAATATTACTACTACTACTAATTATAACAATACTATTACTACTACTAATAATAATAAAAATAATACTACTACAAATAATAATAATAACAATAATAATAACAATACTACTACAACTACTACTAATAATAATGACAATACTACTATTACTATTACTACTAATAATAATACTATTACTACAACTAATAATAACAATACTACTACTATTACTAATAATAATAACAATACTACTACTACAAATAATAATAACAATACTACTACTACTAATTATAACAATGCTATTACTACTACTAATAATAATAATAATAATAAAAATAATACTACTACAAATAATAATAATAACAATAATAACAGCAATAATAATAATAACAATACTACTACTACAAATAATAATAATAATAATACTAATAATAACAACAATACTATTACTACTACAAATAATAATAACAATACTACAACTACTAACAATAATAATAATAATAACAATACTACTACTATTACTACTAATAATAATGACAATACTACTACTATTACTACTAATAATAATGACAATACTACTACTATTACTACTAATAATAATGACAATACTACTATTATTACTACTACTACTAATAACAACAATACTATTACTACTACTACTTATAATACTATTACTACTAATAATAACAATACTATTACTACTAATACTATTACTACTAATAATAATAACAATACTACTACTATTACTACTACTACTAATAATACTATTACTACTACTACTAATATAACACAAAGGAATCCTACAACACCTCTCATTTATAATATCATGACATAAATATCTTGGTGTATGTAAGGATCACATCTTAAGTTCAGGGAAACTCATGACAAATTGCACACCAAAAGAAAAAGAGGTCTAGTCTAAACAAGCCCTTATATTATAAAATATATATTGCTTTATTGTACCAAAAAATATAAAAACATTTACAGCATTTCATAAGTTGGACAAAAAAGGTCTCTTGAAAACAAATCGGAGCACATGGAGGGACTATAATTACATATATATAAAGTGACTTATGTGCATATAGACAATGACATAAATAAATAGGAATATTTATCACATCAATCAATCACATCAATTATACCATCAATTACTCACTATGGAGTGCACCCACATCCTCTATAACATGTACCTTTGTAAAATTACAAACATACACAAATAATCTAATGATCGTTGTCGAGCAAAAAAATGTCCATAAAGTGCTCTAGTGCTTACCCATTAGATAAATATGACCTCCACTTCCCCTACGCCGTTTCGGTTCTCTTTTTTCAAGGGGGCGCTGTTATTGCCTTATCGTGTAGATATATATATATACCCCTCCCATAGGAAGTTACGTGTTGAAACCAAATTGGCGCCGGCGCCACGTCTCCGCTACTACTACTAATAATAACAATACTATTACTACTACTAATAATAATAACAATACTACTACTACTAATAATAATTCTAACAATACTATTACTACTATTACTACTACTAATAATAGCAATAATAATAACAATATTACTACAACTACTAATAACAATAATGACAATACTACTACTATTACTACTACTAATAATAATAATAACAATACTATTACTTCTAATAATAATAATGACAATACTACTACTATTACTACTACTAATAATAACAATACTATTACTACTAATAACAATAACCATACTATTACTACTATTACTACTAATAATAATAATAACCATACTATTACTACTATTACTACTACTAATAATAATAACACTACTACTACTACTACTACTAATAATAATAATAATAACAATACTATTACTACTACAAATAATAATAACAATACTACTACTACTAATAATTATAACAATAATAACAGCAATAATAATAATAACAATACTATTACTACTACTACTAATCATAATAATGACAATACTACTACCATTACTACTACTATCAATAACAACAATATTACTACTACTACTACTATTACTAATACTACTAATAATAACAATACTACTATTACTACTACTTATAATAATAAATAGAACAACTAATACTACTACTAATAAAATTAATAATAATAAAAGCAATACTACTACAGCTACTAATAATAATAACAATAACAGCAATAATAATAATAAAATATTACCACTACTAATAATAATAACAATAATAATAATAATACTACGACTAATAAAAATAATAATAACAGCAATAATAATATTAAAAATAACAATACTACTACTAATGATAATAATAATAGCACTTATTTTTCGGATCCATACGAAGGTAAATTGTATTCTTTGATACACGCTGCAGAAGCGTGCCTGTGCCTGTTTTAAATGTAACTCTTGTAGCAGAGATTTTTTTTTTATTTAGAAACGTTAAACCATTGGTCAAATAAAGTAAGAATCTGTATTTTGTTTTTTAATTATTATCTTTGTAGTGGATTTAAAGAGGTTTTGCAGAAATATGTGATACCTAAAGCTGTTTGGGGGCTCCTAATCCCCTCGCAAGAAAAACAGATGGAATCTCTTGCTTTAAGCGTGAGGAGTCACTTTCCTTGGTTGGAATCCTCATGAAGAGGGTCTACATCAGAAACGTGCAGACTCGATGGGCAGAATGTTTCTTATCTGACGTTTGTATATTCCTTATTGTAAACCTGTGATTGTCTTCATTTCTCCAGGAGAGGCTCCTGCTCTCCATCCTCCCCAAACACATCGCCGACGAGATGCTGAATGATATGAAGAAAGATCAGAAACAGAAGGAACTGCAGCAGTTTAACACCATGTACATGTACCGCCACGAGAACGTCAGGTATGTGTCTACGTCCGGGGACTAGAGTCCTAGAACACCAACATGGTGGCCAACCTTTCTGTAAGGGGTATCTAGGGGACATTGTGAGGACCCAGCTCTGGGGTAATGTTAGCTAGAAGAAAAAGGCATTCTCCATGTCTTCAACAACTATGATGATTTCAGGATTACAAATTCTACAGTTAGCAACTTAGCATCAACTAATGGCCTTCTGGCGACATGCCTAGTTGAATGTATGGAGGCATGAATGTACAAAGGGCAGGAAAAGACTTGATGGTGAATGCGCATGTTACTTGTCTTCTAGTTTGTTGACTTTGTTGACATTATTCACATGTATGTTCTTTCCGTGTTCTCTCCTTGGCAGCATACTCTTCGCAGACATTGTGGGGTTCACGCAGCTGTCATCTTACTGCAGCGCCCATGAGCTGGTGAAGTTGCTGAATGAACTTTTTGCCCGGTTTGATAAACTGGCAGCGGTACGTACGCTGAGTGTGAACCATGCACAATAACCACCTCCTGAATTAACATATATATAGAGAGCAAGGTGACAATAATCGCATCCTTTTACCTCCTTATTTTCACTTATATAGAAAAAGCACCATAATAGGCTTTCATAAATAGGGTCTCGAATGTGCCAAAGATTCCAGATTTAGGGAGTAGAGTATGACATGGGTCACGTAGGTCTGAAATGTGTGCCAGGTATCTTCTTCTAGTTTTGAAGAACATCCTGATCTATTCCAGAAATACCACCAACTCCGGATCAAGATCTTGGGGGATTGTTATTACTGTATCTGTGGCCTGCCTGACTACAGAGAGGACCATGCCGTTTGCTCTATAATGATGGGCTTAGCTATGGTCGACGCGATATCGTGAGTACTGGTCTAAATGGTGACACTGGACCTTCCAGTGCCACAACACTTTGTGTCCAGTTAGAATGAATCCAGGGGCATCTTCTACATCCATAAGGGTTACCCTCTAAAATAAGTCTTTCATCCTAGTCTTATATCCAAAATATGGATGCTTTTAACCGCGTCTTCAACCTGAACTTCTCAGCATCTTCTCAAACCTAGCCTAAGACCTCATCTTCAAGCCAAAACCATTCATAGAATTACTTAAAGGACAACATTTTGGGTTTTATATTGTAAAATATTTCTGGAATGTTTCACCAGGAAGACTGTGCAGTTTTTGTGATTATTCACAGGAATTTTTGACCTTCTAGATACGTGAGAGAGAAGACAAAGACCGACGTTGACATGCGCGTCGGTGTCCACACGGGTACTGTCATTGGAGGCGTGCTGGGGCAGAAGCGTTGGCAATACGACGTGTGGTCAACAGATGTCACCCTGGCAAACAAAATGGAGGCTGGTGGAATCCCAGGGTGAGTGAATGTCTGTTAAACTGTTGTTGGCGGTAACGTTTGGCATCTGACATGGTTTGAGGGACACCCCTATGCCTTCTCTAGTTCCATTCTGCCCCATTCGTCCTCTATCTGGAAAAATACAGGCAAGCTATGTCAGAAGACTGAGACCTAAAACACCAACATCACGCAGTGATATTTCGTTGTTGTCCCCCATACAGACGGGTACACATATCACAGAGCACGTTCGACTGCCTGAAAGGAGAGTTCGATGTGGAACCGGGAGAAGGGGGCAGCAGGTGTGACTACCTGAGGGAAAAGGGGATCGTAACCTACCTTGTTGTTGTTCCAAAACAGCCGGTTAACAAGAATGGCATCAATGGGGTGGTGAGTCTTACAGCTTTCTCATACTCTCTTATATTCATTATATTCTTATGACCATGCGAAAAAGGTCCATCCGAGGTATGTTTCCCAACTCGTTTTAATATGTCGGCGGGTCCCATTCCTGCCACCAATATGTCTGGCGGGTGCTCAGCAAAGGAGCAGCTTGAATATTTCAGAAATAGAATATTCTATGGAATACTGATTTGATGTTTCCATAAAATCGATATAAACATTGATACATTTCCCATAACAACCATGTGTGATGAGTGATTTTTTCATTACCCGATTATACATTTATCAGGCTTATATCAATGAACTATATTTTCTATCTCAGCTAGAAGGCCGGTCCTGGTAACTACCACTCTCTATATCATGTAATATGTTTTACCCTATATCTTCTCCATCTCTCTCTCTTGGCTTTTTTCCCCCTTGTTTGGTTCCTTTCAGAAGCTGTCTCTGACATCGTCCCATGGAAATTCCCCCCAACTGATTAACACCAAGGAGTGCAACGGTAGCATCAATACCACATGCACCACGCCAGACGACAACGAAGAGCTGGACACTAGGGTAAGAATGGTGACCAGTCCCTATGGATGCGTGTTAAGGTGCGAGAGTGAACAAATGTGTGTTAGCCCCATGTGGCACCTTCCAGTATTAGCCTAGAAGGCACAATTTTGTACACTTTCCTATTCGCGCTCTAAACTATGAGACACTCAATATTATTTTATATATACATTTTTTATCCATCTGTAGCCCACCGCATGAAATCTGCTTGTCTCTGTCAACGAGGCCAATGCATGCGCCAGGGCGTCAGGAAAGCCCGGCCACTGACTGAGAAGCAGGAAAGCTTTGTTAATAAGGAAACAGACGTGTAATTAAATTTAGATAATTACATTGCTGCGCGACCAACAACGATCCTCCGGACGTTCGCCACCAGAGAAGAAAACTCAGGGGCATTATCACCATTTTAATGCTCCTGTTTAGCAGCGCTTGTTATAAATCTATTCTAATGAGGCCCTTTCCGATCCAGAGTGAAGCCAGACACTTTACTGACAGTGTGCCCTCGGCTGTGCAAAGCTCTGTCTCATCGACATTTATGTATGGACAGAGAAAGGGAGGCCATATCTGCCAAGTGTCCCTGCTTATATAAGGGATAGTCTAATTGTACGGACCTCAATCGATTTAACAGGTCTGTGGGTCAGTGAAGGGCGATCCCTTATCAGTCCATAATCCCCACTGCCCGGCATTGCCTGAAAATCCATACGGTTTATTAGAATGAGTTGGGAAAAAAAAAAAGTTTAACTTAAGGCCTTGGTTGTTGCCATCGGCAAGATGGTCATCATCTATTAGGGACCAACGACATGCAGGGCCATCTTTAATATTTATTGGACCCTCAGCAATTTATTGGACCCTCAGCAATCAGCCTGCCTGTGCCATCTTTTCCCCCAAACAGCCTACATGTGCCATCTTTACGTTACGTGACCCTGCTGCGTTCCTGCTTCCCCTGAGCGGTAAAACTGAGTTTGCTCGCAAAGTGTGTGAGCAACACAACAGGTTGTGGACCCATGAGGATTGGGTCATTGCAGGCTCAAGGGGCGGCTGTTATGGACTCTCCTAGGAATGACTGAGCCTGGGGCAGCTACCCCTTTTGCCCCATCATTAAAGACAGCCCGTACGAGATGGGCAAAAGGTCCTGCTTTCAGTAGAAGAAAAGCTGGAAATATTCCAAGTTGGCTACGGGTTTGGAACAGGTTCAAAATAACGATGTCATTTTCATTATTATTATTTTTACCGCTGCTGGTAAATCTATCTTTTTGAAGGTTCGAAAAAAAATAAATAAATTACTATTTGTCCTTCTGATAATCTTATGAATAATTTTTTTCTTTCTAAACTTCAACCGCAGGTGGTGAATCCTTCATTCCCCAACCCCAGAAGACGTCTTCGTTTGAGGGATTTGGCTGAGAGGGTCATCGACGCCCAACAGAACGAGCAGGAACTGAACAAGTTACTCAACGAAGCCCTGCTCGAGAGGGAAACCGTGCAAGTGTGAGTCCCAAACCTTCTTCAGGGAGGTAGAGGTTCAACTAAAGGAACCCACAACAAAACTGAACGGGTACAGGACTTCCCTGCCGATCAGAAGAGACAGGAGATACGGAGATCGCTCCATCTTACTCTGTGCGCGGTTCCTTCAGTCCACAGCAAAAAAATCTGAAACAGATTTGTCCCTAATGGCGCTCGCAGCCCCTCCTCTTCACCCCAGGGCTCTGGCATTCACCCCCCCATCCCTGTAAATATTTTGGATCAATATTTGTAGGGTTTAAGCTTATTTTATAATAAATAGTTCACCGGTTTCTGATCCTCCTCTTTTTATTTTAAATGTAAGAACTAAAAACCCATCTGTTCAGAGGAGCTTACAATTTATCCACAACCTGCACCCTGGGGAGAAACCATCTCCCCACCTTTGAGATCCCCGGCCACTGACTTCTCCATACCCCCTCCTTGCTACAGATCAAACCACCCTCACCCAAGCAGCCCCTCTCCTTCTGTCTCAACCACCACCCCCCAACCTCCTAATAGATTGCAAGCCCATCACTAGTAGAAAGCTGACAGGTGAGATCGCTAAACATAACCTTTGATCGATATAGTTAAAATAGCCGCTGAAATATATAAAATATAAATACCCAACCCAAAATCGATACACCCTTGAAAAGCTAAGCAGGGAACTAAACTAAAACAGCGCGCCCATAGATTGTAAGCTCACAAGACAAGGACCCTCTCCTCCTTCTGTACCAACATGTTAAAACGTGTGTTCATCTATTGTTATTTCTCATCCTATTGTAATAGCGCTGCGGAATCTGCCGGAGGTCTATAAGTATAATGTAATAGAGTTTGTTCCAGTACATCACAGTCACTATATAACAGATTAATATAGGTAATAATATGTATAATGCAGCCAATTTCATGTATTTAAAGTTCCCAAAATGCCCCAAAGACAATTCATATCCCATTGTACAGCGCTGCAGAATACGATGGCGCTATATAAAACAATCAACAATATTAATATGTGCATTTGTGATATAAAGAGCTTCTATATGTGCGTTTCAGCACACTTTAGAGTCATGGGATGTATTTGATTAATTAATTACAACTAGTATTAGTCAATTAATACTATATGCGGACATGGAGATGAAATACAATCCCTCCATATCGTTAACGAGTCTGTTTTCTGCAGATTAAAAGGGAAATACACCTACCGTCTGTCCATGCGCTTCATCAACCCGGAGATGGAGACGCGTTTCTCGGTGGAAAAGGAGAAACAGAGCGGAGCCGCCTTCAGCTGTTCCTGCGTGGTTCTACTCTTCACGGCCATCGTACAGATGCTCATAGACCCAATGTAAGCGAAACGCGTTGGGCTGCACAGCCTTCTCTCTAAATGACATAGAAACATAGAACCTGCCAACAGATAAGAGCCATTCGGCCC
Source organism: Sceloporus occidentalis (assembly GCA_023333645.1). NCBI lineage: Eukaryota > Metazoa > Chordata > Lepidosauria > Squamata > Phrynosomatidae > Sceloporus > Sceloporus occidentalis. Next base: position 2,955,656 of record JALMGF010000111.1, read on the forward strand.
CCGTCTAGTTGCCCGTTCCTCCTGCAGTAAAGACTCAAACCTTAATCAGTCGTTGGTCTCGTCTTAGATTCAGGAGCCGTATGTCTATCCCATGCATGTTTAATACCCTCACTGTATTACCCTCTACCACTTCAGCTGGGAGGCTGTTCCACTTATCTACCATTCTAGGTAAGGCGTGAGACCTTAGGGCAGTTGGAAAAATGCCAGATTAGATGGGCCGAATGGGTCACATGGATTTTACTTGCTGTTCTACAACAGCCAGAAAAGGTCTCCACATTGCCCGACTTTGCCCTGTAGAAAAAACTACTGATTCAAAATAAAATGATAAAATTTACAAATGAAGCACAAAATGTTTATGTTTAAAAAGAGCGTCTATAAAAATATGCATCGTGTTTACGGATATAAATTTATACCAACTTTAAACATGGCAGAAAAACACAGTAATATTTACACAAACTGAGATAGATGTGTAAAGAGAGAGAACATCGATCGTGCTTCGGCTTTCAGGGGCGCCGGTATATTCTGTCCAAGATACACTTAAAGGGGAAGTCCCCAAACCCCAGCGCTGTATACAGTAATATAATCCCCGGCGCTGTATACAGTAATATAACCCCCCAGCGCTGTATACAGTAATATAACCCCCAGCGCTGTATACAGTAATATAACCCCAGCGCTGTATACAGTAATATAACCTCCCAGCGCTGTATATAGTAATATAATCCCCAGCGCTGTATACAGTAATATAACCCCCCAGCGCTGTATATAGTAATATAATCCCCAGCGCTGTATACAGTAATATAACCCCCAGCGCTGTATACAGTAATATTACCCCCCAGCACTGTATACAGTAATATAACCCCCAGCGCTGTATACAGTAATATAACCCCCAGCGCTGTATACAGTAATATAACCCCCCAGCGCTGTATACAGTAATATAACCCCCCAGCGCTGTATACAGTAATATAACCCCCAGCGCTGTATACAGTAATATAACCCCCAGCGCTGTATACAGTAATATAATCCCTGGTGCTGTATACAGTAATATATCCCCCAGCGCTGTATACAGTAATATAACCCCCCAGCGCTGTATACAGTAATATAACCCTCCAGCACTGTATACAGTAATATAACCCCCAGCGCTGTATACAGTAATATAACCCCCAGCGCTGTATACAGTAATATAACCCCCAGCGCTGTATACAGTAATATAACCCCCCAGCGCTGTATACAGTAATATAACCCCCAGCGCTGTATACAGTAATATAACCCCCCAGCGCTGTATACAGTAATATAACCCCCAGCACTGTATACAGTAATATAACCCCAACGCTGTATACAGTAATAACCCCCAGCGCTGTATACAGTAATATAACCCCCAGCGCTGTATACAGTAATATAGCCCCCAGCACTGTATACAGTAATATAACCCCCAACGCTGTATACAGTAATAACCCCCAGCGCTGTATACAGTAATATAACCCCCCAGCGCTGTATACAGTAATAACTAAAAAACGCCTGCACCGACTTCCATGCAGTCATTTCATGCAAAATTCAAAATCCAACATGCATCAAAAATTTAAATTACAATTTTGGGGACTAAACTGCTCCTTTAACGTTAATACTCCCACCTGTAGCATGCCTCCAGTTGTAATCTGTCTCGTCTCCTCCCTCTTTCCATACCCAAGGCTGGTGGCCAACTATGTGACCTTCGTTATTGGTGAGCTCCTTCTCTTGGTCCTGACGATCTGTTCCCTCGCCGCTATTTTTCCAAGGGTAAGAGCAGATAATTGCTACCTTTATATTACGGATGGTATCGGGAGTGCTTTCTGGCAGCTTTTAACTTTTTTTCAAGGGGGTCATTATCATTTGTTAGCATGTGTATGTGTATGGTGTTCAAGAGTGCGTATGTATGTTAGTGTATGGTGTTAGAGTGTGTATATATGTTAGTGTATGGTGTTAGAGAGTGCGTATGTATGTTAGTGTATGGTGTTAGAGTGTGTATGTATGTTAGTGTATGGTGTTAGAGAGTGTGTATGTATGTTAGTGTATGGTGTTAGAGAGTGTGTATGTATGTTAGTGTATGGTGTTAGAGAGTGTGTATGTATGTTAGTGTATGGTGTTAGAGAGTGTGTATGTATGTTAGTGTATGGTGTTAGAGAGTGTGTATGTATGTTAGTGTATGGTGTTAGAGAGTGTGTATGTATGGTAGTGTAGAGAGTGTGTATGTATGTTAGTGTATGGTGTTAGAGAGTGTGTATGTATGGTAGTGTATGGTGTTAGAGAGTGTGTATGTATGTTAGTGTATGGTGTTAGAGAGTGTGTATGTATGTTAGTGTATGGTGTTAGAGAGTGTGTATGTATGGTAGTGTAGAGAGTGTGTATGTATGTTAGTGTATGGTGTTAGAGAGTGTGTATGTATGGTAGTGTAGAGAGTGTGTATGTATGTTAGTGTATGGTGTTCGAGAGTGTGTATTTATGGTAGTGTAGAGAGTGTGTATGTATGGTAGTGTAGAGAGTGTGTATGTATGTTAGTGTATGGTGTTAGAGAGTGGGAGTTTGTATGTGTTAGCATATGGTTTAAAAGCATTTGGGCATTAGAAAAGGTTTGTGTGTTAGTATGTGTGGATGTTAGTTATGGGTTATGGTTGGCCAAGTCCCCAGGGAGCCACCTGGCTTCACCAGGGACCAGAATATACCATCCCCATGTCACCCTGATTTATTTACACAGATGTGCAGGCAAGGTTAGAGTAATGCACGATCAATGTTATAGAGCAGGGGTGTCCAACCTGCGGCCCTCCAGCTGTTGCAGGACTACATCTCCCATAATGCTCTTTCAGCTAAGGAGCTGGCTGAGGAGTATGGGAGATGTAGTCCTGCAGCAGCTGGAGGGCCGCAGGTTGGACACCCCTGTCATAGAGCTTCCCTCCCATGCACCCGGGCACGTGGAGTAAACGTAGCGTCGCCCCTTACCCAAGCGCTACTGATGCTGTTGCTAAAACAGAAAGCCCTGATCCTGTGTTACGGGAGCTCACACCTCTCTTCTATATTTGTATTCCTTATGTCAACAAGAGCTAAAATCTATACATCTATACATTGCTGGAACGTTCTATAGGTGAATTTTTAATCTTCCTTTTTTTTTGCACATTCCGTTATTACTTAAAGGTGAAATATAATAGAAATAGGCTTGTGTTGATTTTTATTACAAGATTGCCTCCAATAAATGCTTCTTAGTCCCAAATACTCATTAAAAATATTTTATTTATGGGGTTTCAGGGGTCAGTTCTGGGGGCAAATATACTCGAGGGATAAAACTCTCGATCAGTGTACCGGCCGCTAAAATAGGGTCACCCTACCCAATAGCCACCCGTCAGCGCAAATTACATCAATAGAGCCTAAACCTTACAAGGAAAAGGGTGAATCCAACCATGATGTCATAGATTGCCCAGGCTTCCGCACTGGGTCAGAATGTGGTGAAGAGACGCAAATTAATGGGACCTATGGATACAGAAGATTTCTGTTACTTTTCAGGTCTTTCCAAAGAAGTTAGTTGCTTTTTCTACTTGGATTGACCGGACCAGATGGGCGCGAAACACGTGGGCCATGTCTGCCATCTTTATACTGACGATGGCGGATATAGTGGACATGGTAAGAGATGATTAGAGAAACCAATCGCTCGCGCTATATTCAACCTGTTAATTTCCTAAAGATAACGCAAAGGTCATTGATTTTGAATAATTTGTAAAAAAAAGTTCTTTTTTTTTAATAAAAACAAAATTTTTAATTAGGTTTTTGTTTCCACAAATTAGGTCCCACTGATAAAAATAAATCCCCTGATTCACATTCAGCAACATCCCCTGAGTAGACTAATAGCATAGGTGTTTTGTTTTTTTTAACTTTTGGGGCAAGAACGGGTTTATTTTTAAAAAATATACATATTTCTACTAGGAGGGACACAAGGTGTTTGGTCACCTATTTTTCAAATTTTTTCTTTCTTATTTTCATTTTATTTATTTTACGTTTTATACTTTTTTGACTCGAGATGCCTTTGATGTCTTTAAAGACCTCATTTTTAATTCTTCTAGTTACTTTAAAAAATAAAGAAATAAAAAAAATATATATATATAAATGTAATATTTTTTTAAGTCAAAGAAACACTGTTTCTCCCTCTTTTCACTTGGAATCCTGTTGCTGCTGGTCAGAGGGGGGTCAGCAAGCAGTGCTCCATTGCCGTGCATTGCTGATCGCAGTACCTGCAAGGATTCACAAGGGTCATGAAGCAGTTAACTGAGCCCCCCCCCCCCCGTGAAAGCAGCATGATGACGGCATAAAAAAATGGCCCCTCCAATGCGAAAATATATGCCAGGATTTTGCACAAAAAAAGGCAACATATTTACTGCCCCATCCAAAATGGCGGCATCACCTCCCCATCACCATGGTGCAAGCACCATAGTCACTAGCCTTTCCTCTCTGCATCCCACAGCTCAGCTGCTTGCAGTACTACACGGTCAACCTCAACGGCACTTCTCTGCCTTCGGAGTCTTGGGGCTGCGTGGAAAACCCCAAATATTACAGTTACATAGCCGTGCTGGCGCTCATCGCCACCATCATGCTGGTGCAGGTCAGCCACATGGTGAAGCTGACGCTGATGCTGATGATTACGGGCGCCGTCGGGGTGGTGAACATTTACGCGTGGAGGCCAATATTCGACGAATACGACAGGAAACGATTCAACGGCTACACGTGAGGCTCTTTTTAACGAGTGATTCCAGTTACTCGGCCGACTAACTAAATGCAACATTAGAAACAGCCTTCCCGGCCCCGACGAACGTCCAGACTCTTCCTGGAGAATCGTTTTTTTAAATCGTGTACAATTTAGTCTCATTCATCATTTTTCTGGGAACACTTAATTGTCATGTGACACAAAAGCAAGCACTGATTGGTTGTTACCATATTAACTGAAAAAAAGCTTCTGTGTTGCTTTTATGCGATTAAAGCTTCATAGGAAATAAATAATTATTTATAATTTATCTCTATGCTGACAGTCAGCAGTTACATAATGGAGAGAGTGTCATATACATGTTTGGGGGTGTTTGGGGGTCATGAGGGTAATTCCACCCCCTGGGTGATCCTAATTTTCCATACAGGGGTGACCCGTTCACAAAGGTGGGGGGTATATAACACAATGTGGCCACTTGGCTTTACATGCCCCCCTGGGCCAGAAGGTGAGAAGTTGGAAGTAGTCTTGGTAATTAGGACTGCAGGATGAAAATGATTATCTTTGAGCTATTTAGAGGTTAATAATAAGCCTTTTTCTCACTATTTGTGCAGGACGCACTTGGTTCCCTCCAAATATTCCATGACGGCCATGATTTTTATCATGATGCTCAGCTTCTACTACTTCGCCCGTCACGTGAGTGTCTTTTTTTATTGATGTCGTCCTGATGGGGTGAGGCTGGGGAGAGTCTGATGGGGTGAGGCTGGGAGAGAGTCTGATGGGGTGATGCTGGGAGAGAGTCTGATGGGGAGGCAGATGGGGTGATGCTGGGAGAGAGTCTGATGGGGTGATGCTGGGAGAGAGTCTGATAGAGTAGGGCTGGGAGAGAGTCTGATGGCGAGGCAGATGGGGTGATGCTGGGAGAGAGTCTGATGGGGTGATGCTGGGAGAGAGTCTGATGGGGTGATGCTGGGAGAGAGTCTGATGGGGTGATGCTGGGAGAGAGTCTGATGGGGTGAGGCTGGGAGAGAGTCTGATGGGGAGGCAGATGGGGTGATGCTGGGAGAGAGTCTGATGGGGTGATGCTGGGAGAGAGTCTGATGGGGTGATGCTGGGAGAGAGTCTGATGGGGTGATTCTGGGAGAGAGTCTGATGGGGTGATGCTGGGAGAGAGTCTGATGGGGAGGCAGATGGGGTGATGCTGGGAGAGAGTCTGATGGGGAGGCAGATGGGGTGATGCTGGGAGAGAGTCTGATGGGGGAGGCAGATGGGGTGAGGCTGTGAGGATTACCAACAATAAGGCCTGGATGGAGTCTGATTGAGAGAGTCTGGGATAGAGTGTGATGGAGTCCGGCTACAAGGTGGTGTGATGGACTGAAACATCTATTTCATGCAAAGGAGAGACATCTCAAGAACAAGAGTGGATATTATTAAAGCAGAGACAGAGTGAAGGGACGTGGTGCGCAATCAGAACCAGAAACAAGGAGCCATTCAAAGATTCCAATCTTGGTTTACAGCGAGAAATGGGGTTACGGGACAGTTAACAATAGCCCCGGGTCCGGTATGTGGGCTTTTCCAGGGCCAGCTTAGACTTCCTCTGAGCCTTAAGGAGCAGCAGATGCTAAGTCACATCACAAGGTCAATGCGGGTGCCACGAGTCCACAGAAACGAAACAAAGAACTCACTGTATAGCAGCTTCATACGATACAAAAATACACTTCTATTTTAAGGCACGGACCCCGCCTGGATCCATGTGATTGAAATATTTCTTTAGAATGTTCTCAGAATAACCTTCACATGTAACATATCATCTTATCCGTGATCATCCTGAGCCAAGATAACATTATTCGTTTTGTATGAAAACATTCCGGCTCTGACTATGTTTTGAGGTTCTTACGAGATTTGTTGGGTCTCCTTTCTTCTCTTTTTAGGTGGAGAAGTTGGCCAGGACCTTGTTTCTGTGGAAGATTGATGTTCATGAGCAGAAGGAGAAGGTGTATGACATGAGACGCTGGAACGAAGCCTTAGTCACAAACATGTTGCCGGAACACGTGGCCAGACACTTCCTGGGCTCCAAGAAGCGAGACGAGGTAAGAGACCAAAAAGATAGCCTTTATTTTAGCGACCAAGCGCCCAATGAACCGACGTACCATGCTCGTGTTCTCACTGAAGTCCGTTCCTGGACCGGATTGAGCGATGGTTAAAAAAATATCGTGGTTTCTAGAAGCAGGTTCTGTGCTCCAAACTTACGGAACATTCCAGATTCTGATACGTTCTTTCCTTCTCCCGCAGGAGCTATACAGCCAGTCCTACGACGAAATCGGGGTGATGTTCGCGTCTATTCCGAACTTCTCAGACTTTTATACCGAGGAGAGCATCAACAATGGAGGAATCGAGTGTCTGAGGTTCCTCAATGAGATTATCTCGGATTTCGACGCGGTACGTCCCGCCTCAGTCTTAATTATGTAGACCTTACGCATTGTATGACGGGCAACCGTTTGTGAACGTCCATGTTCTTTGTATGTGAGATATGCTCCATGTCCTGATGCTGTAAGCGGGGTCTCTGAAGTCTCTCTGTGTTCTTAGCTGCTGGACGAGCCGCAGTTCCGATGCATCACAAAAATCAAGACAATCGGCAGCACCTACATGGCGGCCTCGGGGGTCACTCCGGACCCCAACACAAATGGTTACAACAACACAATAAAAGTGAGTGAGCCTGTGGAGTGCGGTCTTATTGTAAAAGATTTCTAGGGTAACGAATTTGGATGCCGCCATCCTTGTGCTTAATTCATAAAAGGAGTGGGTGAGACTTTACTCGGCCCCTGGCAATGCCCCCGCTTCTTGGTTACTCTTGTGGTTTTATCTGAAATATAAAACCTTTAATAGAATGCACCAACTTTAGAGACACAATGTGTATAAAGGGTTAAGGACCCCCCCAAAAAAATATGTGCATCTCTGTTTTGTGTCCTGTTTCTAATTTCATTTTGAAAACTTTTCACAGAAAGAAGAAATTTCGGACAAAGAGCGCTGGCAGCACCTGGCAGACCTGGCAGACTTTGCGTTGGCTATGAAAGTGACGCTTATGAACATTAATTACCAGTCCTTTAACAACTTCATGCTGAGGATAGGTGAGAATGCACACGGGGGGGGGCAAAAAAGTGTTATATAGAGGGAGAAATGAAAGGGGAAGTCCTATGGAAAAACTGCTGTGTTATATAACCCCCAGCGCTGTATACAGTAATATACCCCCCAGCGCTGTATACAGTAATATAACCCCCAGCGCTGTATACAGTAATATAACCCCCCAGCGCTGTATACAGTAATATACCCCCCAGCGCTGTATACAGTAATATAACCCCCAGCGCTGTATACAGTAATATACCCCCCAGCGCTGTATACAGTAATATACCCCCCAGCGCTATATACAGTAATATAACCCCCAGCGCTGTATACAGTAATATAACCCCCAGCGCTGTATACAGTAATATACCCCTCAGCGCTGTATACAGTAATATACCCCCCAGCGCTATATACAGTAATATAACCCCCAGCGCTGTATACAGTAATATAACCCCCAGCGCTGTATACAGTAATATACCCCCCAGCGCTGTATACAGTAATATAACCCCCCAGCGCTGTATACAGTAATATAACCCCCAGCGCTGTATACAGTAATATAACCCCCAGCGCTGTATACAGTAATATACCCCCCAGCGCTGTATACAGTAATATAACCCCCAGCGCTGTATACAGTAATATACCCCTCAGCGCTGTATACAGTAATATACCCCCCAGCGCTATATACAGTAATATAACCCCCAGCGCTGTATACAGTAATATACCCCCCAGCGCTGTATACAGTAATATAACCCCCAGCGCTGTATACAGTAATATAACCCCCCAGCGCTGTATACAGTAATATAACCCCAAGTGCTGTATACAGTAATATAACCCCCAGCGCTGTATACAGTAATATAACCCCCAGTGCTGTGTACAGTAATATAACCCCCAGCGCTGTATACAGTAATATAACCCCCAGCGCTGTATACAGTAATATAACCCCCAGCGCTGTATACAGTAATATAACCCCCAGCGCTGTATACAGTAATATAACCCCCAGCGCTGTATACAGTAATATAACCCCCCAGCGCTGTATACAGTAATATAACCCCCCAGCGCTGTATACAGTAATATAACCCCCCAGCGCTGTATACAGTAATATAACCCCAGCGCTGTATACAGTAATATAACACCCCAGCGCTGTATACATGTTACAGGGTCACCGTACCCAAGGCTGGGTCCCCTGTTTGAGGGCTGAGGAATCACCAGTCAGTCCCTCATACGGATCGCACTCAGCTATCCACGGATCATCCAGACCACCATTCGTAGTAAACCAAGAAGAACTCTCTTTATTACAAACACACAGAACTTTATACAATCTCAATGCAATGTGTACCGAACCCAACCCCCACTCCCATCAGCCACATCCCATCACAAATCCCATCAGTATACAGGGGATGTATCAGGTGAGGGGATTACAGAATACAATGGGTTCCCCCACCTGTGTTATCCCCCCTGTAGTGCGGGGGCCGTCTGGGCAGACAGGGCTGTGCTGGCTGATTAAGAGCCCCAGCCAGATTATAGGATCGTCTCTTTGAAGGCTGGGGCTGAATCCACATCAGTCTCTGGGCCGGTTACACAATAAACACAATATAATATATTACCGGGTCACAGTATACAGAACCGGACACAAAAGTGCTCCGTGACCCGGCTAAACTTCATATGACACATGAGCCAGCTAGCCTGGCCCTGTCACAGATCTCCCCCTTGACCAACGGTCCGGCAGACCAGGCAGATCCACACGGGTCTGCTGCAGGCTGTCCGAGTGGACAAAGTTCAAAGGTGCAGGCCTTAGTTCATGGCCCCCTTTGTCAGAATCATCCATTGAAGGTGGGCCAGGGCCCTGGTTGCCCAAAAGGATAGTCAGTAGTCCTCTGTGAATTGGAGGACGGTCCCAGCTCAGCCGGGGGCACATGGCTATCCCCCTCACCGGGGTAACAGGGGCACGTGGGGACTCTTGCTCCCTAGTCTTGGGAACTGAGTCTGGGGCAGCTGCCAGGCCAGGGTGGTTGCATGGAAGGAAAACCCTGCTGATCGGGCCGGGGGCACTCGGGGAACCAGGGAAACACGTAGAGGTAGTAAGCGAGGCCTCTACCGGGACACTGGAGTGACCTAGGGGACACTCTGGGACAGGAACAGGTGCCCTTACAGGGTTATTGGGCGAGCTAAGCAGCTCTGCGGGGTACTCAGGGGACCCAGGGGAATACTCCGGGGCAGGGACAGGTGCCAATACTGGACCACCGGGAGGGTTAAGCAGACCCTCGATCTTCCTCTCTGGGACAGATGCCTCTGCCTGGGCACGGGGAGAGTCAGAGGAACACTCTGGGACAGTGACCTGGGCTTCTACCAGGACACTTGGGGAATCAGGGATCACTTCGGAGAACACAGGGATAGGAACCAGGGCCTGCGCCAGGCTACTGAGAGGACCCAGGGAACTCGGCAGCCCCTCTGGTGTCCTCGCTAGTTTAGGGAATGGTGCCTCTACCGGGTCACCGGGGACTTCAGTGGGAACCTCTGGGGCAGTGACCCGGGCTTCTACGGGCATAGATAAGGGTTTGGTGAGGGGGATTGTGCCACTTACTCGGGCGGTGGGGACAGTCATCTCTTCTGCCGTGGTATAGCAGCCAGGGTTGTTGGTGAGGACTTGGGTCGGAGCTTTTGGCTTCCTCCTCCGCTTCTTTTTGCTGGCGAGGACCTCGGTTCTTCTCGCCAGGGCAGGGGCCGAGGAGTAGGTGAAGAGGACCTCGGTCCCACTCCCGCAAGTTGTAGTACCATGCTCCCAGTCTGCTTGTAACTCCTGGAGCTCCACTCTCCGCAGCAATTCTTTATAGTCCCTCTCGAACTGCCATTCCTCTTGGACCAGGCCATCCATAACAGCCTCCAGCTCGGGGGAATAGCATAAACCAGGACTTCTGCACGGTTGTCCCAGATTGTATCCCTGCGGTACTGGCAGGGGCTTCCGAAGGATGAGTCAAATTGGAAGGCATCATATATCAGTCCTGGGTCGACGGGGCTATACAGCATCAGAGGGTCGCTGTGGTCTTCACCTGCTAACTGCTGGGAGAATCCCTGGTAGCGGCTCTGGAGGTCGAGCTCTGCATATATGAGACCCCTCAATTCGTCTTCCCACTCCGGCAACGGGTTCTCCCCCAGGAGTGGAACTCGTATATCCCACATTGTCCAGTACTGTGCCCAGTACGTTTCAAAGTGGGGATGGGAGAAATCATCCCTCCAGTCTGCAGGCGCAGACTCTAACTGCCATTGCTGGTGTTCCAGCTCACACACCTCGGCTGTAACCCGGTCTGTCTCACCCTCTGGTTCTCGGAAGGGTTGGATATCCTGGTATGATATTTTGGGGGTCTGTTCCCCTAGTCTGGGAGATACAGACCCACTCTGGCTCAGTTCCTGGTGACACATTTTAATCACCGCCGTCACTTGCTCCGATGTAGCCCCTCCTGGGTACAGGGATAGGTGCCATAGAATGTTCTTTTGTAGAGCACTCAGTCCGAGGCTCTCCTCTGGGGCATCCTGGTGCCGGTCCATCTCTCTGCAGACCGCAATCAGAGTAGCCTTTCCTTTGCTACAAACCTCCAGGAGCTCTCTCGGTGTCTCTCGTCTGCAATCCCAGTTGGTGGTTTGGATTTCACCCAAGTCGTGGGATTCTTCCCACCGCTGCCACCAATGTTACAGGGTCACCGTACCCAAGGCTGGGTCCCCTGTTTGAGGGCTGAGGAATCACCAGTCAGTCCCTCATACGGATAGCACTCAGCTATCCACGGATCATCCAGACCACCATTCGTAGTAAACCAAGAAGAACTCTCTTTATTACAAACACACAGAACTTTATACAATCTCAATGCAATGTGTACCGAACCCAACCCCCAATCCCATCAGCCACATCCCATCACAAATCCCATCATTATACAGGGGATGTATCAGGTGAGGGGATTACAGAATACAATGGGTTCCCCCACCTGTGTTATCCCCCCTGTAGTGCGGGGGCCGTCTGGGCAGATAGGGCTGTGCTGGCTGATTAAGAGCCCCAGCCAGATTATAGGATCGTCTCTTTGAAGGCTGGGGCTGAATCCACATCAGTCTCTGGGCCGGTTACACAATAAACACAATATAATATATTACCGGGTCACAGTATACAGAACCGGACACAAAAGTGCTCCGTGACCCGGCTAAACTTCATATGACACCTGAGCCAGCTAGCCTGGCCCTGTCACAATACAGTAATATAACCCCCCAGCGCTGTATACAGTAATATAACCCCCCAGCGCTGTATACAGTAATATAACCCCCAGCGCTGTATACAGTAATATAACCCCCAGCGCTGTATACAGTAATATAACCCCCAGCGCTGTATACAGTAATATAACCCCCAGCGCTGTATACAGTAATATAACCCCCAGCGCTGTATACGGTAATATAACCCCCCAGCCCTGTATACGGTAATATAACCCCCCAGCCCTGTATACGGTAATATAACCCCCCAGCGCTGTATACAGTAATATAACCCCCCAGCGCTGTATACGGTAATATAACCCCCCAGTGCTGTATACAGTAATATAACCCCCCCAGCGCTGTATACAATAATATTACCCCCAGCACTGTATACAGTAATATAACCCCCCAGCGCTGTATACGGTAATATAACCCCCCAGTGCTGTATACAGTAATATAACCCCCCAGCGCTGTATACAATAATATAACCCCCAGCACTGTATACAGTAATATTACCCTCCAGCGCTGTATACACTAATATAACCCCCAGCGCTGTATACAGTAATATAACCCCCAGTGCTGTATACAGTAATATAACCCCCCAGCGCTGTATACAGGAATACAACCCCCCAGCGCTGTATACAGTAATATAACCCCCAGCGCTGTATACAGTAATATAACCCCCCAGCGCTGTATACAGTAATGTCTGTTGGTGACAAAAACCTGCTTTTATCTCATTTTGTTCCAATAAACCCCCTTTATCTGCAGACCTGGAGCCGCCGTTGCTGTCAGTCATGTGAAATTTTGGGCGACTTTCCCGGCTCAAACACCACACTGATGCTTTATGGCGATGCTAATGAAGTCCGTTCCTCCATAGACTTTCATTAGTTAGAGTCCGGCTGGGTGGTTTAGGCTGAACCATTCTATTGTCTCCGACAGGCAGTTTGATAAGTAGTCTGGGGGATTAAGTAGATTGAGGGTCAGATAATAGAGCGAGAATCATACAAACGGCTGAGATGCAGCTGCCTGAAAACGTTATATTATTGGGCCAAAACTACATGTGGGGTAAATAAAAAAAAACACAAAATATAGTGGAGAACGTACTTTTAATCAGATACTAGGGATGGAGCGCGTGCCGCGGACGATGGTTCTGGGTTATGAGCTGAAATTCACAGCGTATGTGTTTTCCAGGTCTCAATAAAGGAGGAGTGTTGGCTGGAGTCATAGGAGCTAGAAAGCCGCATTACGACATCTGGGGGAACACGGTGAACGTGGCCAGCAGAATGGAGTCCACCGGGGTCATGGGGAACATTCAGGTAACATATTTTCCATAACGAGGTCTCTTAACCTGCGGGGGGGCTTAGGAAACCGGCCCCAAGATCCTACCAAGTGTAGAAGGAGAAGATTACAGGGAACCTTTGATGCCAAGTGTAGAGGGACTCCACCAGCCGAGTCTCAGCCCCAAGAAATCGTTAAACTTTTCCTGCATAGTGAAATAAAAAGTTGTAAAAGCAACATTTAACTCATATTATCTCCACATTCTCACCTGTTTTCAAGGTCGTTGAGGACACGCACGACATCCTCAAGGAATACGGTTTCCGCTTTGTGAGAAGAGGACCTATTTACGTCAAAGGCAAAGGCGAACTTCTCACTTTCTTCTTGAAAGGACGGGACAAGCAAGGTTCTTTTATCAACGGCTCGTCCGTAACGCTCCCGCACCAAGTCGTGGACAACTCTTGATAGCTGACCGAGCGGCCGTTCACTAGAAAGTACGTGAAATAAAAGTACGATACAAACAGAGTCGACCCGGACCCGACGCCTCAAGCAAAAGAAGTCATGCTTCAGAGAAAAAAAAATCACTGTAGTTACATTAAAAAAAAAAAATCTAAACTGAAAACACAAAAAAAACTTTCACAAACAATATATTTAAACAACGAACTTTCACTATTTTTTTGGAGTTGCCTTTTAAACGTTTCCGCTTGACATCCTACAACACTCGCTTCGTGGGGCAGATACAGCATCTGTCTCCTCCTGAAACAAGCATTAGCATTCAACGTTCTTCGGGGGTAAGAGGAGAGGACGCAGGGTTCTTGGCGTCCCGCACGGGACCAGCAGGCTTAGCGAGGAATACGTGGCTAGTTCGGACATTCCGGAAGCTCGCGGAACGTATACGCCAGACCGGAAACGTAGGAGGAACGCGCAGGTACGACAGTGAAGAAGCCTACAGAGAAGAGGACTCTGGTGGCCAAAGGAGGACATCTCCTCGGTGGGACGAGACTGATCGGAGCTGAGAAGGAAATGCTTGTTTAGGGATAGTTTCTTCTGATAATCTAAGTAGGAGGAATTCAAAAAGTGCAATATATTTCATTATGTTTGGATTAAAACAAAAAGATATATCAATATCTAAAAATATATATATATATATAAAAAAAACGCATACATTTTAAATATTATAGTCCTATTTTTCATGGCGGGCTTGATCGCTAATGCGGCTGTTTCTTTGGCTTTTAAACCCTTTGAGCGCCACCCAGGGGCCAACTCGATGCGCACTCCGCGGGCACCCAAAGCGTTTAATTAGAATTTCCACAGAGAACGAGGATAAAGACTGTTCATTAAAAACGCGCATTTGTGGTCCATTTACAAAAACCAAAAATAAGCAAAAAAAATAAGGATAATTTTTTTAACAGAGCAGAATTTATTCAACGTCTCTGTCCTTTCTATTTTTTTTTCCTAAAACAAATATACACACAAAAAATATATATATATATATACTTTTTTACGTCTGTTTTCTAAGGAACATTAACCCTTTGCTTCCAAGAGTCCACGACGCAGGTAAAAATTTTGGTTAGGCCAAATGTTCCTTTTTTTTTTTTTAATTAATGTCGGAAATTATAAGAGCTATTATAACAAAAATGTTATATTGCACATCGATTTTTTTTTTGGTTTATTTTATTTTTTAGATCTATATTTTTAAATATGCATATACAATGTAATAATCCCGAACATGCGCTGTAATTGAAGCCTTTGGACTCAAATTCCATACATGAATTGGGATTTCCAAATGGAACCGTCTATATTAAGAGAAATGCAAGGGGGGGTGGGGGATAATTAGTCCTGCCAGTTCGCTAAAATCTGATCCCCTCTAGAAAGTTGTTTCCTTTATACAAATAAAAATTCTAAATTTACCAAAAAAGATAAATGTAAAAAAAAGTAACATTTTGTAAAAACTTCTTGTATTTCGCCATCTGGGTCAATCTGACCAGTCACGGTGGGGTGGAGGGGGTTAAACGTGAAAATTCCAGAGAAATACACATTTTTTTTAACAGGTCGTTACATTAATATATATGTGTAAATATTTTGGTAATTTAACAAAAAAAGCTAAGATATTAAATGTTTTTTTGTCTCTTGGGTATCATTGAAGGGAATTGAGCCCAAAGCAGACTTCAAAGAGTCTCAGGAGGAAAAAAAAAACAAGACAATTAACCATTTCAGTACCAAAGACACTGGACTAAATATGGGCATTATCGCTTTCCTTCTCTTTGTCGTTTATCTCTCTCCCCTTTGTCTTTTATGTCTCCTATTTGTCGTTTACGTCTCTCCTTCTCTTTGTCGTTTACGTCTCTCCTTCTCTTTGTCATTTATCTCTCTCCTTCTCTTTGTCGTTTATGTTTCTCCTTCTTTGTCGTTTATCTCTCTCCTTCTCTTTGTCGTTTATGTTTCTCCTTCTCTTTGTCGTTTATCTCTCTCCTTCTCTTTGTCGTTTACGTCTCTCCTTCTCTTTGTCATTTATCTCTCTCCTTCTCTTTGTCGTTTATGTTTCTCCTTCTCTTTGTCGTTTATCTCTCTCCTTCTCTTTGTCGTTTATCTCTCTCCTTCTATTTGTCGCTCCTCATTCTTCTCTCACTGAACTAAGTAATGCACGACCAGCTCAGGCTTCTGTGATCCATACTTTTCTTTTCCTGACCCATAAACTGCCCCGAATGTCTGCCTTGGGATGCTTTCTGTTTAGTATTGCTTTAGACTTGATAACGGGAGGTTGATCTTCTAAGATCATCCTAAAAACAAAATATTAGTCCAACAAAAAAATATATATTTAGATGTATAAAGGCCATTTTTATCTCCTCCAGCTCCTAAGGGGTTTTTAGTCGGGCAACAGCTGAACAGACACATCACCAAAACCAAGTTTAACCCTTTTAGTGCCATTAGAAGGCCAAATGGGGCTCTGGGTAAGTCCGATTTTCTGCGCCCCCCCACAGATTCACAAGCGCTCCCATTTTTCTCCTCCACCAAAACCACCCTCTTAGTGGATACCCCTCCAGCGCAGAAATGCTGCCCCGTCACCTTATTCAGACACAAGGGCCAGTTGCTGTGACCCCCATTTTAAAAAGATTTGGTCCCATCTGTCCATTTGTAATCCTTAGCATTCCAACCACATATAAACAGTTGGCAAAGTGGACCGGATGTGCCAACCCAGGCCCACAAAGGGTTAAGTCCCAAAAATGTGCAGATTAGTGCCTACAGGTGCCCAATTGCCAGAGTTTTATAGCCATTCTCCATCTAGCTTCGCAAATGCCAGGCGCACGGAGGACTTCGACGGCATCGGCACTGCTTATGGGTTTTCTGTATGTTCTCTTCCTATAAATGAGTTTACGTCAGGCTGGTTAGGGCTCATGGGGCATGCGCTCTACCAGGCGCGCTTCGGGCTATTAACGGGGCCACTACGTTGGACAAGAATGTCGCCAGCCCTACCCTGTCAATTACTTGCCCCAAAAACCATCACGGGGAACGCTCTGTACCTGCCCTTAAAAACGCTAGGAATCACAGTCAGGCCAGACTTAAATGTCCAGACGGGCCAGATGTGCTGTGCCCCACCTCTTCTCTGCCTGGACCCCACCCCCTCTCTGCCCTAGCCCCACCCAGTCACAACCCATAAGTTGTCCACTGAGCCGAGCCCCCACCTTCCGACACCGTCTATCCCCGGCCCAAGAACTTAAAGGGTACTCGCCCTCAAAACCTTGATTCTTTTATATCAATACATTGTATCTTTGCGCTCCTGTCACGGCTTTGAAGCCCCGGCTTGCGATACATTAGAGGGTGCGAACATTAAATAAAACCCTCAGCACTGTGACGGATTCAAACGAAGCACGCACACACTAAAGAGCTTGCCCTGTATAATGTATAGTTCAACCAGACTCCCTTCTCTACTAAACCACATTGCATATTAAATTGGGAAGTAGATAAGCGGAACAGCATCCCGGTAAAAGCGGTAGAGGGTAATACAGTGAGGGTATTAAACACGCATGGGATAGACATCCGGCTCCTGAATCTAAGACGAGACCAACGACTGATTAAGGTTTGAGTCTTTACAGCAGAAGCGGGTGACTAGACGGGGGCCGATCTGCTGGCAGGTTCTATGTTTCTATCTTACAAAAATTAACATTGTTCCCCATATGCTTCTTTATTTCATTTTTGTTTATAAAACAGAATTATGGTATTTAATATTTCCTTTTTTTCTATTATGAATGTTCTGCAAAAAAGGTTTTTTAACTCTGGAAAAATCACTGAGAAACATTTGCATAAATACTACAGATTCAGTGTAAAGGCTACTTATTTTCTGAGTGAGAAATCGAGATATTTTGGAGTATATCACAGGAGAGGGAGCGATCGCATAACGAGACTTCATGTTTCGGGGAAGATGTTGAAGACGACGGAAGAACAAAGAAAACATTCATTGAATCCCGGTATCTCCTGCTGTCATATTTTGGTATCCGCTTTTAATAAACTGCACTCTTGTTGCAAACTTACTTGGCTCTGAATGAGACGAAAAAAAATAGTTTAAAGGGGAAGTATCAGAAAATAAAAATGGATATTAAACAACAGACTGAAAGGTTTCCCAGAACTCTAGCTTCTGACCCAAAAGAAGCCAAAAAAAATATTTATAATTTTGCCACTTAAGGGGGAAAAATAAAATTAATTCTTGACTTAAAATGCGATGAGATTTCTCCTCGGATCGGGAAGCTCTAAAATATTAATGTCTATTCTATTATTTGGACCCCTGTGTGTTCTGCTTTTACTCTTTTTGAAGGCACCCCTTATATCTGATAGATCCTCCTCTCTCTGCAGTGGATTCTGTAGCTTTACTGCCCTCACTGTAAAGAATCCCTTCCTTTGTTGTGTATGAAATCTTCGCTCCCCCCCCGTCTCACAGAAAGACCTCTTCTTCTGTGACAGGTCCCTGGAGAGCTATTTATATCGGCCCAATTTAAAACAATGCCATATAATACCCCCCGTAAGACGCCATTTTTTTCTAGCGATCAGCGACAGGATTTGTAATAAATATCTAATATGACTTAAGTGAGGAAAAAAAAAAATTCCTTAAAGGAACACTCCAATTCAAAAAATGATACTTCCCTGTCTGAACTTGCAGAAGCTGAGGATGTACTTAAGTCTGCTGCCCCTACACGAAAGGCATGACATAGAACACCAATGTTCAAATAACCAAAGCCATGAATGGCACGCTGTAAACGGAGGAGTCCTGGGTCACTGCACGACTTCTGTTGATTAAAATAGATGCCACGTTTGTTTGATGATTCCTGATAGAAAGTCACAATATGACCTTTACAATAACATGTAGCGCTTTATTTGAAAAGCTAGAGGTGAAAACCTGGGTGGGTGGGGGTGGGTGGACGGGACCCCCGCCATTCATGCAGCGATTAGAACAATTGTGATCCGATTAAAGAAGCGTCTGTATGGACCAGGCTTTCGTTGGCTGCCTTTAGAAAATCCAGAGCTACATGAAGGGGCCTTTTGGTGAACATCGCAGAGTGAGATGATGTGGTCTCTTGCATGGCTAGCGCGGGATCTGAAGGGAAAAAAATAAATAACATTTTTCAGGGAACGCTTCATTGTCAGGTGACCCCAAAGCAGACACTGATTGGTTACTGTCATTAAGGGCAAAGTTTTGTGGTGTGTGCATGCGAGTGTTGTGTGATATGCTACGGACACAAGGCACATTTGGTAGACGTTAAGTTTTACACTTTCTTGTAAGCCAACAATTCCCAGCATGCACTTCACCTCCCCTCTGTATCTTTTACATCTTAGTACCTTGTACGATAACTGGCACAGGACTCATGGAAAGTGAAGCGAGTGCATCGTGTAGCATAATGTGCCGCATGGCACGGCCAATAAAAATATCCAAGCAATTTTTCCCATATAAATCACTGCCCGCTACGAGAGCCATTTATACGCACGCAGCGACCTCTTAAGCTCGGCAATAAAGCAGTCAAGTTGGATAAAAGGAAAGTGCAGTTAGACAGCAGGTACCTTTGCAAGTGACCGTGGCTTCGGTGGGAAGGGTGCGAGTGATGTCGCCATAAAGTAATTTCGCACAGAAGCAAACCGTCGCCTCCTCCACTTTAACGTTATATTCGAAGGTGATCAAAGTGCATAAAGAATTCCTCTGCATGGTCCCAGGGACAAAAATCTTCTCAAGAGCCTGATATCCAAAACAAAAAGACATTGGTACAGGAGGAAGGTCGGGGTCAACCAGAACAGAGGCATTGGCCCAAGAGCTGATAACCGCCAGAAAATCTGATCATTAGCAGTATGATGGCCCACATAGAGAAACCTTACAGCAAGTCTGCTGGGGTCTCTCACTGCTCTCCATCTCACACATGGACCTATTAGCCACCTTCCCCATCACCCCCAAAACCAGAGGCTCAGTGGGCCATAAAGGGAATGAGCAGTTCCTGCCACATTCAAGATGGTGCTCGTCTCAATCAAAATGGCAATAGCACGTTGTATTTATTAGAAAATGGGATTACAGCAATTCCACCCCTCCTTACAGCCTCCGTGTGAGCGACAGACTCACGAGTGTTTTTGAGGATTTAACTCAGTCTTCTGTGATCTCGTAAACATAATAGAAACTCATCACCCTCGCTGTTTGTATTCGGACGTTACCTGAAGCCGGTCAGCCTGGTATTTTCTGCCAGCATAAGCGTTCAGATGCTCAAACAAGACCGAGAGGAATTTTTTGAGATCTCTTTGTAAATGCGTCTTCGCAACCTGCTGGAGCGGGATAAAGGCGGGAAGCGAATGGCGCTCGATTCTCGGATTCGGCTGCAAGACCAAATCCACGTAATACGAGTCCAGGTAGGTTCCTTCGAAGGCTGTGCTTAAACATACGCAGACACCCCTCTTGGTCAGCTTTCCACTGATACCTTAAAAAATAAAATAAAAAAAATTATATATATATAAATAAAAATAATAAAACAGAAAGTAAGGGTTAGCGCGTAGAAAAGAAGCATTCTCAGGGTAAATATTCATTATAACTGATAACCAGGTGCCAGATGAACCGAGACAGCTCTATTATCTGGGATGATCAGACATCAGGCCGGGAAGCCAGTGCTGCGTTATTCTGACAGATGGCGAAAGTCCATTTAATCTTCCAGGCAACTATCCTGGTATAACGTAATGTATGGATCCTCTACACAAACATTCCCTCTCGCAAGCATCCCCGTTATGTGTATTCTGTGCATGCCTTCCTATAATTAACCTGCTGATCAATACGAGCAGATGTTCTTGTCAAAGTATTGCTTCCCTGCCTGTAAATTTGGGTGCGAAGTCCAACCGTCAATGGCCAGCTTCGCCCCGTTGCTATTAGTTTCTAGATGGCACAGATTCACAGCGTGTTTCTGCGTTAGGAAGCCCGCGCATGGTTACCTGTCAGCCAGTACGCCCCGAGGATGCCTTTCACTTCCTCCAGCCTTATCTCTAAGTCGATGTCCTGCGTGCTTTCTGCTCCAGGGTGGTGCTCCTCCGCTTGCTGCTCCTGCGCGGTGAAGGCACGTATCTGCGTACAGATATTTTCCTTTACAGACCAGGTTTCAAGGCAGGAGATCTATCTTATCTTACGGTATCACCGTCACACATTTCCAGAGATGTATCAAGGGAGGATCTGTGTCTTGGGCTATAGCAGAATGTAATATGTAGAAACTATACATCCATAAAGAAAGAATTGGATATGATAAAAATAAGCCAATCAGGAGCTGAGCAGATAAGATTTCAAAGAGATCTGAAAATAAAAGGACATCTGGGTTCCAAGGCTGGCCAGGTACGCGGGATATTATGGGAGCAGAGAGACGACGCCAAGCTCTGCACTACAATCCAGATGCAGTTTTAGTTTTGGACAATCGATGAGCCGTTATCTTGCAGTCTGAGGGTGTTGATTGCTCTCGAGAAGTTAAAAAACAAAAAACAAACAAAAAAACAAATCAAGTGGAAAATCTATCCTAGCAACTCCTAACCGAGAAAAGTTAGTGGGGAGGGGGGTGTCAGAGTTAAAGTGCCATGCATTCGATCACTTTGTCTCCTAGGTCAGGGCTGGAGCGGCTCTCACCTCCGCTTCCTGCTGCTTCACGTTGGCCCTGATCTCGTCCCTCTCCTTCCTCAGCTGGATGATCTTCTCCTTCATGTTCTCCACCTCCTCGCGATGGCGTCTGCTTTGCTCCTGTTTCACAGACAAGTTACGCGACAGGTTCTCCAGCTCCTCCAGGTGGGACATCACACCTCAAACGACAAGAGACGGCTGCCTTCAGTGCACATTATAGAACATATACAGCTAAGCCTAAACCGCACAAAGACCTTAAACACCAAGACACAACTGGGATGTGAAAACATTATTAAAGGCAAAAAAGTGCTTTTACCCTAGTTATAGTGTTTTGCCCCATAACGTTATCAGGCAGCTGCATATCAGCCGTTTGTATGAGTTCTCGCTCTGTTATCTGAGCCCCAATATACTAAACCCCCCGACTCCTCATCATACTGCCTGCGGGGAACAATAGAATGGCTCAGTCTTATTCACCCAGTTGGACTCTCTGGCTAATGAAAGTCTATGGAGAAGTGAATAAAAACATTCAATCAGTCATTTACCTTCTCTGTATAGCGCCTTTGCTTCCTCCATGTTCTGGTGCGATGACTTATTCCTTTCCAGTTACTTCAATTGCATGTTTGTCTTAAAAATAAAAAAGTGAAAAAAATAAAATGAGGCAAATTCCAAACATATGCAGTTATTTCACAGACCCTTCCGGGATGAGAAGAGTTAAAACGAACAAAACGAAGCGTTAAAGAAAACGGTCACAACTTTTTTTCCCTTAGTGCGAACGTTGGGTGCGAACCCATGCTCTGGTGGCCCATTACGCCCGTTAACGGCTACAGTGGGGTGGAAGGAGAAATGAATCCAGATTCCCGGAAGAGTTTATACCCCGAGCCGGAAATGGGCAGGGAGCGGTGTCAGGACCCCTCGCCGCATCCCGGAGGAATCAGGAGAACCGATGGTTCTTAAAGTTATAACGCTCCGTTTATCTGGCTGTTAAAGGGACAGTCTAGCATATCAGACAGCCCCACCAACAATAGATATAATGTTAGGGAGAAGCTACAGCTCCTCACTTCTCTTGACTGAAGCAGCCAATCAGTGGCATGAAAGCGCTCCCTTTAAAACCAATGGAAGCACTTTCCCCGCCTGAACACAGGGGTCTCCTTATAAGCCCCTGTGACTTTGGCACAAGCAGAGTTAGAGCTGACTGGCAGCACAGAAAATAGTAAGGGGTTAAAGGGGCGAGTGAATATTTGGGTTGGGCCTACATATGACAGCTGGAGTGCCCCTTTAAGGAGAATCTGCAGTGCATCCCCTCCTTCACAGCCCATTCTTAAACCCAATGGGAATTCTTCCTGCGCATGCGTGGAGGATCTGATTATACCCCCTCAGGCGGGCCAACGTCTATTTAACATGCACTAGTAGGGCTGTATACCGAACCAATGCACATTACCCTATTGCCAAAGAAACACCCGACACCTCAGAGGTCCCTTTTTCAGAAGAACCCCAAGAATACTGAGGGTCTACAATTAACAAGCTCCCCCTCACCAGCTGGCGTTATTTACCGCGCTCAGCCTCCGCCCTCAGTTTTTGCCGCCGGGTGTCATCTCAAATTCCCCGCCAGCCCGGCTACTCGGCTCACCCGCGCTGTGTGACAAGGAATACAATCACCCCCCGCAGAATCTGTCCTATGATTGGTTTGCGCTAGGTATTTGTAGCCAATCAGAGGCCCGGAATATTCTTGTCAGCTAAGCATGTATTATGTGAGCGATGATTGGTGATTTCTGTGAAGGTTGGGCGTTTGGCGCGCGGTACCTCAGCGGCTTGACGTCACGCTACGTCAGGACACATACACAGCTAACGCAAATGCAACTTTATTACTAGTGACAGCGGCTTTTGTGAGATGTCCGGGCTGGTGCAGTACATAGTTCTACGCAGGGACCTGCAGGCTGCGCTGGGATGGCCCCTGGGGGCCCTTGTGGCTCAGGCCAGCCATGCAGCTACTGCTGCCATTCACCTGTACTATGAGCACCCGCAGACCCAGGCTTACCTGCAGGATCTGGAGCACATGCATAAAGTAGTGCTGGAGGTGAGGCCTGCAGCCCCAGATACGGAGACTAATGCAAACCTTTACCCCCGAATAACTCCGAGGAGGGGCAGTTTATTCACATAAACAATGTGGGGCACAATGCTCAGCGTGGAGCAATGAGATCGGACATTTCATTGGTTTCCATGGTAACTGCACCAGGTTTAGTACTTTGAACCAGCATCCCTCCAAATATATCCCCTGCATGTTATCCCGATTCGAGCCTCTGTGCCGGTGAGGGGCCCTAAAAGAGGGGATTTTGGAACGATGTTACCGGTAATAGAGTGTGAGAAATTGTTTAAATTCTTCTTTCTATAATAATTTACGCGTATTGTCTGAAATGAAACACAAATGACTATTGTAGCTGGAAACGGCTTTTAATGGAATCTCTTTAGGCGTACAGATGCCTTTATCACTCCCATCACTCCTGTGTTCCAGTGGCCCTTTATCACTCCCATCACTCCTGTGGTCCATTGCCCTTTATCACTCCCATCACTCCTGGTTTCCAATGGCCCTTTGTCACTCCCATCACTCCTGTGGTCCAGTGGCCCTTTATCACTCCCATCACTCCTGTGGTCCATTGCCCTTTATCACTCCCATCACTCCTGTGTTCCAATGGCCCTTTGTCACTCCCATCACTCCTGTGGTCCAGTGGCCCTTTATCACTCCCATCACTCCTGTGGTCCATTGCCCTTTATCACTCCCATCACTCCTGTGTTCCATTGCCCTTTATCACTCCCATCACTCCTGTGGTCCAATGGCCCTTTATCACTCCCATCACTCCTGTGTTCCAATGGCTCTTTATCACTCCCATCACTCCTGTGGTCCAATGGCCCTTTATCACTCCCATCACTCCTGTGGTCCAATGGCCCTTTATCACTCCCATCACTCCTGTGGTCCAATGGCCCTTTATCACTCCCATCACTCCTGTGTTCCATTGCCCATTATCACTCCCATCACTCCTGTGTTCCATTGCCCTTTATCACTCCCATCACTCCTGTGGTCCAATGGCCCTTTATCACTCCCATCACTCCTGTGTTCCAATGGCTCTTTATCACTCCCATCACTCCTGTGTTCCATTGCCCTTTATCACTCCCATCACTCCTGTGTTCCAATGGCACGTTGTGTTTGCTGATCCAAGTTTAAGTTAATTGATGGTTAGAAAACCCTTTTGTAATTATGTTACAGCCAGAAATTCCCATGTTTTCAATGAAAACAGCAAAGTGACCCCAAACTTGTGAGCGGTATATATTGTATATGTGTGTGTAAAATAAAAATAATCTATAAACAGGTTTTTAGCTTTGGCTGGAATTCTTCAGTTTGTTCTGGTTTTTATTCTTCAGATGGCTTCACGCAGATAGTGGGGTCTCAGAGGGGCCTTTCACACTCCTCCTCCTCCTATTGGAGCCACAGCTACAGCCTCCGATCCGGACTATTAACCTTCTAACTTCCACACCAGCTTTAAAATAAATAAAACCTGCCAAAAAAATGCATGGATTTCCCCCAAACCTCTTTTTAAAGGGGCAGCAGTATCCAGATTTTTTCCCCGTATAGAAATGCCAGCTGTGGCACACTGTGGCTGGGAGTGCTGCGCATGCGTACACAGCACTGCTTTCTTCCCAGCGGCGGATCCATCCAACGGGGCGGCGTGCCAGCCGGCTGAATACGGGCGAGAAGCCATCGTGCTAAACGGGTGGCATAAAGTGGCTACAGGGAGACAGTTTGTAAAGCGTTTTTGTTACAATCCAATTTACCCCCAAAGCACTACAGTGGATGGGGGGGGAGGAGGTAATATTTTCTTGACACCCCTCAGTGGGGGAATGTGGGGATCCTGTGTTCCAAGAATCTTGTGACCACAACATGTATTGGTGCTTTGGGCAGGGGGTAACATACCTGGGAAGCCAGCTTGGTAAGTATCCTAATGGATATTCTTATGGGAACCCCGCTTCAGCAAAGAAAATGTGCTTGTAATGTTTTACTTCACTGAGCAGGTGGTAGGTAAATGGAACAGCCTCCCAGCAGAAGCGTTAGAGGCTGAATGGGTCCGATTAGCCGGAAAATGTGTTTGTGTTTCTTTTCCAATCCTTCAAAAAAACTTTGTTGCTGTCCCTGGTGTTAAAGTTGATGCTTTTGTGTCGACATCTGATCGTTTTGATGTTTTATTGTTAAAGACCCCAAACGGTGACCCCTTTTATTTTTTTTTTGATTCCTCCCAGGTACCCGACGAGGTGACTCTAACCAGCCTGGCGGAGACTTTGAAGAAGGAGAACATCGATCACAAAGCGTGGGTGGAACAGCCTGAAAATATCCCCACCTGCATCGCCCTGCGGCCGTACCCCAAGGAGCAGGTGCAGCCGTACCTGCGGAGACTCAAACTGCTCAAGTGACGGTGGAGAAATAATCCGACGGCGAGGACCGGCCCCTTCGCGTCCGCCGCGCTCCGCTTCCGAAATAACGGGACTTCCTTCAAAGAATGTGTTTATTTTATCCACTTTGTCTCTGCTGTAAATCCAGACGAGGCGCTCGCACATCCCTGATTACCGTTTGGAGCTTCTAGAGGGCATGTTTTAGCCAGCCTTGCGCTCAGGTGCTTCTCCCTGCGTGAGGTGAGGTGATGTATGCTGCTGGTGGTCGGTGCGCCTCGTTGCCTGGCAGTAACTACAGAAGTGCCGACTTGGCGTTTAAATAGGCGAAACGTTACTTGGTTACTGGTGAGTGCTCGAACCCCCCCCCCATTACCATCGCCGCCAGGCCATCATGTTGGGGTGTCGTTAAAGGGCAGGATGGAGCTTTGTGCGGACTGGAGGGACTTCAGATCAATATAATAATAAAGACATACCGAAGGGGTTAACACTGGCCTCGTCTTTGATTAACCCCATTGATTGCAGGACCTTTGGTGTAATAAATATAATTACCACGAATCAGTCTTGCAGTTTTCTAGTAACAAAATAATCAGATTTTTTATGGTTGGAAGAGTTTTTTTTAGAGGAATCCATAATAAAACGGCTCCCTCTGGTGGTGGCGCTGAAAACCAGACTGGTTAAAGGTGAGTACCTGTCTGCAGCCTTCACCGTTTTGGCCAATGCTGCACTCTCGTGTGGGTCACATGGTGCATTATTCCGATGATCGTTTTCCACGAGGTCATTATTTCTTTATTGATTTATTTAGCACCGTCAAATTCCGCAGATCCCAGTCCAAAGAGCAAAGAGTCCTGCGCGGCCGGAAACAATCTCTAGCGCTAGAGGCTCGCGCCGCCCGCTAAAACACTGCGGGGAGAGAACAGGAAGCGGCTTCCAACTTCCTGCTCGGGCTGACGGCGGGATTCTGATACACTATGCGGTGAGGGATCATGGGAAACGGAAGAAATATTTGCATGAAATGCCCTGCTGTGAGCCCAGCTATGAATTCAAGGGGCGGGGGGGGGGTAGCACTCATTGATGGTTATTGCTGTGATTGACGGTTCCAACAACCTGTGGGAGTTTTTCCTTTTTTCACTCTGGCCAATCAGCATTTACAAGGAGACAAGGATTAGATATACAAGTGTGTGGATGCTGTAACAGACTGATGGGAGTTGCAGTGTCAGTGACAGCTTAGCAGAGGCTGAGATTTAGTTGATTAAGACAGCTGACCAATTCTGCCGCCGGCCAAACCTGTAATCGGTGGAACAGTTAATCCTTCTATCATCTATTATTCTTCATTGATAAATAAATATTGGTGACAATATAATATGTATAATATATAATGGGGAAATTCAGTCCTGCTCCGTGGGGCTGCATGATGATGTGCCAGTGTCTGCCTGCACAGTGCCCTGCTACTACTACTACTACTGCTGCTAGTATCACTACAACTACTACTGCTGCTGCACCTCTTTGACCGTCCATTTTCTTTTACATTTCTATAATGAAAGGTGAATCCAGAAGGTGTCAGAGACCTCTCCCCTTTTTGGGAAGCCCCCCAAAATGCCATTCCAAATAATAAATAAATTAAAGAAAGGGCCCCCGAATTTTGTCTGAGCTGAATAGCCGCAAAGCGAAATTCGTTGTCCTAAAACAAATGTGGCAAAAACAAAGCGACCGTCTGCAGTTATTGTTCTCACCTTTCACAAGTCTAACGTGTCTGTGTGTATTATATATATATATACATATTAACACAGTATACGCACTCCCTGCCGCTTTGTTAGGTACGCGTTGCTAGTACCGGGTCGGACCCCCTTTTGCCGTCATTCTTCGTGGCAGACTTTCTTCAATGTGCTGGAAACGTCTCAGAGATTCCGCTCCGTATGGATATGATGGCGTCACGCAGTCGCTGCAGATTTGTCGGCTGCACATCCGTGATGCGAATCTCCCGTTCCACCCCATCCCACATCAGACCAGGCAACGTTCTTCCCGTCTTCCATTGTCCAATTTTGGTGATTCTGTGTGAATTGTAGCCTCAGTTTCCTGTTCTTAGCCGACAGGAGCGGCCCCCGGTGGGGTCTTCTGCTTCTGTAGCTCATCTGCTTCCAGGTTGGACGCGTTGTGCGTTCAGAGATGGGATTCTGCATCCCTTGGGTGTAACGAGGGGTTATTTCAGTTACTGTCGCCTTTCTGTCATCTCGAAGCAGTCTGCCCGTTCTCCTCTGACACCAACAAGGCATTTCCGTCACACAGCCGCCGCTCCCTGGATATTTTCTCTTTTTCGGACCGTTCTCTGTAAACCCTAGAGATGGTTTGGGTGAAAATCCCAGCAGATCAGCAGTGTCTGAAATACTCAGACCAGCCCGACCGGCACCAACAGCCACCGCGCCGCGTTCAGAGTCACTGAAATCCCCTTTCTCCCCCATTCTGATGCTCAGTTGTCTTGACCGCGTCTACATCCATAAATGCATTGAGTTGCTGCCGTGTGATTGGCTGATTAGCTATTTGTGTTAACAAGCAATTGAACAGGTGTACCTAACAAAGTGGCCAGTGAGTGTGTATACCAGGGGTTCTCAAACTGCGGCCCTCCAGCTGCTGCAGGACTACATCTCCCATAATGCTCCTTCAGCTAAGGGGCTGGCTGAGGAGTATGGGAGATGTAGTCCTGCAGCAGCTGGAGGGCCGCAGTTTGAGAACCCCTGGTGTATACACACTATTATATATACACTGTATTTGCTCGATTATAAGACGACCTCCCAAAATGTGATTAATTTAGAAAAAAAAAAAGAAAGCCTGAATATAAGACGACCCTAAAGGAAAAAAGTTACCAGTAAAAGTTAATTTACATGTAAACAATTTTTTTTATATTTAATGGAAACTATGATTTTTTTTTGTATTTATTTCCTTTTATTTGCAAACCTGCCCCCAGTTATGCCTTATACCCCCTATATGCCAGTCTGCCTCCCTGATATTTGTAACCCCCTATACACCAGTCTGCCTCCCTGATATTCTTTGTAACCCCCCTATATGCCCCTCTGCCTACAGAAAGCCTTCCCCCCCATATGCCACTCTTACCCTCCCCCGACCTACCAGTGCTTCCCTAAACTTCTCCCCGGGCTTCAGATTTCTTGGTGTGTAGCGGGGGCAGCCGGTGAAGGTCTGCGTGATGAGGTCTGACTAGAAGACAACCTTGAATATGAGACGATGGTATAAAACTCGTCTTATAATTGAGCAAATACGGTATATATTATACACACACAGTATATATTTTAGACTGGAGAGCAAAATCGCGCACACACTCAAACGAAAATGCAGATTTTCCCCATTAAAATAACATGAAATGGATCAGAAATGTTGTAAATGTCTATTGTAGTTGGAAACGGCTGATTTTTAATGGAACCTCTTCATAGGCGTACAGAGGCCCTTTATCACTCCCATCACTCCTGTGTTCCAAAGGCCCTTTATCACTCCCATCACTCCTGTGTTCCAATGGCCCTTTCTCACTCCCATCACTCCTGTGTTCGAATGGCCCTTTCTCACTCCCATCACTCCTGTGTTCCAATGGCCCTTTCTCACTCCCATCACGCCTGTGTTCCAATGGCCCTTTATCACTCCCATCACTCGCTGGGAAACAGAACTTCTACAATTTCTCATCTAATAAGCCAGAAGGGACCAAATTAATCTTAAAGGCTTGCAATTCACTTAGACAACAAAATGTATCTTCTATACAGCAGAAGTGGTAGACGGTAATACATTGAGGGAATTTGAACATGAACGGGATAAGACATAAAGCTATGGGACCGGACCAAGGACCGATTGAGGTTCTTATCTGCTGTCCCATGTTTCTGTATGCTTTCATAGAAGGGGTATCGGGGAGAGTAACCCCCCCCCACCCCACTGTAATAATCCCAGCAATGAAATAAATCAGGATTTTAAATGACTTTATTTACAATAAACAGAATAATTAAACATTGAACAAAGCCAATAATATAACAGCAAAAGCCATATTATTCAGCCACCTCAACCCCCCCCCCCCCTCGCCGCCGGAGGCATCTTCGCGGTACATCTCCGGTAACAAAGAGGGCAAAGCCCCACCTGCACACCTGAGGTCAGGTAAGCAATATGCCCCCCGACATCTCTAAAGGTCAGATGGGTTCATAAATCATTTTACATTCTTTTCTCTTTCTTAAATGTATCATTACCTTAACAAATGAACGTTTTCAGAGCAACTAAAAAAAAAAAATTAAAAAATAAAACAAAATATATCGCTCTTTTAATCACACTGGAAATATTTGTTAGGTGTTAAGGTTTTTTTTTTACATTTTTTGTTTCTTTAATCATTCCGCCATCTTAAAAGTACATTCTTTCCTTTTTCCCCCTACAAAGAAGAAGTAGAGAAAATAGAAGCCAAAAACAAAATGTTTTTTGCTATGCAAGTTTTTCTTAAGAAATTAAAAGCAAGATCAGTTGTCTTTTTACAATAAATTATTTAATCATCCATTTGATCAATAGCCAGCATTTTATGAAAACAAAATATTTTCCCCCAAAGTTTTTGAAGGGCACAAATATTTACCCTAAAACAGCTAAATTACAATTTTTTGTTTCATAATTAGGATGGGGTTATTGAAAAAATCCCAGGATTTGTTTTTGTTTTTCAAATTTTTTTGGAAATAATTAGCTTATAAAATTTTATAACCTATTTTCAGACCTATATATATATATATATATATATATATATATATATATATATATAAAGAAAAGCAGCTGGCTAAAGACTCTCGTTCCAAAATGTAAGAATACATTTGTTTAGCAAGTTACTAAAACGCTAAAAGGGACGGGGCCCAGTATTTTTTTATTTTACTTTACCAGTAGGATTTAGGCACGAGGCCCTTTCTGGAGCAAAATAATAATAAAAAAAAAAATCAGTATTTTTGACATGCTGGTTATTTTACAAGTTTCAGAAGTCAGGTTTTGGATCAAAGCAGGAAAACAGCCACCACGTGAAAAAAAAAAAAAAAAAATCCAAAAAAAAAAAATCTGTATTTTTGATCTTTATATACAGCTAGTTTTATACCTGCAACAGCAGCAAAAAAACAACTAAATTCAGTTACTTAAGCCTGATTCAGAGGCACTGCCTTTTCTACTAAGAGGTGTTTACGCTACGGGTGGCAATACTCCGTGGCTGCGTAAATGTTACTAAAACAGTGAAGACAGCAGTTAAGTATCCCAAAAAATGGATATAGTAGAAAAAAAAAAGTGCAAAAAAACCCCTGAATTTTGCAGAAAATCACCAAAAAGATTTGAAAAATTCTCTGTTCCATAAAAGAGAACATTTAAATGCATTTATTTTGCAACATCCAGTTACATAGAAGGATGTTTTTTGGGGTTTTTTTGCAACAAGTTTGAAAGTATATACTAATATATATCGCTATAATTTTATTTTAGCCGTGCTCTGATATCCGGTCATTAGGAGTCCCAGTTTGTTTCCAGAGACAGAGCAGTACAGTTTTCCTTTTTTTTTTTTAATTTATTTTTATTTATGGGGGACGTGAAACGCGTCGGATGCTCCTTCAGCATTTAAAAAAAAATTGGGTCGAAAGTCGAGGTAATGAAGTTAATGACCTGGAATGAGCAGCAGAAAAAGGAAGATGGGAAGGCAGTGCCTGTGAAGAACCTAAATACAATAAAAACAATGCATATGAAATGACTATAAAAAAAAAAAAAAATTGCCCCTCCCAGAAAAATTTAACTAAAAAAAAAATTAAAAAAAATCCTTCAATGTACATAAAATAATAATAATAAAAAAAGTACAAATTCCTGTTGCATGATACCGCTGCAGGCTACAGGCAGTAGGAAAATCCTGAGTATAAGTTACATTGTTACGGACTTAGTAATGGCGAGTTTGGAGGGTTAGAAGATCCTAGCAGCAGGTGAAAGCGAGTACTTCTCTTAGACTAGACATCTGAAAGCCGCTTGCGATATACTATATACATATATAGTATACATATATATACTATATACCCAGAGTGCTCGGTGGCAGGTACACGGTATGTACGTACACAAAGTTAGTGTTCGGGGTAGATGTTGGACGCCTCGTCTCCTCCGCGGTAACCAAAAAAGGACCTATGTAGGGATTTTTATGGTAGGGGGTCAGTAGGGGGTGTCGTGGACATTAAACTGGCTGGGGTCTGTTGACTTGGGGAATAAAAAATAAAAAAAAATAAGCAATTTTAACTTAATTTTAAAAAATTCATGCCTCAAGGGCAAATTGCATAGCAAGGCATTGGAAATATCAGCTTTCAAAGGGTTAATCAGCCATCCAATAGGTAGAGCTTAATGCAGAAATGCATTTTTTTTTTTAAATGTACTTATTTTTTTTAAAAACTTCCAAAAATGTACGGTAATTTCCACCCAAGTCGACAGAACCCCCCCGATGCCTGTCGATTCCTCATCTTTGAATTGTCCGTGCGTGAGACATGCCCGCGTTTTACCCTGTCGTTATAAGAGCTTGAAATTTAAGGGGTTAATAATTAAAGTGCAATATTTTCTGCAGGGTAAAACAGCGTAGAAACTCGATGCTTCGTACAGAAATGCGTGCGCGCGTTTTTGTTTTTTTTTGATGGGGGCAACATAATCCCCCTTCTGCCATGCATCCAAGGGGGTTAAGCAATCATTCTATACATTAAAATGACAGAGAGCATAGAAAATCTTTACATTGCTGCAGCAGAACGCTTGAAAACACCCCGGAAATAAATAAAAAGTATAACTTTTTGTTGGAATTGCCCCCCCCCCCCTTTAGCGTGATGATGTCACATGACAGCGTTTGCAAATTAACGGCATTGCTAAGAAGACGAATCCCCTGCAAACGCCCGCTTTAGTGAATAAACCCCCGACGTGGCTCTGCGGTTCCGGATCTGCTACAGCTAAATATTAAGGGGGTAAATTAGGAGTCCAAAGCCCGATGAACCCTCGATGTAGAGCCCGAGTATCCAGGGCCGCTGGAAAAAACAAAAGGTGTAGATACCGATGTAGTGTAGTTACCGATGCGGCCCTGAGCGGGCCATGTAGGACACAGGAGTGCGCATGTTTTACATCGTGAAAGGGAGAACCCTATCCTTTGGTATTGTTAGAAAGCCAGACGGATCCCACTGACTCCACGGAAAGGAAAAAAAAATCCAATGATTCGCTTATTTCAATTTTTTTTCCCCCCGTTGTCAAGAAAAATGTTCATTTTTTTTTTTTTGTTTGTTTTTTTCAGAGAAACTCATCAACTTCGTGAAAATATCGCGGGCTGCCCCCACATTCTGCGCCAGCAGCGAAGAGGTTAAAAAAACAGGCCCTAAAATACACGCGTAGCAGGCTTCCCCCCCCCCACAGGAAAAAAAGACCATGATTGTACATACAAGCCAGAAATAGCTCTACAAATGCACTTCAGCTTCAACAAAGATGCGCTTTACCTCGATATTTATATATATATATACTTTAGTCCCCTCCCCCGATCTCCGCCACCCGTAAATCGCCCAGAAACCTCCTCCTCCTCCTCCTCACTCTTCCAGGTTCCGTATCAGTGACAGAACCAGCTGAAACTGAGACCTTCTCCATGGGCGTGAAAAAGACCCCCCCCAAACCCCCCCCTCAGTTCCTTTCAGTGTCATAACAGCGACTGCGTACAAAAATAAGTATCATCTGTCATTTGGCTCGAAAAGGGGACCGGAAGGTCCGATCGTCCAGCCCCGCAGCTCTCTCTCTCTCTCTGAACGTCCGACGCTGTCCAAGCGCGATCCGAAGGGGACGGGTGAAACGCGAAGAAGAAACAAAGTATCCCCGGGGGAAACGTCAAAGAACGGATTTCTCTGAGAGTTCCACAAACCTTATTATTTTTGGGTTTTTTTGCCCCGCGGTATTTCGACCCGAAAAGGATGGCTGCAGTTTGAGATGTCGAAGATCTCAGCAAAGTTGATATAGAATATATATATATATATATATAGGCGAGTATATATAATTCTATAGCTCGGTTCTGTTTTCCATCGCGCCATCATCAGACGGCTGATCACGAGAGGTCATTCGGTGAGCAGCTGCTGCAAGAGGCTCTTCTGCTGAGACTGCGGCGTCTGAGGACCGGTGGTCTTCTGTGACGAGATGGACCCCGCCGGGTTAATGTAAGGGTCTCCTCCCACCAGATTCACCGTGCACTGGACGTCCGCAAACACCTGGACCTGCTGCACCTGCTGAGAAAAGGGAGGAATTGATACGACCATCGGGAAAGGGGCAGCATGCGATATCTAGAACGTCATAGAACTTTAAACTGACATCACCGCGTTTCTAATCGCTTAAAGATTTAGCTTAAGATTTATGTGTCCCAGGGGCAGCTAGAAAGGTCACGAGATCATGCTGGTAGCCCCCCTCAGGATTAACTAACCAACAGGGGGGTCCGTTAGATGCTCTCGGAAAAGATGCATGCGGCCAACCGGTGCTCTTTGGCAGTCTCTAAACAGTCGGCCCCCAGGACCTTCAAGGTGGTCCTTTGTATGGTCCAAGGAACAAGACAAGGAGTACCCCAATGTATTTTAAAAATATTTTAAAGGTTATGAATTGCTCCACGGCCCCTCTGCTCCTAGGGGTGCTCCTTAAAATCCCAGAGAAACGGGGCGGGCGAGAGTGGGTTTCGGAAGGCATGCATGGTCATTAAAAATAAAGAAATCCGGCAGATCCGTTCCTACGCAACGCTATCGCTCAAAAGATGGCTGTAGAGAGGGGCACTTGCCTAGACGGGGGGAAAGAGCGTAGCCGAGGTGTTCCCCTCCAAGCCAAGAGTCTCATTTACCTGGCCCGTCTCTGCCTCCGTTTTCAGCAGGTCTGCGGAGGAGAGCTGGCTGCAGTACAGCGCGGAGGGTCTCAGGGCCGGGTCACTGATCTGCTGAAAAACAAAAAAAATAATAATTTGTGTTTTTAACAATAGTCCATGTTTATACGGTTCCCTTTTAATCAGTATTTTTTTCTGGATAATCAGTAACTTTTGTATTGTACCGCGTGGATCCCCCCCTTTTTTGGGGTATTTGTGCAGTTCTGCCGAGTCGGTGGATTTACTGACCTGGTCCGTGCACAGAGAGTTCATGGTTTGCATGGGCAGGGAGCCCATCTGCATCTGGCCGCCCATTTGGTTGACGTTCTGGACCCCGGGGTTTCCGCCTCCCATGGACACCGTGATGCTCATGTTGTTGTACATTCCCTGCTGGCCGGGAGCGGGCTGCGTCTGAGCCCCCTGCCCGAACGCACTGCGGATGGGACAGAGACGGCTTTAGAGATCTACGGAGTTACATCGTTACCAAAAACACTCCCAAGGAAGCCGGTCCTCTGCTCGGCCGCACCGCTGACTACGGCGGAACTCTCTCTGGAACCCAACAAGGGCTGGATCTTGTAACATCTGACAATATCTGCTCCTTAAGAGATGTTCACCCGATATCTACGTCTCAGAACCAGGAGATATGTATTGGCCCAGAGCGGCCATCAGTCGGCATCAGTGGGCACCAACCCAGGAGCCACCCCTAGGAACATCTCTGTTACTAGTGCTCTACCAACGATAATATATCATTACGCAACGTCTGCGTTACGTCTCCTTATAACCTCTCGTTATTGCACCAGAGCAGTCAACTAAAAATATTCAACCACAATAATAATAATAAAAAAAGGTTCTCTGCAAGAGACAGCCATTGCCATTGGTCATCTTCTCAGAGAGAACCCCCCGTCCGTTCTATTAACACCGTAAGGTCCACGTCTCGGTCGGATGCGCACCTCGAGCTGCCCATGGTGTTTCCCTGCCAGGTCTTGAGGTCCGGAGACTGGTACCCGGGTGTAGACGGTGCCTGCTGGAGCATGGGGCTCTGAGATGGGGTGATGCGAGGGGACATCAGGGGGCTGGTTGGGCTCAAAGATGGTGCAAACGTAGGATCCCCCTGCTGGCCGATACCTGCGGGCGAAAGAAGAAGAGGTGTACAGATCTTTGTTCGGTCCTCTCGTTGTTCCTACCGGATAATATCACAGGTTCCACGGACTAGAACGCTATTGTGTCCGAGAGAATTTATCTGAAAAACTCAGCATTTGGTGAATTAATGCCAGAAATCTTAAATACCTTAAGATTTTAACTATATTTCACGTTATGATACATTGTAATTATTCATAGACATTCATTAATCAGAGAGTCTGACTGGGTGATTAAGACTGAGTCGTTCTATTGTTCCCCACAGGCAGTATGATAAGGAGTCGGGGGGGGGGGGGGGTTAGTAGATCACAGAGCGAGAATCATACAAACGGCTGATATGCAGCTGCCTGAAAACATTATATTATGGGGCAAAAACTACAACTGGGGTAAACAAGAAAAAACAGTGCAATATTTATGCAAACGTATTTTTACCGATACTAGTAATAAAAACGGTGCAAATTCTCCTGCAACGATCGAATTAGCAGAGAGGTTATGTCATTGGCTCCGCATACCTGTCGTTGAATACTGGAAAATGTTTTGCTGCAGCTGAGGATTCATTCCGGAGCCAAACTGTCCTCCGACATTTCCCATCATGCCCCTGTTCACCATGCCGCCACCGCCACCCGTGCTGCTGCGGTTCGGCAACGTAGCTTCAGGGGTCGTCGCCAACTGCGAGAAAGGGCTGGTGGACGGGGGTGGGTTGCCGGGGTTCGTACCGTAGCTGTGGGGATAGGGGAATTGCTGCGGGGGGGCCTGGGGTATCCGGGAGCTCCCCATCGTGACAGGCAGGCCAGCCGAGGGTTGGAGGTTCCCGAAACCCTGCTGCCTCATCAGGAGGGCTCTTTGCTGCATGAGCTGCCTCTGCCGGTGGTGCTGGCTGTACAGCTCACGCTGGCGCTGGGCCAACATCTGAGCGTTGAGCGGCGGCTGCAGGGAGAAACGAGGGAAAATCAGGTGAGTTTGGGCAAAGTGGAAGCCAATGAAATGCCATCTGAAGAAGGCCAACTAGAGGGTTAAATTCTGGCTGCTGGCTGTAATCGAGGGTTAATCCCAGCATTGCGTATCACGCTGCACGCAGCCGATCTGTCACCTCTAGGGATAGTCCTGGTCTCTAGAATCAACGCTAGGGTTAATTACGAACTGGGCTGTTGGCAGACGATCTGTCACCAACGGGGTTAATCCCGGCATTGTGTATCCGACTGCCAGGAGCCGATCTGCCACCGCTAGGGTTAATCCCGGCATTATGAACCGGGCTGTCGGAAGCCGATCTACCACCGCTAGGGATAATCCTGCTCTCTCACATCAGCCTCCCAGCAGCCCATCTATCACCGCCGGGGTTAATCCCGGCACCGTGAATCAGGCTGTCGGCAGCCCATCTGTCGCCCCCGGCCCCTGGCACAGAGTCCCCGGCAGCGTTACCTGAGGAGTGACGGCTTGCGGCACGCCGGGTCTCAGGCCCATCTGCACTCCGTTGCCGACGCCAAACTGGCTGAGGATGGCTTGCCGGTTCTGGTGTAACATCTTCCAGGAGGCCCGAAAAACAAACAAACGAACCCATTATATATCACATGGATGCCGTTAATCACCGATAACCACCGCGCCGCACCGGCTGCCGAGTCAGCAACGTTCACATGAACTTTCAGGACTATCTAGCGTGTTCTCCTGGAGACCCCAGGCGGGGTGTTAAGCTTGGCTGCTGCTTGTGGCCCCCGGGAGTTGGGGCAATTCCACGAGGAAGGTGAAATTGGTGTAAAACGGATATATATATATATATATCAGCATTTCTGCCCAATGGACAATACATTAAGTTTGGTATCTTTTATCCGGCAACAAAAAAAGGTGAAATTATATAAGATTTTGGGACCTCAGAGGACTCTTCTTCAGATATCCTAAAACTGCTCTGCATTGGTCACTCCGCCGGCATCTTACACATAGCCGGCCACCTTCTATTTAGCCAGTTAAACCAGTACCAGCAGGGATCCCCGTGTTTGATCCTTTGCAGGCTCTCGGGGTGATCCTTACCTGCTGCCCCTGTAGCCTTTGCTGCAGCTGCAGACGGAGCTGGTTGGAGGCGGAAGCCGACCGCGCTTGCATCTGCCGAGGCTGCATGTTCATGGCGTTTGGGTACGCTCCCCTCGGCGGAGGAACTTGGACCGGAACAGACCCATAGGCGGTCTTCTGCCTGGCCATGGGGGAGAAAGGGTTGGCGAGGGCCGGGTTGGGGGAGGCATAAGCTTGGGGATACAGGTTGGGCTTCTGATCCATCAGCATCGGTGCCGCCGGAGACTGCTGTGGGAACCGGTCGTTCACCGCATCCAGACCACCACCCTGTGACACAAAAGAAGGGAGTCGCGCGAGTCCAGCACACCAAACGGTTCGCCGAAACCTCCGAGGGTCTCAAACGCCACAACGAAGTAATAGGCGACGGCTGAGATGACCCAGGGGCAATGGTAGAGGTTATGAGGACGGAAAGAATTATGAAATGAAGAAAAACTGGGCAAAACGATATATTTACAGGAAACCATGAATTACGACAAAGAAACAATGATCTGTAGACGGGTAGAGAGAGATCATGGAGGTAAAGAAGTGAGGAGGCCGATAAATACAACCCCATTCAGCCCATCCGTTCATCAATACGACAAAGAACAAGACTTCACTGCACTTAAAGTAGAAAGTAATTATATACAGTAAGAGCACTAAACATGTGGAATTCACTCCCCACAGAGGCTGCAATACCAGATTTAGAAGATGCCTTTAAACATGGGCAGGAGAGTATATAATATATAATATGAGGAATATACAGGATATAACGGGTTATAAGGACGGGATTAGTTATACGGCCGGAGAGTATATAATATATAATATGAGGAATATACAGGGATATAACGGGTTATAAGGACGGGATTAGTTATACAGGCAGGAGAGTATATAATATATAATATGAGGAATATACAGGATATAACGGGTTATAAGGACGGGATTAGTTATACGGCCGGAGAGTATATAATATATAATATGAGGAATATACAGGATATAACGGGTTATAAGGATGGGATTAGTTATGCGGCCGGAGAGTATATAATATATAATATGAGGAATATACAGGGATATAACAGGTTATAAGGACGGGATTAGTTATACGGCCGGAGAGTATATAATATATAATATGAGGAATATACAGGGATATAACAGGTTATAAGGACGGGATTAGTTATACGGGGGGGAGAGTATATAATATATAATATGAGGAAGATACAGGATATAACGGGTTATAAGGACGGGATTAGTTATACAGCCGGAGAGTATATAATATATAATATGAGGAATATACAGGGATATAACGGGTTATAAGGACGGGATTAGTTATACGGCCGGAGAATATATAATATATAATATGAGGAATATACAGGATATAACGGGTTATAAGGACGGGATTAGTTATACGGGGGGGAGAGTATATAATATATAATATGAGGAATATACAGGGATATAACGGGTTATAAGGACGGGATTAGTTATACGGGCTGGAGAATATATAATATATAATATGAGGAATATACAGGGATATAACGGGTTATAAGGACGGGATTAGTTATACGGCCGGAGAGTATATAATATATAATATGAGGGATATAACGGGTTATAAGGATTAGTTATAGTTTGGTGATTTTTGGACACGTTTGGAAATCGCTCTAATGTATTATTTTGCTCCGGTGGTGGCGGGGGGGAGGACTGTTGCTGGATATTTATTACTCCGATGAACCCGCGTGACGTGAATGTTGTGTAAAGCCCGAGGTTCTTTAGCGGGGTAAAGGCTCTGCCAGAGAAGCTACCTGCACCAGCTTGTCAATCCCCAGGGCTCGGTCCAGCTCGGCCAGCTCGGTCTCGTCTTTGTCGCTGAGGAAGGACACCAGCTGCTCGAGCAGAGCCTTCTCGTCGTTGCGTCCCTCCACGGTGGTCGGAGGACACAGAAAGTCGTCGATCCTGCAGAAAAACCAAAGACAAAACAAAACGAGATATGAAGCTCCCGGCGAAGCCAGCGTGACACAGAGCATCGCAGCGACTTCATCCCTATCACCCGGAAACCATACGGTAACTCCTTCAGTGCCAGCGGGATCATAAACGATTTAGCCCGAGGCACTGAAATAGCGTGCCGGCAGATCGGCCCCATCCGGCCCCCGTCTAGTCACCTGTTTTTCTTGCTGTAAAGACTGAAACCTTAATCAGTCGTTGGTCTCGTCTTAGATTCAGGAGCCGTATGCCTATCCCATGCATGTGCTCTACCACTTCTGCTGGGAGGCTGTTCCACATATCTTTCACTTCTGAACTATGTAGCCTACACCCCACCCCTTCCTCTCTCGAGTCTTGCGCCAGTTGATAATCACCCACACTCTTGACACAAACTAGTCCCTAAAATAACTCAAGGGACCTTTGAGGCGTTGAATGTTGATGCACGGGGTTAGCTTAATGAAAGTCACCACCTCTGTGATAAATACTCGATCCCTTCCCTGACGCCGGTCACAGTCTCTGCATTTGCTCTATACATTCGCTTGCTACCCGTGTATGGAAACACTAAAGGCCTTTGATATGCTATAGAGCCGCGCATGCCTGCGAACGGTAACAGAACCCTGCTATGTAACACAAGGCGGCATTGAGTGCGCCGCGTATACCCGGCCCCCGACACCCCCCCCCGGCCCCCGACACCCCCCCCCCCCGGCCCTGAGATGTTTATGCTTTCAGTGACAGATGATTACCAGATGTGAGCGGCCAGCGCCGGGGTGGAAATACATCCAGAAATATGTAGGAGCCGCTCTATGGACAGAACTTAACTTAAAGCAAGTAAACAGCGTCGGCCGCTAACTCCTTCACTGCCACGGGGAGGGGGGGGTAGAGTAGATTGCAAGCTCTTTGGACGAGGGGAGCTATCGGTACCATGTATTCCTTTTATTCCGTGGGGTATTAATAACAAATATTTTACTCCTGATTGCCAGGCACGGGAACAGCACTCCCATCACACTCAGCAAGCAGTAACCAATGCGAGTGCAAAACACCCCGATACAACCCGCTGCTTCTCCGCGTCCCGGCCTATCAGTGACCACAAGGTGTCAGCCTCATTATAATAACGCGCGCCCGAAATAATTCCAGGCCGGCCACCGACTGTTACATCTGGACACCAATAAGAGAATCTGCCGGCAGATACACCCCATCCATAATTTTTATCCTGCAAACCATCCTCCATTTCAGTTGCCCTCCTCTGAACGCTCCAGAACTGTACCCACTACTCTAGGTGTTTCTATCCAAAGAGGTTCAGCAGGAGACAGCCGTGTAATGTCTAAAAACCCACAAAACGGTAACCGGCGTCTATAAATAGCCCGGCAGCCGGTAATGTTTTTGTGATGAGCATCCTCAGGAGACCCCGGTGACAACGGTATACACAGCAGCGATATATGTATACGCAGACACGCGCTATCATAACTCCGCCCCCAACACGGGGGTCCGGAGCGGCCAGAAACTGAATGCTTATAACATCGCTCACATTCACACAGACCCCCCCCCAGCGCTGTATACAGTAATATAACCCCCCAGCGCTGTATACAGTAATATAACCCCCAGCGCTGTATACAGTAATATAACCCTCAGCACTGTATACAGTAATATA
Organism: Sceloporus occidentalis; assembly: GCA_023333645.1. Classification (NCBI taxonomy): domain Eukaryota; kingdom Metazoa; phylum Chordata; class Lepidosauria; order Squamata; family Phrynosomatidae; genus Sceloporus; species Sceloporus occidentalis. Next base: position 2,997,210 of record JALMGF010000111.1, read on the forward strand.
ACGCCCAGCGCTGTATACAGTAATATAACCCCCAGCGCTGTATACAGTAATATAACCCCCCAGCGCTGTATACAGTAATATAACCCCCCAGCGCTGTATACAGTAATATAACCCCCCAGCGCTGTATACAGTAATATAACCCCCCAGCGCTGTATACAGTAATATAACCCCCCCAGCGCTGTATACAGTAATATAACCGCCAGCGCTGTATACAGTAATATAACCCCCCCAGCGCTGTATACAGTAATATAACCGCCAGCGCTGTATACAGTAATATAACCCCCCCAGCGCTGTATACAGTAATATAACCCCCAGCGCTGTATACAGTAATATAACCCCCAGCGCTGTATACAGTAATATAACCCCCCAGCGCTGTATACAGTAATATAACCCCCAGCGCTGTATACAGTAATATAACCCCCCAGCGCTGTATACAGTAATATAACCCCCCAGCGCTGTATACAGTAATATAACCCCCCAGCGCTGTATACAGTAATATAACCCCCCAGCGCTGTATACAGTAATATAACCCCCCCAGCGCTGTATACAGTAATATAACGCCCAGCGCTGTATACAGTAATATAACGCCCAGCGCTGTATACAGTAATATAACCCCCCCAGCACTGTATACAGTAATATAACCCCCCCAGCGCTGTATACAGTAATATAACCGCCAGCGCTGTATACAGTAATATAACCCCCCCAGCGCTGTATACAGTAATATAACCCCCCCAGCACTGTATACAGTAATATAACCCCCAGCGCTGTATACAGTAATATAACCCCCCCAGCGCTGTATACAGTAATATAACCCCCCAGCGCTGTATACAGTAATATAACCCCCAGCGCTGTATACAGTAATATAACCCTCAGCACTGTATACAGTAATATAACGCCCCCAGCGCTGTATACAGTAATATAACCCCCCCAGCGCTGTATACAGTAATATAACCCCCCCAGTGCTGTATATAGTAATATAACCCCCCCAGTGCTGTATACAGTAATATAACCCCCCCCAGTGCTGTAAACAGTAATATAACCCCCCCAGCGCTGTATACAGTAATATAACCCCCCCCCAGCGCTGTATACAGTAATATAACCCCCCCCGCAGCGCTGTATACAGTAATATAATAGTCACATCTATACTACCCCCAGTTGACAGGGCTCCCAGGCATAAATTAAATGATAAATTGTTTAGTCCTCCCCGATCGTCTCCAGAATTAAAGGGTTATCCACTAAATTATATTCTTAACAATAATACAATGACGCCGGTTATTAATATATAATCACTGGCATTGTGTATGGAATCCCGGTGGAGGGCCCCGGGCCGCTTTGTTTTAAATTGGGATTAGCGGCGGGTCGCAGATAAACTGCTTAAACTACCATGTTTTTCTCAACATTCAGATGGATTTTAACCCATGATTTGCCTCCTGCGAGGATCACTCGCTCTGCAGTCAGAATGGAAAATTAAGTAGAGTTCCATAAGATCTCGGAGGTCTCGTCTTCAGACTTTTATTCTTGGCCATATATACCGTGATTACTGTGGCGCATGTTTGTGTCTGTGGTGGTCCGTGTGCTTTATGGGTTTATACTGGTTGGGGGGGGGCTGCCTACTCATTTCTCATCTGCTTTGCCCCAAAGGCTGGTCTTCCGTCCCATTTTCATTCTAGTTTCCCCAGTTATACCAAGTCTGTGAATGGCGAGATGTACCTGGTTTAATTGAGTGAGCGAGCGAGCGAGCGTGGGGGGGGGGGTGTACTCACTCTTCCTGTGTATTTGGCGTCACGCGGTTCACGGAGGGCATGTTATCGGCCCACAGCATGTGCCCCCCGAGCCCCGTCTGCCCGAACTGCGCGTCTGCAAGCCCCAGATCTGAGTCCGGCAAACCTAGAAGACAAGAGAACACAGAAGAGATGACTGCCGGCCACACGCTGCGCACGCTACATAAATCAGATCGGCCCCATCCGGCCCCCGTCTCGTCGCCCGTTCCTCCTGCTGTAAAGACTGAAACCTTAATCAGTCGTTGGTCTCGTCTTAGATTCAGGAGCCGTATGTCTATTCCATGCATGTTTACTACCCTCACTGTATTACCCTCTACCACTTCTGCTGGAGGCTGTTCCACTCATCTACCACCCTCTCAGTAAACTAAAACCTCCCTCCCTTCCATCTACCGGCAGACTAGACGGGCTGAATGGGTCTTATCTCCATGTTTTTGGAGGAGAAATACATCCAAGGCCCGTTGGGGAGAGATAAAGAGGGAGGGGGAAGCGGAATAACACGCCGGGTCTCTGGATTATCGCGCATGGCCGTGCTGTAACCACGCCGAGCAGCCAAACGAGAATTAGGATATTTTCCGTGGAGTGCCTAAAATAAACCGTCTTCTTTTTATTCGGTGGTTTGTAAAGTGGCGGGTGGGGGAGGGGCGACGGGGCCACAGAGCCCCCCCAGCGAGGGCCCGACGAGGCACACGTTAACCATCACACATGTACAGAAGTCACACTTCAGGTCCCTGCCCGCAAATCATACCAATGAAGCAGGCTTCCCGACGGCACGTTTGGGGCCGGCTCCGTGTTCAGGCTTCTTACACGCATATTACACGGAAGCCACGCAGTGAATCGGGGGGGGGGGGGGCGTTCGCTCGCATCTGAATGACACAATTAGCCGCTAATCACATGGGGACGAGCAAAGCGGCCGCCGGAGCGCAGGGTGCAGAGTATCTGACAGAACACACGCTACACCTCAATCATCACAACACACGGGCTATCCTCGGGATCTTCCATGATTTTATTACACGTGACCTAAGGAATAAATGAAATGGCTTCCCAGCAGAGGTGGTAGAGTGTATTAAACATGCATGGGGTAGGCATACGGCTCCTGAATATAAGACGACTGGTTAAGCTTAGCGTCTCGCTGTGCATGAAGTTTATGTTCTCATTGCTCCGGCTGAAGGTGATGGGAGTGTGATGATTTCCATCGCCCCCCGCCGGTCTCCCCCTCTCTCTCGTTGTTCCTTACCGGGATCCGTGTGAAACGAGGCGGGCCCTGGGAGTGGCCCCCGGCTCTGCTCCGGCGTCAGCCCCGAGCGAGGACTCGTGTCGCTGGGAGCGGGGAAGGGGTTCAGATCCGAGCGGACCGACTCCAGAGCCTCGCAGAACCCAAACGGGGAGCGAGCAGCGCCATTAAAACCTGCGGGGTACAAACAGGGCTTGGTTACCGGTGTTATATATAGCGCCATCATACGCCGCAGCGCTGTACAACGGGAGTCACAGCACGCAGAGGGCAGGCACCGCGGTCTCCGGCTGGCTGAAGGTGATGGTATTTTACGCCCATAACCTTTTAGATTGCAAGCTCACAAGAGCAGGGGCTTCTTCTCCATCTTGGCACATGCTTTCGTTACAGCGCTATGGCATGTGCAGGCGCCATGCGTCGGGTGTGTAACACGGTAACGGGGGGGGGGGGCTGAAGCCCGGTCTCTCTCTCCGGTAGCCTCCAGTGGACGGGGCTGTCACGCAGTCTTATCATCAGGATCCTGGCACAGATCCGCCGCCCTGAGTCAGCAGCGGCCGTTAGAGACACGACGTCTCAGCGAGACTCTCGGGCTTTGGCCGCGGCCCAGGAATCCGTCTTCTCCCGGCGGCGTGCGAGGACCTGCCCGGGATTCCTGACGCATTCCGAGCCGCTTCCAGACCTTTCCGGGGGGGGAATATTACCCCGACCCCCTCCGGCGGCTGCCACCAGGGTACGTGCCGGGCACCCGCCGCCACGCCAGCAGTTACACACGACGCCTTTCCACAACCGGACCGCGCATCAGCTGCCAACTCATGCCTTCGTGTGCCAGAACGCCACAGCCGGGGAGGAAAAATACCTGGAAACCCCACGACACGGCTTCATGCCTCCTCAGTGATGCCGCCGCAGGGGGTCTTTGAGGCGCGTCGGGGTCCGCTGTGTCCCCGGCCCGTGTTCCACGTGTCCCAGACATGTCTCGACATCCCAGGCAAGACAAATCCCTCTCGTGCCCTCCTTCTATACAAATCGTTCTACGGGGAAGCTGCAGCCCCAGCGCTTACAGGCAGCAGCTAAGGCTGGTCCTCTGAGTCCAGCAGCTTTGTTTGTCTTCTTGCAGATACGCTTTCCGCGTGCAAAGGGGTGAAGGCTTATACCTGGGCAGCAAGCCACAGAAGGCTCCCTTTCAATTCAACTCTCCCCTACAGAGCCCTAAGAGCCTCCAGCCGGCCGCGATGGTAAATCTCACACCGTCGGATTAGTGAGGTCACGGAAGATGCAGCTGTCCCCTCTTATTAACATTATTAATCTATTAATTTAATAATAATTTGTTTTATTGATTATTAACCCAGAATTCTATTTAATTGATGTCTATAAAACCGTATTAATTAATATTTTATAATCATTACTAATTATAATTTATACTACAATTGATCTCATTATTATAATTAACGTATTAATAATTATATATATTTTTATTAATATTATTAATCTTTTCTGGCTTCTTCCCTAGGTGGCCATTTGTCTTGTGCCCTTCAGACGGACTACCAACACGCGTGTGTTCTCTTGCAGGTCACGTGTGCCGACAATGGATTTAATTAAACATGTTCCACGTTGGCTGAAATGCCATGAAATTAACTTAAGAAATAGAAATAATAATAAAAAAAAGGCGATTTAAATATTTTATACGTACTGCTGAGGCCAGCCGGTGTCCTGGCCACGGTGCCGGTCTGCAGCGGCGGGGGTAATGTTTCGGTCTTCATCGGGGTGCCGCTGTCTGATACCCCGAAGCCGGGCAGCTGGGCGGCCTTCTCCAGCGCGGGCAGCAACTGGTCAAGCTGGTCAAAGTTATCTGTAAACTGGGGTCAGAAATACAGAATTAATCGGAAAAAGGGGGTTATCACCATGACAACCGGTGCAGAGATAAAAATGATATATCATTTTATTTTAAAAATCTTACAAAACCCTGCCGTGTAAGAGACCCCCCCCCCCGCAGGCATTTAAAAGGTTAAAACCCCAGCCCCCACGGCCTCTCTCGGCAGGCGCCGCGTTCTCTAATCTGCGTCGTGCAAGTTTATAAAGCGTTTCCATGGTGACTGCTCCGGACACGGAGGCTGCCCATAGGACCCTGTGCCGGTCAGTGCAGATACCCAGCGTGCCAGAGGCAGCCGAATGACATCATAACATGTTCGTGATGTAAACATTAGACACGATAATTTAATTCTATCCTCCCGAATCCTGAAAAAGTATCCAGCAGACCAAATCCACCTCCCAGCCGCCGCCAACACGCAGGAGAGCGGTTTCTCCCATGGCTGAAATGGGACGGGCGATTGAGCTCATTAAAGGATCGGCCCATCTCGGAGAGACTGCCAACCGGCTGCCACTGGGGATGGAAGGAACCGGGAAATCCAGGGGGCAACGGCGTAGCGGAACAGCATTCAGGGGTCCGAGGGGTCCCCCAGGGTTAGCGGAATAGAGTTCTGGGGTCCGAAGAGACCTCCAAGGTGAGTGGAACAGAGTTCTGGGGTCGGAAGAGACCTCCAAGGTGAGCGGAGTGAGTTCTGGGGTCCGAAGAGACCCCCAGGGTGAGCGGAGTGAGTTCTGGGGTCTGACCAGACCCCCCAGGGTGAGCGGACAGTGTTCTGGGGTTAGTGGGACGGCTCTGCCATGAAATCATTTTATTATCTTGTGTTTCCTGCGCCGGTAACCAGGGGAATCCACGAGGACACCGATAGGCTTAGAAGCTTCATTGCCATAATTGCAGAAAAAAAAAAAATTCAAATTAAAAAGAGCTACATTTTCAGTCGTTAGCGCATCAGAGCCGTCCGGGGGGCCGCGTCAAATAACCATACAAAAGCCGCAGATTTTCCCACCGATAACAAGAGAGATGCCAAATCCTGGCTGATTTACAAGCCGGCTCGGGGGCCCCCGTCCTCTATTCAGCGGCTCCTATGCGGATTTAATGCAAAAAGGGGGGGCTTTATAAGGGGGGGTAAATTTCCATAAAACCCCTGTAACGGAACACATGTCAGCCGGCGAGGGTCATCTCGTTACAATGTAGCTGAGCACAAAACGGGCCGTAATCCACGAGAAGGTGGGGGCATCAATGCCTGGGGGGGGGGGCGCGGGGTAGACAGACTGGCCCTGAGCCCCGGCATGCTAATTACAGAGAGACAAAAGGGGAAGAGGGAAGGATTCTGCGGCCGGTGAATAAAATATGTATGAGGCTCGCAGCATCGCGTGACGGGCGACATCGGAGGGGCGCGCCATGCGTTTCACCGCACTGATCCTGGCGCATACCCCGCCAAGCGGTCCCTTGTCTGGACAAGCAGTCCCTCTATGGGTCTCAGATGCAATAATGTGCCCATCACGTTATGTTATATTAATGCCCAGGAAACGAGTTTCTCTTATAGGACGGTCGCCGTAACGGACGAGCAGTGAGAGAAAGCAGGCGGCTTTCACTAATGATGTCATCAAGATGATGTCATTCATTCACCTGATCCGGGATCTGCATAATTATCCCTCCCCATTTTCTCTCTCTCTCTGCCAAGAAGCTGGTTCTTGTTGCTTTAAAAAATGCAGCCTTGGGAACGTTCCCCCGGCCTTATTACTTTATATAGCGGCGTCATAGTCCGCAGCGCTGTACAACCGGGTTATCAGGGATTGAAATCGACCTTTTTTTCGGTGTACCCCAAGCGGTATGTGAGGGGGAAGAAGCCCCGGAGAGAGGACTTGGCCCCCGAGGAAATAGGAGTGATACACACACACACACCTGGCACATGCGCAGCAGCACTTCCAATGAAATCAGCAGTACTAGCAACAGCCAATCACGTTTATCAGCAGAACACCAATGTCCAGACAGCATGCATGTGATTTGCTGCTCCCGAAGATGTCAGAGAACACCCATCTCCCTATAGCTAGGAGTTCTGCTGAGCACGTGCAGGAAGTGTACCGACGAATGCTTCCGGCTTTCAGTAGGCAGAGCTGGGGGCGGAGTTAAACGAGACCGACGTGTTGTTTTCTAACAGATTACTAAAGAATGCGCCGGAGTCCACGCAACACGCGCTTCCAATGTGCATTTAACACGAAAACACGCCAGGAAAGCATCTTCCACCTAAAACTAACCGACAAATACCGCTGCGGAGCAGCAAAGACCCGGCCACACCTTATCCCACGCCACCCGAAATACACTAAATCCCTGGAGAGCGGCTGGGCGGCCGGCGGCACACACCGCTACCCGGCCGGTTATCCCTGCTTTAACTGCGTGCCGCGGGGGCTCTGCCAAAGTCAAGCGATACCGAGAAACGCGAGAGAGAGACGGAGAATCCATGAACTTTATAAAACCTCCCTGCCGGGGCTTCAGGACTCTGCGCCAAATCCCCGCGAGCTGCTAAACAGGACCCCGTTAGACTGTCCTACTTCCTCTGGTCCTAGAGGTTCCGAGTAAGAACCTGGGTATGGGGCCAGCAATGTCCTCTATCTCGCCCCACCCTGCCATCCCCCACAAGTTCTAAAAGTTACCCCCCCGAACGAATGTATCACATGCCATACTTTCTACAGAGGAGGCCAACCAATCACCACCCTCCAGAAAACACAGAAATGGCAAGTATTGTCCAAAAACCACTTTCCTTGCCTCAGGATTAAAGCACGAAGCGCCCCGACGGCTACACGGAGCACACCCACCTCGCGGGTGACACTTGCCTGGTTCCGCGGGCTCCAGCTTGATTTCGTCTTGCTTGGCCGAGCCGCACTCATCCGCCTGCTCAGTTTTCTCCACTTTTACTTTGACGTCCTCCAGGCTCAGACCAGGCGCCGCTCTCCCTTCCTTCTCGTCCTTGTCTAGCAAGTGGCGCAGGAGCTGATGATCTTTGGAGTCCTTCTTCTTATCGCCGAAAGGCTCCACTTTGACCTCCGCCGCGGACCCCGCGCTTTTTTTGTCATGTTCCAAAGACAGGGTGCTGATGTCGGAGGGGCTTCCTTCCTGGAGGAGCCGGTGTAAAATCTTGTGTCGTTCCGTCAGGGAACTGTGAGATGAGGGGCAGGTTCCGCCGGTGGGATTTCCGCAGCCGGAGTTAGACACGACAGGACAGGTTAGGGGGTCTCGACAACTCGTGTCCACGTCTCGTAACTGCTGCTCGGCCGTGGTGGCCAGAAGCTGTACCAGTTTGTTACTAGAAGAGGACAGGGGGTTTTTGGTTTCCCCCTCCGTTACCCTGTCATTGGGCTCCATTTTTATGGGCTGCATGTTAAGACGTCCGGGAGAATTCTGCGAACTCATCTGCCGCAGGACGGGAGAAGCCGTGGGGTACCCCAGCGGGGCGGCGGATCCGTCGCCAACTCCCTGGGCGGCGTTCATCGGGCTGCCTGAAAACAGCCTGCCGTTGTTGTTGTTCCCGCACGGACTGCCCGTCAAACCCGGAGACTGGGCAGAAAACCCCACGGAGGTCGCCGGCCCGTCGCTCAAAATCGGCATGGAGTTGAGGGGTAAATTCGGAAAGGACCTGTTGTTGGTGGTGCAGCCGCTGCTTGAAATGCCCACCGGGGAATGTATGGTGGGCATCGGCGGAGAAAAGGGATTACCTGAAACTCTGGAACGTGAAAGCAATCCCGGGCTTCCCCGTGGCCTAGGGGACATGAAGTGAGGGGGACTGATTCCGGGGCTGCTCATGGGGGAGTTGTTGAGGTTAGGATTGTTACTGTTTTGGGGACCAGCCTGCCCCGGATTTAAGGCAACATTGGTTCCGATCTGACTTCCAGGAGAACACCCATAGTTTGCTTGGCTGGTGTTGGAGCTGCTGATGTTATGGAGGCCAGAGACTGGCTGCTGGTTTAACGCGGAGGTCAGCATGTTGCCGCCGGACGGGGAGGAAGAGAAGGGCGTCCCTTGAGGAGGGGTCATGATGGAGTTGACGGAGGGGCTTAGTCGTGGCAGCGACATTCCTGAGTTAGTGTTTTCTTGAGGACAGTGAGAGCCCTGATCCCTAGGAAGACAAAACATGCAAAGCCATTCATTAAAAGCTCCACGTAGTCGACAGAACAAGGAACTAAATCATACCAAGGGGCTAACACTCCACTGCTTGAGCACAGGTGAACCAATTAAAACAGCTTATGCTCAAGGTGGAATCTATTTACCAGTTTACATCACTTAGTTAACCTGTCCCTATTCTGCCGGGGTGTCACTGTCTGTTACAGGTTGTACATTCAAACCACGTCCTTGGATTTGCTTTGAGAATAAATCTAAATTACAAATCCATTGACAGGTTGTATTTGGAGGGGGGGGGGGGAATTCATTTTCTGTCGCACGCTTCACTTCCTGTCCTTTCTTACTCGGATTTCCTGCTCAGGGAAGGTATGGAACCTTTGTAAGCGCAGAAAATCCCGACAAAGCATAAGGAGGCTCACCTTTCGATGATGTGAATTCCCATGACGAAGGGCTGCATGTCCGGGCTTTGAGGGTAGCAAAGCTTGCACTTGGTGTGGGCGCGAAGCGCGGGTCCCGTCGCTCAGGGTGAACTTGTAGGATGGGCTGCATGCGGTTCCTCGCGTCATCACTGAGGGGGCAAAGAGACATTGTGAAGAAGAAAAAAAAACCCCCGACGTACTCAAGAACATTGAGATCGCGCGCTCTCCATGCATTGCGTCAACGGGAAGATCGATCTCACGGGCTCCAGTTCTCATAAATTAAGGATAAATCGACTTTATGCTTTTTTTTTTTTTATAAAAAAAAAATTAAAGAACATTTAAATAAAAAAAATTTAATTTAAATAAAAGAAAATGAAAATTGGTATTTTATTATTTGAATCTGTGGGTTTTGATCCCATTGCGTTACGGATAACCGTAACCGCCTTTCCTAAGGCGAGGTTTCAAGCGCAGTAATAAAGTACCTATCCGAAAAGCCAGGCGCATGCTCCCCGTGGCCCTCCGAAGGGTGTGTGCGATCTCTAGGTATTTTAAATGTACGTGTTAAAAATGTATTATTGCATTTTATTTTTTTTTTATTATTTTTATTTTATATTTTTTGCTTTTTAGGGGCGCCGGACTACTTGCCTTCTTGAAAAAGCTGTTTGGCGTAAGATGGCTCTGTGCCCTGAGCTTGGAAAAAAGCGTATATACATTTTCTGACGAGGTCCTCCCAACCGGAGCTGCCCGACGCTCTCAGGGAACTGGTGTCGATGGAGATGATTTTTCCTGGGGGGGGGGGGGGGAATAAAAATTTAATAAATAATAAAAAAATATTTTACATTTCCAAAGGAAGGAAGCATTTTTTTTTTTTAAATTTATTTTATTGATTATAATTCTGTAAATCAGACTAGGATTTGGTTCTTTTGGCCTCTCCCAGGGATCGAGCGCAGTCTCTGAACGAGGCTCTCTAACTGACTATTTACACAACCTTCCGCACACCTCTGTCAGCCGGCCAATGACAATACAAAGAGCGCGTCGCCGCCAGACCTTGTCAACGATCGCAGAGTGCTTGTTTTTATCGAGCTGGCGTGTGCCGCGGGATACTGGGTCCGATACGGGCACAAGGTGACGAATGAGCGCATGCGCGGCCTCTGGGATAGCAGCTGGTGATCTAGGGACAGGCTGAAGCTAGTGGTGGACAAGGATCATGGGAGTTGTAGTCCCATCGCAATTCAGGAGCCACGGGTGAAGAACCCCTGTCCTGTCGTTTGTATTCAGGGAGCCCCCCCCTACGCGTTTCGCGCTCGGCCAGATTGTCCTTAAGTAGCAGTAAGGGCAGAATGTCACCGTTTTGGGGGGTTTTATAGGTTTGTTTGTTTTTTTTTTTTTTTTTTTTATCATGATTACTTTTAAATGTGCCAGTCAGGCTTTAACCCTGAGGATTTCTCTTAAAATATCTCTGATTTCAGGCATCTTGGATCGGGTCCCAGCGGCCTCTAATCAGCCTTCCTTCCTCCTGAAGTAGATTAACGTCGTGTCAATTAAAGCCGACTAAAAATAACCGCGGGAACGAGTCCGTTTAGAAGCCATTAGTCTGTGATAGTCGGTCATAATTGCCATTAAATGCAATTATTAATATTTTTTTTTGAAGATCACAGCGGTCTCTTCTTCAAAATGAAAACTCTACTCCCAAAATCCCCAGGAGTTATCGCCAGCTCAGGAACTGCAATTACTGCCACTTCTGGTAGGGGGCGGAAGTCCTGATCCGCAGGCGTGGGTGTGGGGGGGGGGGGCTTCCTGGCAGCCTTAGGGTTAAACACGGCAGGAAGCCGACACGTGGCACGGAACGGCTATCATGTTGCCGGCAGATTCCCTGGCAGGTGGTTAACTCGCGTTAACCATTTGAGTGCCAGGTCCGTGACAGACGCGTTCTAACAATAGCCCCCGGCCGGGGCCATTAACGCGGTCTGTAACGAAAGGCAAACAAAGAGACAACAAATAATCCGGGGAGTTAAAAAATAAATATTTCCTTCCCAGTGCTGCTGAACCTCTATACCAACGCCAGCTGTAATAGTCCCGAAAACACGGGGTTAATACACCAACTGGAATTACAGATAGAGTGCAAGCTCCCAGGCGCAGAGCCCTCTTCTCAATCTCACTGACAGTTTTAATGTTTCCTTTCATTACTGCGCCCCGGCGCCTGCTGGCGCTCTCTCTATATATCATATAGGTAACGGATGTATTTCTCTCTCTCTATATATATATATATTCTATAGGTAACGGATGTATTTCTCTCTCTATATATATATTCTATAGGTAACGGATGTATTTTTCTCTCTCTCTATATATATATTCTATAGGTAACGGATGTATTTCTCTCTCTCTATATATATATACATATATATTCTATAGGTAACGGATGTATCTCTCTCTCTATATATATATATTCTATAGGTAACGGATGTATTTCTCTCTCTCTCTATATATATATTCTATAGGTAACGGATGTATTTCTCTCTCTATATATATATATTATATACATTCTATAGGTAACGGATGTATTTCTCTCTCTCTCTATATATATATTCTATAGGTAACGGATGTATTTCTCTCTCTATATATATATATTATATACATTCTATAGGTAACGGATGTTATTTCTCTCTATATATATATATTATATAGGTAACGGATGTATTTCTCTCTCTATATATATATACATATATATTCTATAGGTACGGATGTATCTCTCTCTCTCTATATATATATTCTATAGGTAACGGATGTATTTCTCTCTCTCTCTCTCTATATATATATATATTCTATGGGTAACGGATGTATTTCTCTCTATATATATTATATATATTCTATAGGTAACGGATGTATTTCTCTCTATATATATATATAATATACATTCTATAGGTAATGGATGTATTTCTCTCTCTATATATATTCTATAGGTAACGGATGTATTTCTCTCTCTCTCTATATATATATATTCTATAGGTAACGGATGTACCGTATTTCTCTCTATATATATATATTCTATAGGTAACGGATGTATTTTTCTCTCTATATATATATATATATTCTATAGGTAACGGATGTATTTCTCTCTCTCTCTCTATATATATACATATATATTCTATAGGTAACGGATGTATCTCTCTCTCTATATATATATATATTCTATAGGTAACGGATGTATTTCTCTCTCTCTATATATATATATTCTATAGGTAACGGATGTATTTCTCTCTCTCTATATATATATTATATACATTCTATAGGTAACGGATGTATTTCTCTCTATATATATATATTATATAGGTAACGGATGTATTTCTCTCTCTCTCTATATATACATATATATTCTATAGGTAACGGATGTATCTCTCTCTCTCTATATATATATTCTATAGGTAACGGATGTATTTCTCTCTCTCTCTCTATATATATATTCTATGGGTAACGGATGTATTTCTCTCTCTCTCTCTATATATATATTCTATGGGTCACGGATGTATTTCTCTCTCTATATATTATATATATTCTATAGGTAACGGATGTATTTCTCTCTCTCTCTATATATATATAATATACATTCTATAGGTAACGGATGTATTTCTCTCTCTATATATATTCTATAGGTAACGGATGTATTTCTCTCTCTATATATTATATATATTCTATAGGTAACGGATGTATTTCTCTCTCTCTATATATATATATATTCTATGGGTAACGGATGTATTTCTCTCTATATATATATATTTTATAGGTAACGGATGTATTTCTCTCTATATATTATATATATTCTATAGGTAACGGATGTATTTCTCTATATATATATATTATATACATTCTATAGGTAACGGATGTATTTCTCTCTATATATATATATTATATAGGTAACGGATGTATTTCTCTCTCTATATATATATACATATATATTCTATAGGTAACGGATGTATCTCTCTCTCTCTCTATATATATATTCTATAGGTAACGGATGTATTTCTCTCTCTCTCTCTCTATATATATATATATATTCTATGGGTAACGGATGTATTTCTCTCTATTATATATATTATATAGGTAACGGATGTATTTCTCTCTATATATTATATATATTCTATAGGTAACGGATGTATTTCTCTCTCTCTATATATATATAATATACATTCTATAGGTAACGGATGTATTTCTCTATATATATTCTATAGGTAACGGATGTATTTCTCTCTCTATATATATTCTATAGGTAACGGATGTATTTCTCTCTATATATATATATTCTATGGGTAACGGATGTATTTCTCTCTCTCTATATATATATATTCTATAGGTAACGGATGTATTTCTCTCTCTCTATATATATATATTCTATAGGTAACGGATGTATTTCTCTCTCTATATATTATATATATTCTATAGGTAACGGATGTATTTCTCTCTCTATATATATATATTATATACATTCTATAGGTAACGGATGTATTTCTCTCTATATATATATATTATATAGGTAACGGATGTATTTCTCTCTATATATATATACATATATATTCTATAGGTAACGGATGTATCTCTCTCTCTCTATATATATATTCTATAGGTAACGGATGTATTTCTCTCTCTCTCTCTCTCTATATATATATATTCTATGGGTAACGGATGTATTTCTCTCTATATATTATATATATTCTATAGGTAACGGATGTATTTCTCTCTCTCTATATATATAATATACATTCTATAGGTAACGGATGTATTTCTCTATATATATTCTATAGGTAACGGATGTATTTCTCTCTCTATATATATTCTATAGGTAACGGATGTATTTCTCTCTATATATATATATTCTATGGGTAACGGATGTATTTCTCTCTCTCTATATATATATATTCTATAGGTAACGGATGTATTTCTCTCTCTCTCTATATATATTCTATAGGTAACGGATGTATTTCTCTCTATATATATTATATATATTCTATAGGTAACGGATGTATTTCTCTCTATATATATTCTATAGGTAACGGATGTATTTCTCTCTCTATATATTATATATATTCTATAGGCAACGGATGTATTTCTCTCTATATATATTCTATAGGTAACGGATGTATTTCTCTCTATATGTTATATATATTCTATAGGTAACGGACGTATTTCTCTATATGTTATATATATTCTATAGGTAACGGACGTATTTCTCTCTCTATATATATATATTCTATAGGTAACGGATGTATTTCTCTCTCTCTCGCAATATTCTATAGGTAACGGATGCGTTTCTCGCTCGTGAAGTACAGCGCCGTGCGTCGCGGGGTTTACCTCGCGGCTCACCTGTAGCATCTTGTTTCGTCATGAATGACTCTATTGAGGGTATAGGTGCGGGTCGAGGGTAATCTCCGGGCAATGCATATCAGACAGGACTGGAAATCTACAGCGAGAGAAGCACAAAGGGTTAAAGGGAGCAGCGGGGTAATAACACGGCTTAACGAGTCTTAAAAAGGGCCCATAACGCAGAAGCCTAGACCCTGCCGTCAGATCGGCCCGTCCGGCCCCACGTCCAGTCTGCCCTGCGGTAGAGAGTCCAGGTGCATCAGGATGTGATGTCATATTCCCGCACCCACCAGAAGATCTCTGCTCTGAGCCCGCATGCGTTGAGCCAGACCATAAGCATCTCTCCGCTGGGAACAGAATCTTGCATTTTCAAAAGTAACCAATCCCAAAAGTATCAATAAAATATTACGCAGCACAACGGTTTGTTTCAGAGTCTCGTAGAGTTTTTGGGTTTAAAAACTATTTTACTATTTTTGCAATTGCTTTTTTGTGCTATTTTTACAAATCCTGCTAAATGATCCTTGAAAGAAAAGCCTCATGGCGGGGGGGGGGGCTTTGTTTCCTCCCTGTCGTGTTAATCAGAGCCCCCGCTGATGTGTTACCCGCTCTGCTGAGACAAGGCGCCGGGCGCTTTCACTTTCCAGAGACGGAACGTGTCGGTGAGCGTTACACAAAAGCGGGTCTTCTCGGAATCTCCCACAAGCTCTCTAAATCTGATTTAATGCCCCCCCCCAACCCCCGGACTCCGATAAATCGCCTCATCTGCAGCGACAGATTGAGAGAAAACGGGATGAGCCAATAATCTCTGCTCTCAAGCAAAAGAACAAAACGGGGAGGAAAAACACTCCTGCACAACACAATCCCCCCCCCCCCCCCATTACCGGTCACTGAATCTTCGTTAAGCTGCGGGTTTATTGCCCTGCTTTATGCCAGCCGCCGGCGTCCCACCCAAAATATTTACCCCAAGGCCGCCTAACGGAGAACCTGCCTTCCTGCCTCTAGTAAGATGTCCGCCTGGCCGGCTCGGTGAACTCTTTACTACAGGCAGCCTTGGGGTAAATATTATTGGGCACAGCCTTGGGGTAAACCCACAGGGAGGGTTATTTGCAGAAAGTGAACGAATGCGGAAAGATATTTACCCCGGCGGGGTCGATCCCACGGAGCTGGAAGGGCAGATATTCGCGCGAGAGAGAGACTCGTGTACACGGGGAGCGCCGGCCGTCTTACCTTCTCCTTCCTCTTTGAAGGATTTGGGCTGCGACACGGTGAAGCACTGCATCACTTCGTACCGCTGGCGCGCCTCTTGGTTCTCGGCCCCCGCGTCGTCTGGGGGCCGGATCAGCATTCTGCAGTTTAACGTATGGCTGTTCCGCTGGTTGGCTTCCTGGGTCCAGGGACCCCCGTTAACTGCGAGGAACAAAACACAGGATTCGTTATCGCCATATACCACAGCGCTGCACAAATCAACTGCGGAGCTACAAGCGCTGCACAAATCAACTGCGAGCTACAAGATCATTAACCAACCACCATTATATTCTCTTGCTGTATTACCCTTTACCACCTCTGCTGGGAGGCTGTCCCACTTATCTACCTCCCCTCTAAGTAAAAAACTTCCTTCTATTCCATCTCAGCCTCTGTCCCTCTCTCCCCCAAAGCCGGACACATCGAGACCCCTCATTCTTTGCGGAGCCTCCAGCTATTGGGGTAAATGTTAGACGAATTCTTCATTTTAAGATTCACCTTAAATCCTCAGAATGGCTGTAATTAGAGGATTTGGGCACTTTTTTAACCCCTTAAGGACAATGCAATCGTTTAAATAAAGATTATTGATGACGCTCCACGTTCTCTGACCTGCAGACCCTCCAGCCATCGCGGGGACTCTAATGTGCCTTGAAATTTTTCGGTGTACCGCAGAAATCCCCCCACACGCATGAATTTGCCCCTCATTTAAAAGCCCTGCTGAAGATGTATTTGGTGGGGCACACCTCCTTGCACGTGATATACCGTATTTGCTCGATTATAAGACGACCCTGATTATAAGACGACCCCCCAAAATCTGAATATTAACTTAGGAAACAAAGGAAAAGCCTGAATATAAGACAACCCCAAAGGAAAAAAGTTTTACCAGTAAATGTTAATTCATGTAAACTATTTTTTTTAATAAAAGCTATGATTGAGAAAAAGATTTTTTTTGTTTTTATTTCTTGTATTTTCCAACCTGTCCCCCAGTTACGCACATCTGCCCCCAGGCTTGCCACTCCAATATGGCACTGTGGCCCATGATATGCCTTTTAACCCTCTATATGCCACTGTGCCCCATGGTATGCCTTTTGACCCCCTATGTGCCACTCTGCGTCCAGAAATGCCTTATACCCCTATATCCCATTCTGGCATTTAGGGGGTTAAAATGCATATTATGGGGCAGAGTGGCATATAGGGAGGTATAAGGCATTTCAGGAGGCAGAGTGGCATTAAGGGAGTTAAAAGGCATTGTATAGAGCACTCTGCCTCCAGAAATGCCTTATACCACTATATGCCACTCTGGCATTTAGGGGGTTAAAAGGCATATTATGGGGCAGAGTGGCATATAGGGAGGTATAAGGCATTTCAGGAGGCAGAGTGCTCTATTAAATGCCCCCTTAACGCCACTCCAGAAATGCCCTATGCCCCCATTTAACACACACACCCTATACCCCCATTTAACTAACTAACTAACACACACACACACACTCTCTCCCCCCCTCTCTCACCCCCCTTCCCCCGCTCTCCCCCCTCTCTTCCCCCTCTCTTACCGGTGCTTCCAGCCGGGGCAGCGGGTTGACGTCGCCTTCTGCTGCAGCCAGAAGGAGGTGTGGCTAGCAGCGGGGGGTTGTCTGCGTCCGTCGCGTATACTTTCCCCGGCTGTCAGAGATCAGAGTTCCCCGCACCGGGGATGATGGGGGGGGATGGGGGGGGGGGGAGTCGGGTGAGACAGGAGGATCCAGGTCCCCTGCAGCGGTGCGGGGGATCTGGATCTTAGTCTCCTAATCAGACCTCTATTTGAGGTCTGATTAGAAGACGACCCCGATTAGAAGACGAGGGGTATTTTTCAGAGCATTTGCTCTGAAAAAAACCTCGTCTTATAATCGAGCAAATACGGTACTCGCCTCCCTGCAGATGGGGGTGTGAAAAATGCCCCCATCAGCTTCAACAGGATCACTTTCCTGCGGCTGACCGACTATTTCAAGTAGCTAATCAGTGGGCCAAGAGGAGGAGGAGGGCAACTGCAGCAGCAGGGCTGCAGTTTCATTCTTGAAGATTGCATATTAACGTCCTCACAAAGGGTTAGGGTTACTCGCTGGGTACTTAATATGCATTCTTCTATAGCGGGGGGTGTCCAAGGGCATTAACCTGTCCCTTTAAGGCGGAACCCCGACTATCAGATCTGAAGAGTGCAGACAGATCCTGCCCTCGGGACGCGCAGCCGGGGTATATCGAGAGCAGTTGGATCTAACGCTGCAACTAATGTTTATTTTTACAATCGATTAGTTGCCCGATAATTTTTCGATTAATCTGATAAAAAATTTAAATCTTTCGTTTATTTAAAATAGGATGTTAAAAACAGGAGAATAAAAAAACTGAGGAAAATACATTTCTTGTTTTTATTTCCAAACCTGCCCCCCCCAGTTATGCGCATCTGAGCCCAGGCTTGCCAAACTGCCTCCCAGATATGCCTTATACCCCGATATACCCCTCTGCACCCCACAGATATGCCTTATACCCCCAGATATACCCCTGGCCCCCCATATGCCATATACCCCTCTGCACCCCCCAGATATGCCTTATACCCCCAGATATACCCCTGCCCCCCATATGCCATATACCCTCTGCACCCCCCAGATATGCCTTATACCCCCCTATATGCCATTTGATATGCCTTATACCCAGATATGCCACTCTGCTCCCACAAATATGCCTTATACCCCCTGGTATGCCACTGTGCCCTCTGATATGCCTTATAACCGCCTGATATGCCACTCTGCCCCACAGATATGCCTTATACCCCCTATAAGCTATAGTGCCCTCTGCTATGCCCTATACCCCAGAGATGTCATTATGCCCCCCAAATATGTCATACCCCCTATATTCCACCGTGCCCCCAATATGCCTTATAATCCCCTATGTCACTCTGCCCCATAATATGCCTTATAACCCCCTATATGCCTCTCTGCCGGTGAACATCCGCGCGATGCACGTAGACAAACCTCTGCTGCTGGCCGGCATTTTTGCTGGAGCTTCTTTGACTGAGCACCGGAAACTCATGTGACGCCAGTGCTCCATCATAGAAGCCCCAGTGGAAATGCCGGCAATAACGGAGGTTGTCTGCTCGCATCTCACAAACGCCCACCGGCTGCCACCGGCAGGGTCCCCTGCAGCGCTGCGAGTGATCCACCTCTCTGGCAGCCGGTGAACGTTGCACAGACAACCTCTGCCTCCTCTGCTGCTGGCCGGTACTTCTGCTGGGGCTTCTATGGTGGAGCCCCGAAAGGAAAAGGTTCAAATACCAGCATCTGATATACCTTGGGGTATCTAGTTTTTAAAAAAAATATATGTAGATTGAATTATCCAGCTTCAAGTATGCCCCAAATATGGCAGAATGGCAAGATTTGGGAAAAAACATAGCAATAAGCTACTTGTACTTGCCATATAACTTGCAAAAATCAGAAAAACATTGGGTATTTATAAACTCAAGACAAACAATAGAATGTATTTTTTTTTCATTGGATTTTGAAGAGTAAAATATTTTTCAAATAAAAGTCAGAAAAAGTGTTGTTGTTCTTTATGAAATTAGATGACAAGATCAAAAAAATTATTGTCCTGAAGAAAAAATACATATATATAAAACTTGCGTGGGTTCACTAAATGGGAGAGGAGAAAATTACAGCTAAACACGAGCAGCGCCAAAGTGTCAAAACATCCTCGGTCACAAAGGGTAACAAATAATAAAAAATAGTCTGGTCCTTCATGGGTTAATTGGCTTTTAAGTGTAAACAGGGTTTCTTCTCCTGTCCAAGTATCCTCAACATTGTCATCTATTAACAATCTACGAGTATTTCTGTGAAGCATGCGCAACGTCAGAAGAAGCCCTCACTTCTCAACACTGCAGAAAGTCTCCTTGGAACAAACCACTTCGTGTAAGGAGGGGGGGGGGGGGGGGGGGAGTCATGTGGAATAAAACATTTGTGAAAGAGGCAGCTGTGTATTGGCCCTGAGGATATTTGGAACCAGGGCAGAACACCCCTATGGCCCTTGCACTGTGGTACAGCCTGCCCTGACTGTGATGTCATAGTGCTGTGATGTCACAATGCTGTGATGTTCTGTAAAAGCACATCCAGACACTGTGGTTGTTTCAGATTGTGAGCAGTAGCAGTACTGAGCATAACCGTTACCTGTCCACGACAGGGAGCCAAATCGCGATTTCTATTGACTTTGAAAACACAAAATAGGCAGAGATTAAAAGGCCTTCATTCGTGTGACGCAACACCCGGCACATAGGCGCGAGTCTCTGCCCCTGAACATCTTTGACTGACACCCGACAGGTACACGTTTCAGCCGTCATGGAGCGCACTTGCTTCGGCACTCCTGGCCCTCGCACAAGCAGCAGAATAACATTCACGCTGGTTGTGTTTGGCTGGATGCTCTTATGCGGCGGATCTCTACTTTCTGTCTATGGGTTCGCGTCATGCCAGTCCGACAGCTGTATCGCCTACAAGGTGACGGGCCCGGTACTTGCCGGGGTAGGGCTGGCATGTTTAATGATGGCAGAGTTTACTGCCCAACGAGAGAGGAGAAGGAGGGAATTAGAAGGAGACCCGACGGATCCAGATAGCAGCTTCCTCTGCGGCAAAAGCCGGCAGTTTGCGCAGTTCCTGATACTCGGGGTGCTGTTACTGGTTTGCGGGGTAATAGTTTGTATCCCAGGACTTGTGGTACCAGCCTGCAAACCGGCATCCAACACAGACAAACCCACTAAAGTCTGTGCAGCTCACTTAATGCAGATAATCGCACTCACAGTAATGGGCTTGTGTTACTGGCTGGCTGTCTGTGTGAGTAGAAGCCGTCGGGACGGCGACTCTGAGGAGGACCCAGAAGCCTTCAGATATCAGTCGGTTCCAGGACCTGATTGGTCAATGAGCAGGGACCCTCCTTCCTACGACAGCATCGTTTTCGAAAGGGGCGACCATGATTCCGGCGGACGCGGCGGGGAAAATGAACACAACGTTCCAAGACCGTGGGGGCCGATCGTACAAAACAACGACGAGCGTTACCCTTCTGAGCCGCCTCCAAGATACGAGGACATATTCCCTACTCAGCCGGATCCTGAAGAGAGTTCATCATCAGCATCGTATCACTCGGTTTCACAATCATCGGAGTCGAGTGACTATGAGCTCGCACCAGGACCCTAAACGTGGAAAGTCTGAACTATTGGGGGGGGGGTTTTTCTAACATTTCGACTCAGTACAGAGTTTGAGCCGGAAGCGTCACCCAAAACATCGCATCTGACAACATCCAGGTCTGCAGATAAAGGACTGAAATCAGACCGGGTTTTCTGTCAGTGCCGGCACCGTACAGAACGCCTGTCGAAATGTTTTTTTCCCCCCCGTGAGACTTCCACCTTAAATAACGGATAAATAAAATGACATCTTTCCATGGTTGCCCCTCAAACAGTATCTGTGTGTGTTTGTGTGTGTGTGTGCGTTTGTGTGCGTGTTGGATGTACCGCGTGTACGAGGTCACATTACCGTATGGAATCTGTAACATAAATCTCTTACATGTGAAATCAATGAGTTATCTCTGGCTTGGAATCACCTCCAAGATACGAGATATATCCCACCCAGCGCGATCCTCTTCATATTACTCGAGCGACTACGAGCTCGCACCCGGACCGGAAATGCGGGAAGTCAGCGGTTTTAGGTCGGTTTGTAGGAGGATAGATTAGATTTCTGCACTGGGTTTTTCGTTCTCAAAAATAGTTTTCCCCTCCAACATTTCTAGCTCAGTGTTGTCTGTCAGCCGTTCTTCTCCAGGCCGTTTAACTCAACAATGTTGCGTCTTCATTAAAATGCGCCGTGTTTATATATATTTTGCTGCCAAATAGGCGTTACTGCGCAAGCAAGTCCTGGAAACCAAAAAGATGGCGTCTCACCGCGACGCTTGTAGACGTGCTGCGGGGGGGCAATTAGCTCCCTTTCCGTGAATGACCCGCGGCTGCATTACTTACAGGGGGTTGGAGGGGGCGCCCTGCGGCTTCCGTCTCCCGCAGGTAGGCTGTCCATATACCTGGATGGATAAGGCAGCCGCCATGTTTACAGGAGACGCGTTTATCTGTGCTGGTTAGGGACATGTGAAAGTGCTGCCTTCATGTATGTTGTGTGCGTGACTGCGCCATTTAGTGGATACAGCCTGCATACTCCAGGGCACGGTCTGTAACGTATGACATCGATGCGTTAACACGGATGTCGCTCTAGTAGGGCAGCAACTAACGATTATTTTCATTCATTTTCGGATAAAAAGTAAATGTACATTTTTCGTTTATTTAAAATAACTGGATGTTAAAAACAAACGGAAGAATAAATGCATTTCTTGGTTTCTTTCCCAATATTCCCCTCAGTTATGCGCATCTGAGCCCAGGCTTGCCACATTGCCTCCCAGATATGCCTTATACCCCCTGATATACCCTCTGCACCCCACAGATATGCCTTATACCCCCCCTCTGATATGTTTTATACCCCAGATATGCCACTCTGCCCCCCCAAATATGCCCTATACCGCCAGATATGCAACTGTGCCCTCTGATATGCCTTATACCCATATATGCCTTATAACCCTCTATGCCACTCTGCCCCCCAGATATGCCCATCTGCCCCCAAATATGCCTTATACCCCCCTATATGCCACTCTGCACTCCCGCCCAGACTTACCCCCCCCCCCATGCTCCAGACTCCTTGGTGTCTAGTAGGGGGAGCCTGTGAACGTCTGCGTGCTGCACATAGACGGATGCTTCAAGAACCAGATTAAAAACACTCCAGTTGTAGTTTTTTGCCCCCATAACATATCAGCCATTTGTATGATTCTCGCTCTGTTATACGATCTACTAACCCCCCCCCCCCGACTCCTTATCATACGGCCTGTGGGGAACAATAGAATGGCTCAGTCCTTAATCACCCAGCTGGACTCGCTGACTAATGGAAGTCTATGGAGGGAGGGACTTCATTAGTTGTTGCCAGCTTACCGAGAGATTTGGGCAGCAGGTTCTTGACGAACTCCTCGTGGTCTCCCACGTGTAGGATGCTGTAGATGCTGTCCTTCATGAGCTCCTCCTGCTTGTACCCCAGGTAGTTGGTGACGTTCTCCGACACGAAGACGATGCGGCCCTCTTGGTTGACGACGAAGAAGAATCCATCGAGAGCCTGGAAGAGGGGGAGAAACCAGCGATGTCATTAATAGGCCGGGAATCGTGTATCTACTGGATCCCACCGGATCACAAAATGAATTTTTAACACTGAAATAATTAGTCAAGGGCAAACGATCAAACGGACCACCACACACAGAAAGCCTATCACTCCCAGCCGTGGTATAACCACTGCACTCGCTTTAAAAGGGTCCATTGTAACCGTGGGCAACCTGTGGCAGAGCCAGCATTATCCAATCAATTTCCTGTCCTGAGGTTCTCTTCCTTCCCCCTCCCTCAGCCCTTACTAAAGACCCGCCTCAACCAATCAGCAGAGAGAGCTTCTTCTGTCTGCGCGGATATAGGGGATCCCTATGTGGCCTTGAAGAATGGAGGCTGGATTTACCCCGCCGGGGGCACACAGGATGTCACAGCTCTTTGGCCCTACTGGTGGGTGGCTCATATTTAATGGCAGGCACTAGACAAGGCCAGCAACTCCATAAAAAAACAAGAATATTAGCCAAGTGTCTCTGTTTAGTTTGGCCAGTGTCTCTTTTTCCTCCCTGATGCCCCTCTTTTCTAGGAGGTCAGAATGTTTGCGGGGTATGAGGGTATCACAGGGTTCTACGGCCCTAAAAGCCCCGATGTGTATAGAAACAGCAGGGAATGGGTTTATAAATTAAACGGGGTAAATAAAACTCATTCTTCTTCTAAATGCCCCGACCAGTTACACAAATACCCCGCAACGGAGAACAAAGTCACAGAGAGTCTGCGTAAACCCCGCCCCCAGCCACACCCCTTTTATTTAAAGGGACTCCTCTTTGGTGTGCAGCGGCCAGAGGGGAGACAGCGGACATTTCTTAATAAGATTCATTGATTTACAATTCGTTTAGTGCCAAATCAATTTCCCTTTATTAGCGGTTTGCGCGGTAACTATGGCAGCAGCCTATACGGGGGGGGGGCACACACCGTGCTGGTGGTTAATAAATTAACCCCCGGGGGTCCGGCCTTCTCTTTCCTTGGTAAGAAATAAAAATATAAACCAGCTGCAAAATCCCGAGTTCATATTCACATTCCAGCGATGGGAACCGGAACGCTGGATTTACAAAACAGATGGAAAGATCCCGGCCAATCTGCCGTGTCACACGTATCACGAGCCTCCGAGGGGGCCGCGGCCTGAGGGGGTCTATCGCATTAATACAGGGGAACGGACCCCCTGAGAGCACCCCGTGTAATAAACACCTGAGATAAAAACCAGCAGAAGCCAGATAATCGCCCTATTATTTTTATAGAACGATACATTTTTTATTATTCTGTCCTTCAAGGTGTTTTATGCAAATTCGCCTCCGTTTCCCATGATCCCTCAGTGCAGGCGGTATCAGAATCCTTCCGTCAGTCCTAGCAGGAAGTTGGAAGCTGCTTCCTGTTTTCTCCCTCCAGTCAGCCCGAGCAGGAAGTTGTCAGCCGCTTCCTGTTCTCCCCCCCCCCCGCATTGACACAGCGCCAACATATACCACGTAGCAGTGCTGTATGGCGGGTGGTCCACAGGGTTAGCGAGGGGTTAATGTGTGGTGAACATGCCTGTTGTGGTGCTAGAGATCTCCAGAAATACTTACCGGTAATTATTACTAATTATTATGACTCCAGCACCGGGGGATGTCCATCATGGGCCGGATCCCACCGGACACGCAGAATTATTTATTAAATGCGTAGCTCCTGTCAGACACTACCTCTGCCACTTCATCCGGGAGCTCCCTCCATTCATACACTACCCTCTCCGCCTTACGCAAACCTTAAAACCCCGTTGAAGTTGTTGCCGATCCACAAACACCCCCCTCGAGGGGCAGGTCCCGTCTGTTTACAATATGAGAGCCGTGCCGCAAGGTGCTCTTGGCTGGAAAGCCGCACATGTTCCCCCCCAGGCCTCCGATCGGCTATGCTTGCTCTGTGTCTGGCTGGACGCCTAATACAACAGCATGTCATGTACCGCGGTGATTAACAGGCACCGCAGCCGGAACCGCAGCCGGAACCGCAGCCGGAACCGCAGCCGGAACCGCAGCCGGAACCGCAGCCGGAACCGCGAATCTGAACGCCGCTGGAACCGTCAAACAAAATCTCCGACGTCCACGGGAATTAGGGCCTGGTCAGCTTAACCCTGCGACTCCCAACACAGCCCTCCCTTCAGAACATTCCGGACCCAGACATCAAAGCGAAGCGCGAGTGGAACCCCCCCCCCCCCGAGGTGCAGTCATAACGCGGAGAACGCGCACGGTATTTAGTTTAATGAATGGGATATCAGCGGATAGAACGCTGCGGCGCATCAACGAGACAATTTATATATATTTTATTATTATTATTATATGTTATAATTAATATATATTATATATATAACATTCTCTATAAAATAACCATTTTGTGCTCATTTGCCATTATATGCAGCCAACTGCAATGCCGATCCCTGCATTTATAGTTATTCTTATTTTATCCCTCCAAAAACAAACAAAAATTCTCTACAACTTTACTTGGAAACACAGAAATCACGTGACAGAAGTCTGTGCTTTGCTCGTCTGGTCTAAGAGAGTAGTAGATAAGTGGAACAGTCTCCCAGCGGAAGATGGTATTAAACATGCATGGGATAGACATACGGCTCCTGAATCAACGACTGAAATCAATGACTGATTAAGGTTTGAGTCTTTACAGCAGGAGAGACGGGCAACTAGACGGGGGCCGGATGGGGCCGACTGAATCTACGCATCGTATGAGAGGGACCAATGTGGCATGATAGTAACGCGGCACCTGCGTGCACATTAACCCTTAATAATCTGGGAACAAACAAAGGCTGAGCACGTATTTATGTATTATATGAAGGTGTCGCCGTCCCGTTAACGGGCTCCCGGGGGCCGGAACGGATCTCATCGTTTGTAAAGGACAGCCAACGTTTCACTAAGCACCATCTGCGCGTCTCTGTCCGCCTTCCCGGTGAATCACACGCACTCTACGGTTGCTAGGCAACCGTTTCCGGAGCGGTCTCTACGCAACCGTCTCCCACCCGCGGACACATCATGTTATACGGGGCGAAACCCCCCCCCCCCCCAAAACAAAAAGGGGCATAACATAAAAGCCCCAAACACGGACTGCAAACGCTGGGCGAGAAGAGTCGCCCCGCGCCACGTTTACCGGAGCCTTGAACACAATCCTGGTTGCTAAGCAACGGATTATCCAATCCAACGCAAAGACCCGACGCCAACAGCGGCAACCGTTAAGACCGTCCCGCGATAGTATTTCCCATCGCTGGCCGCTTATCCTACGCAACGGATAGAAAGCAGCTTTCTCACGCAACAAAAAAACAAACCTAAAAATAAGAACACCTGTGCGCAAGCAGGTCACCGTGGCTGCGCATCTCACGTGCCAACAATGAGCGTACAGTGAAATACAACACGCCGGCTACACACGCCACTGAAACTTAGCGTGAGTGTGAGTGTGAGAAGCGTCGCGGGGACTTCATCTGTCCCAAATAAAAATAATTTATAAAAAATCTATATATCTGTCATGGAAGCCGGTCCTAAAGAGAAAGCCAAGTGCATGCTGGGAAACGGGATCAGTGATGCGCTTAAACGGTGAAAGTGTTTTTTTTTTTTCCCCCCCAAAACATTTGCAAACTGTATGTCAACTGCCGTGCCGCCGCTGCCCCCAAAACAGCCTTCCCGTGCCGCCGCTGCCCCCAAAACAGCCTCCCCGTGCCGCCGCTGCCCCCAAAACAGCCTCCCCGTGCCGCCGCTGCCCCATTTCCGCCCTTACCTTTCTTGAAGATTTCCCTGGTCCGGGGGCCGGCCAATCACCCCTGGGGCCAACTGCTGCCCCGGCGTGGGGAAAGAGTTTCCTCATACAGGGCTCAGGGGCCACAGCAGTGAGCTGGAGGCCCGCGTTAGGCGGCACCCCCCTGAGTGACACCCGGGGGGACCCCCCCTTTAGGTACGCCTCTGGATGTCAGTGTTATGAAGAAAGATTGATTCTGGTGTACAATGGGCAATCACCATGGCAACAGGACTGCCTCTTATACTTACCCCCCTTGATATAGGGTGGAGGGGGTGCAGAATTTGTTGGGGGTGGGTTGAGCTCTGATTGGCTGAGATGTCGACAGCCTGTAGAAACAATCAGGATCCCAACTGGCTACTCAGGAGTCTCTGTACCAGCCAAATGCTGCCTACCCGTGGGCAGCCTGGAAGTGATAGGAGTTGTTCATAAACCAGTTTTAAGGCCGCGCCCCGCAGCGATCCGCTAGGTTCCAACATACAAACCTCCGTCAGCATCGCCCTCCCAAACCCTGCAACGCCCAGTGTGTGTTTGCCCCAACCACTTCATCTGGACGGCTGCCACAGGTATGTACTACCTATTCCACAGAGGAGAACTGTCAATTTGATGCACTACGTAGAGTCCTGGCAGGCCCCAAATTGGCTGACTAATTAACCCTTTGTGTGCCAAGCACAGCTCACAGACGTCATTGATCCCTTTCCGTCACGCCCCCCCCCCCCCCCCACAATTCATTTCTAGCCAAATTACACGGATGGGAGTCTAAAAAGCAATATGGCCGCCCCAGTGACCAATCCGCTCTCTGCATATATATCATAAAATTAGAAATACACCCCCCTATACATTTACACCCACACCCTCCCCTCTATCACCCCCCCCCCACCCCCTCACACCCCCTAGCACTACGCGCTCCACACACGTGTTTCTATGTATAAGACGTAATCCGCGTACCTCCAGAAGCAGCGGGCCGAGCGACTCCTTCTCGATGACTCCCCCGCTGCTGGACGAGATGTCCGACTTCTGAACGTCGTCGTCCGCTCCGGGAGCCTTCTCTGCAACGAATCAAGAAACCACCGCGGGTCACACGGGGATCGCACGGCACAAAGCGCCCACCAGAAATCATTAATGCGTGGATCTCCAAATACCCCGCGGGGGGGGGGGATAAGACATTTAATAACAGTACAGGAGAGACGTTTATTCCAAAGGAGGAGTTACAACAAGAGACCCGACTCTAACACTAGAGGATCAGAGGCTGAGATGGAATGGAAGTTTACCTTTACTGAGGGGGTGGTGGATAAGTGGAACAGCTTCTCAGCAGAAGGGTAATACAGTGAGGGTATTAAACATGCATGGGGTAGACATACGGCTCCTGAATCTAAGACGAGACCAACGACTGATTAAGGTCTTTACAGAAACGGGCAACGAGACGGGCCAACGGGGGCCGAATGTGTTCTGTGTTTCTGTCACTGCAGGCAGTAATGCTCTTAGTAGCCGGGTCGGGGGATCAGAAGTCCGTCTGAACGGGAAATAAGGGGCCGGAGTGACAGATGTCACGAGATTCCCCAAAAAGCTGCTAAACAAACAAAACTTAAAAAACGCTGAGCTATTTGGTTGTAAATATATCCATCATCCAACCATATGTCAATCAAACTGATATATATATATATTTACTCACAGAGTCCATTGCACACCATTCCAAATATTCCAAGCCCGGTGCTAGTAACCAGCAGTTTCCATACAAAACACTTTCAACGACTGATTAAGGTTTGAGTCTTTACAGCAGGAGAAACGGGCGACGGGGGCCGGATGGGGCCGATCTGCTGGCAAATTCTGTGTTTCTATAAATATAGACCCAAAGCGCTGAAACTACTATCTCCAGAATAACAACTTCCTAATGTATTTAATCCGCTTGGCGACGTAGGAGCGCTGAACCCCGCGGAGCGAGACATGCCCGGCACCCCGAGCCTCGTGACTGCGCATAATTGGGTTTAGCTCCCCGGGCTGCGCAGGCATCAGACAGTACGCAGCATCGCCTGCGGAGGTGAAAGCGTTTAAACCTTGCAGATGGGCGCTTAGCGTAACGGGCGTAAACGCGAAATTTCATTTACGCGACACTCCTTAACCTGCCGTCTCTGAAAGCACTCCATCCAACGCCTCGGAGACAGTCGGGGGGTGCATCACAGAGCGGCCGCCGCTCCGCAGGAGATCCTACCCAACGGATCACGAGAGTAAACCCGAAGATATGCGGTGAGCGCGCTGCAAGGTTAATTTACTAAAGACTGTGTTTGCAGGAGAGCTGCAGTTTCATCTCCCTCAAATGTGAAGCACCGACCCCCTAAAAGGCAGGATTCCGACCCGAAATCAGATTAGAAGTAATGGAAAATAAAGGAACCCCGGCTTGTTACATTATTATTATTATTATCATCCTTTATTTATATAGCGCCAACAGTTTACGCAGCGCTTAATACAAAACATAAAGTCAAGGGGTCTGACAGGACGAGAACCGACAGACTGAGGCAAACCGATGCATTAGGTGGAGAGAGCTCAACTATGAGACTAAGATCCAGATCCCCCGCAGCGCTGCAGGGGACCCGGATCCTCCTGTCTGGTAACCTCCTCTGCTGCCAGGCACTTCCCCCGGGGCTTCTATGACTGAGCACCGGCGTCATAGGAAATAAAAAGAATAAAGATTTTTCTCAATCACAGTTTTTATTAAATATGAAAAAATAGTTTACATGAATTACTATTTACTGGTAAAACTTTTTTCCTATAGGGTCGTCTTATATTCAGGTGAGCTCTGAGCCCAGAATTCCGTTTTAGAACCTTTTGAGAAGACTTTTAAAATCCAATGACTCCTCTGTCTGAAATCAGAAGGATCCGCCACCCGGGGGGAGGTGGGAAGCAGGCTGAATGATTCGGCGGATGCCTGGGGATGATGGGAGTTGCAGGACGTCTCGGCGTGCGGTAAGTAGGCCATCGACGGCGTGCGGTAACGATTATTGACGGCGCGGCCTCTGGTGTTTAACCTTAATGAGCTTTTTCATTGCGAGAAAAAAACGAGACGAGGGAGAGAAAGAAACCCGAGGAGAGCAAAACCTCGCCGATTAGCAATTAGCGCACCCGGGGAGCGCGTAACGCAAGAGCCCCGACGCCGTTACATCATGCCGGGCACGGGGGGGGGGGGGCGGCATTACCAATCTATGTTTAGCCACATAAATCAGCCGCTCTTTCATTCCTGAGCGGCGGGGGTCCGGCTCGGCGGCTTTTAAATGGAGCGATTCAGCTTTCTGAATACCTGAAATTAGCGCAATGCTACACGGATACGGAAGACTGGAGGGTGGGGGGGGGATTGGGGTTGGGGGCCATGACACGCGTGTCGGGGACTCTGCTCAGTACGGCGACACGTCTGAGATCAGCATACACGGCGACGCTTGCTTCGGGTTATGGGGCACAGCGTTACAGAAAGGGTACCCGGGGGAGGGGGCACGATCGGAGGGGTAGGACGGCATTACAGAAAGGGTACTGGGGAGGGGGGGGGGAATCCTGAGAAATGCCCCAATAAAACATAACCTATGGGGACTGTCAGCTGGCTACCTGCTCTTCTAGATTGTTAGCTCCTTTGACCAGGGCCGTCCTCACCTTGTTTCTGTAAGTCCAAAGCATTATATAGTGCGTGCGGCATCATATATATCGGTAATAAACATTCCCTATTTACCCGTAACGAATAAAAGGACGGATCTGCTTAACGGAGCGTACAGCGGATGAACGGCTCTCCTTCACCTGACTGCTCTCCACATACACGAGGAGCGAGGCGGTGACCGAAGGGTTACGGGAGAGCCCTCTGTTATGCGTATTAATTGGGAAATGGTAATTAGCCGAAGCGGTGTTGGACGGACGCCCAGGTGAGTGCAACTCGGCAAAACCACAAACCAGCATACGGCCTCCTGTATACATATTACTCGGGGAGCCGGGCGCCACGCATACTATAGATGTCCGAATAGATTGCAAGCTCACACGAGCAAGCCCTTCCTTGCTCATCTCCTGGCATCGGCCGTAGTATTTACTGCGGGGAAATCACACGGGAAGCCGGGGGTTAAAGGGGCAACCCAGCAATACTTTGAGTTTCATGCACTTCTGCTTCAAGCAGCCTCATGGCCAGCGACCCGCGCCGACAATATACATCCGACACCTACAGAAACGGCTGATGGGAGTGATAAAGGGCCGCTGGAACCCAGGAGTGATGGGAGTGATAAAGGGCCGCTGGAACCCAGGAGTGATGGGAGTGATAAAGGGCCGTTGGAACCCAGGAGTGATGGGAGCGATAAAGGGCCGTTGGAACCCAGGAGTGATGGGAGTGATAGAGAGCCATTTATTTGTCGCCGTACCGGCAGGGGTTAATTCCCCTCCACGGCTAGGAGCAGCTTATTCTGAATACATTCATGGTGGGAGGATGAATAAACGGAGACTCCTGTGACATTTGCTGATTATTGGCGGGGTCCGGAGGAATTAGTCTGTCACCGTATTTACATGTTAAAGGGCTGATTAGTTTAACATGAAAAGAGAACGCGCGGCCCTTGGACCCTCGGCCCTGCGTGACTCCGGCTGAACCCGTGTGTTAAAAAGGTCATCCCCCATTTGCTTAATCCGTGCGTCCGAACACCTGGCGGATGCCGCGTTTCACCTACGGATGAGGCTTCATCTCAGCCGAGCCCCAAACAGAGAGCTTTTCCCACCGAAACACGGACAGCGGCCCCCGCCACGTGCATTACCCGACGACGCGGACTTCCGGCAAATTTAGGATTTAGGCTCAAAAGCAAAGAAGTTCCCCCAAACTCAAAATGAGTTGGGGTCACTCGGGGCGTCTTGGGTTTGTCCTGGGTTATTATTGACCGCTTAGGCTTTTTTCCCAGTTCTTCTGCAGATCGAGCCTATGGTGGGAAACGGCCCCATCGACCTTTCTTGGACTACCCGTTCATCGGTCTCCTCCATAATCATCAAGCTTCCAGCAACGTCCTCAATGGCGTCCAACTCCGAAACGTCAACGCAGGAGGAGCTCGCGCTCGTTTAGGTCGGTCCTCATTCACCTTTCACGGTATGGATGGGGCAGGAGAGAGGGGGCTCCCCCACCAAAGGAACCGCCAACGCCCCAAGGAGACGGCTGTGACGTTCATGGCCGCCATGGGTCCAAAAGGAGACAATAAGGAGTCGGTGAAGCCGACACAGGCATCAGTTGCTCCGAGAACCCCAAAACGCCTTCGAGGTGGCACTGAAGGAGCTTCTCTATCTGTCCGATGTGGGGGGCCACCTGGTTCTTCTGAAGGGCACGGCGTGAACGCGTCACATCGAATAATCCGGCTCAGATTACACCTTTTCAATGAAAACATCGATTCCGGAGGAGGAACGGCCGCCGAATCCTTATATTCATGCCTTCCCATAATAGTAAATAGTCATAAAAATACAGCCGGATCCACCTGCCGGCTGAAGCTCATCACGCCGAGGCAGAAGCTCACTGTCTCTGTAACATCACACGACCCGGGGAACATTCCTCGTTCGAAGTAACGCGGCCCTTTATTCCCCCAGAGACCAAAAACGGTGGATTTCAGAAAATTCTCGTAACTGGACAGTTTAGGTTCTCCTGGGAAGAAGAGGAGCAGAAAGCCCCCCCCCCCACACCCCCGGCTCCTCCGCCAAAGAGATGGGGACATGATGGTCCCAGATTCCGTGGACGAGATTAAAGACACACAGAACAGATTGCAAGCTCTTTTACGAGGAGTCGAAGGACTATTAGAGCCGGCAGCGCCCCCGGGATTACTACAGACATCTATAGGGTAACGTACAGGCTCGGCCGGAAGCTACGGCACATGTGACGTATGTTCCAAGACACGCCTGTCACATGTGTACGGATTATAGGAATGCACTTATGACCGGGAAGGAATGTTTCCCGCTAGTCCGGAGGGAGGAATGCCGATTCGCTTCCACCATGCGGACCGGCCGAGCCGATTGGACGGACAGCCCGCAAGGACGTGTGTCCTTGGCAGATTGTGACATGTGTCACATGACAGATTACACGCGGTTTCATACGGGGACATACGCGACACCCCAGAGCGACGATCTAATCCTATTAACACTTTCAGCAGCGCGATCGTTAATGTAAAGAAGAAAGTAACAAAGGAGTTCATTGGATCTTCCTTAAGGGGCACTCCGGGCACTTTAATGCATACGGCGCCCCCCCCCCCACTGCAAACGCATGGAGAGATCATCGCAGCACAGAAAGGGTTAAGAGAACGTGGAACGGCCGTCCAAAGGCCAGGCGACACGTTACATGTGACTTCACACGTGACGGAACGCACGCTCCGTGCAGCCACTAGCCGGACAGGGGAGGAAAAAACGGCGCGGCCTCAAAACCGGAGCCGTGTACCCCACGTCACCCCCGATATTAATATTAACCCTTTAACCGACAGCTTCAAAGATCTTTGGAGGTCATCAAGGCTTGGCTCGCGCACCCCACACCGACACCAAATCAGACCTAAACTCCCATCAATCTCAGTCACGTTACGACACAAGACCGCATACAGCCGGCAATGGCTTTAACTAAATCGCCCCTTTCTTTAGATAAATGTATGAATCCGCCGCCCGGCAGAGGCACCCAAACTCAGCTAGTGTTTTTATAATCAAAACTTATTCTAAATTACAAAGAAAAAAAAACAAACAAACAAAAAAAAAGCCTTTTCCCCTGAATCTGCATTTTATTCCCGGGGAAGTTTCGGTGGAAGTTCTGGCAGCAGGTGAAGTCCTTATAATTTATAGATGACGGAGCGGAAATAAACCCAATTTACAGGATCCGCTCCCCGAGCGCCAGCCCTACTTCTAGCGGAAAGCTCAGCGGTCCTCACGCTGCAGAACAGTAACCCCTTCAACACGAGGCGCGGGCAACGCTCTGCAGGCAGAGAATGAGGAAAAAGGACGGCCAAGAAGCTTTATTTTAACGGAAAACAAAAGCTAGGATTTTCCAAGAATAAACGCATTAGAGTTTATTCCGCCCCAATCGTGCCCCGCGCAGACCCTGATCCTGTTTAACAGGCTTTCAGAAGAGTTGAGAGTCACAATTTCTCCCCCCCCCCCCCCAGTTTTTAAAGCATTTGCTTCGGTGAATACAGAAGCGCAATAAAAAGGGCCGATCCCTTTAATAACCCTATATTATATATTTGATATTTAATCACCTTAAATATCCCTTTAACCCGATCCCTACACAATGATATAAAAAATCCCTATATTTATTTAATTTTAATATTTTAGATAATATTTTATTAAATATTAATATTTAAACGTTCCCTTTAATATATTAATACCGCTCTAATTTCATGTTATTATATAATATTTGATATTTGAATATATTGTATATTTAAATGTCCCTTTAATCCGATCCCTGTAATCCCTTTTCACAGCGCGACGATTTATTGGGCTCTGGAACCGGATAGCGCTGAAGCGGGGCCAGCTCGGGCGAGTGGCCGGGGTTTATTAATATACCCGCCGGCGGGGTGTTATGTAATAGAACGTGGCGTTATGTTCACAGCGGCACCCACGTGCGCTTCTGATTTATGGAAAGAGCCTATTACCAGCTCGGCGGGGCGGCTGACTGTTTAAACGCAGACCTGTTGGCGGAGGGCCTGTGGCTGCTGGAATCGGGGAAAACATCCACTGACAATTCGCTTTTGCTTTAGAGCTGCAGTCCCACTGCCGCTGTGGGATTAACTAACTAAACGCAGCATTAGAAACAAACCCCCCCAGTCCGGTCCGATTCACAACCCCTTCCTCAGGAGCTCTTTTTTTTTTTTTTTTTTTTTATCAAGCAAGATTTTACCCCCTTTGTTATTTTTTGCCGGGAACACCTAAATTGTCTTGTGACGTTGAACACAGAACACCAATAGGCTGTTGCCATAGAAACTTAAGAGGCTTGTTTTGCCTCAGAAGCCACCCCCGACTAATAGTTATCGGCCCGCGCCGACCGCTGCCTCCCCCAAGCATTAATTGCACGCAGCCCTGATTGGTATTGATTGATATAGCGCCGCCATAATCCACAGCGCAGTACAACAGGGGACACGCAACCAGATTCCTTGCCATCTCCCCGAGGCGGCCGTCTCTCTGCCCCGGCGGATGTTTGGTGGGACCTGCGCAGACTCTCAGGGCCAACGGGCAGATTCTTAGGGTGTTGGGGGAAAGAGAGACCCCTGGGATTAAACGGGGAGACTCTGGGGGTCTTGTGGAGAATGAAGATTTTCCTGTGAAATACTGGACAGATCCCAAGGGTCCCGAACTCTAGCAGGCCCATCGCACAGCGCTATGGAATATGCGGGTGCTATACAGAACAAGAAGAAGCAGCTTGCGTTCTTCCAACGGAAGGGACATGAAATGGTTAAAATGATACACACGCCGCGCACGTTCTAACGGGTTCCATTTTACCTGAGTCAGGAAAGAAACAGAGATGGCCACCGCAGCCAGTGCGGTCCACACGGGGAGGAAAAATACTCGCGTAGCAGATTCTCGCTGCCTGCGGCTCCCGTTTCTTTATTTGTAGTTCTCGTGAAGACCCGGGGCAGTTAAGATCTACCCCCCCCTTATTTATCACACGGTGCCGGAGGTTGCTCGAAAAGCTCATCCTCATCACTGCGAGCCAGACACGGGAGGCCTGGGAACGAGCGGCCCGGCCCGGCCCTTCCCGCTGGCTCCCGTCCCCTGCCTTGGCAAGAGAAAGCGAGGATCCTGCCACATCCACGAGCGCGGCCCCCGCCTGCCAACTGTACATTACGGCAGCTGGAAGCCCACCAAAGCCGTCCGGCTTCACACAGAGCCCGGCCCATCCCCGGCCCCCACTACCCTACCCGCAGATAAACACGAAACACGCGGGCCGCACAGAAGCCGGAACCAGAGACGGAGAGGAGGAAAAACCCCTCGACGGAGCCAAAAAAAAATGTGAAAAAAGCTCTCCGGTGTTTGAAGTCTAAAAATACAGATTCCAGCCACAAAAACACGAAAATAACAGCGAGAAGCCCCCCCCGCGCTTCGCAGAGACGGGATACGGAAACCCCCGCGCGCTTCACAGCCATCTACATAAACTCCACGGCCGCTACACAAAGCGGAGAAGCTAATTTTATGTGTTTTTCAGGGTACTAAAACTGAACAGCCTCCCAGCAGAAGTGGTAGAGGGGTAATACAGATGAGGGTATTAAAACATGCATGGGATAGACATACGGCTCCTGAATCTAAGACGAGACCGACGACTGATTAAGGTTTTGAGTCCTTACAGCAGGAGAAACGGGGCGACTAGACCGGGGGCCGGATGGGGCCGGCATATCCAGCATTTTTTATTTAATTAGTGAATCATTTATTGCTAACATGAAATCACCTCGAAGCAAACAAATCTGGCATAACGGTCTGACTCAACGCGGACAGCCTCAGGTTATTATAAGTGAGTGTATACATGAACCGTTCAAAAGTTTGGGGTCTGTTTTTGAAAGAAAAGCTAATTTTCACCATTAAAATAACATGAGATGGATCAGGAATCCAGCGCAGACGGGGTTAATGCTGTAAATGACTATTGTAGCTGGAAACGGCAGTTTTTTAATGGAATCTCTTCATAGGCGTACAGAGACCCTTTATCACTCCCATCACTCCTGTGTTCCAATGGCCCTTTATCACTCCCATCACTCCTGTGTTCCAATGGCCCTTTATCACTCCCATCACTCCTGTGTTCCAATGGCCCTTTATCACTCCCATCACTCCTGTGTTCCAATGGCCCTTTATCACACCAATCACTCTGTGCTCCAATGGCCCTTTATCACTCCCATCACTCCCATGCCACAGTGCTGTGCAATTTAAAGCTGCTGTCCCATATACTCTGTTGACGTTAACACTTTTGTAACTTAGTATTTGATTTGTATAGCGCCATCATATTCCGTAGGGCTGTACAAAGGGGGTACCCAGGACATAACGTATTAAAAAGGTAAGCAGGGGTCCGGCTCTTCCCATCTTTAATGAACTAAATACGGCACCCCTCCTCCCGCCCAGCGCCCAGAGCCTTCTCGTAAAGAATGATTTAATCACTTATTGCATCACACGAGAGGCGGAACATTAACGGCAAAAAACCTTTTTCGGATCCATCGTTTTATTCCTCCCGCTGAAGATTTAAATCACACAGAAGCAGACCCCCCCCCCCCCCCAAGGAGTTTATACTGTATCAGCCCACCAGTGTCTGCTTTGGTGTCACATGACAGTTAAGCGTTCCCGGCAAAATTAAAAAAGAGAATGTTCTTTATACAACGAAACCATTATTTCGGGGGGGGGGGGGGGGGGGTCGGGCGTTCGGCGGGACCACGAATGGTGGCTGTGATTCTGGAATTTAAACGGCCCGTTACTTGGCATTATTGTTTTTAAGGGAGGTTAAACCCACCGAGGTCACGGATCTCCCGGGGGGCC
This sequence comes from Sceloporus occidentalis, assembly GCA_023333645.1. Taxonomy (NCBI): domain Eukaryota; kingdom Metazoa; phylum Chordata; class Lepidosauria; order Squamata; family Phrynosomatidae; genus Sceloporus; species Sceloporus occidentalis. Next base: position 3,034,684 of record JALMGF010000111.1, read on the forward strand.
GCCGGCCGGCACCCGGACCTTCCTCGAGCCGCACTCCCCCCTCTCTACTCGCCCCTGCGCGGGCTCACTCACCTTGCTGCTTCTTCCTCAGCTGCTGGATCTGGTCCATCCTCTTGATGAGGATCTTGCATTTGTCCGGCTTCACGCTCAGGCTGTCGATGTCCGCGATGTTGGCCGACAGCAGCTCGGCGAGCTCCTCCAGGTATTTGTTCTCCTGCTCCCGCCTGCGCTTCTCGGTGCTGAAACCACAAAAAGGAGAGCGGTGAGCATACTGCCGGCGGCACCGACCAGCGCCGAGCCCCTGTGAGCCGGCGGTATCCCCCAGTGATATCACAGACGTGCGAACCCTAAACACAGCCTGATCCCCGCACGACTCCTGCGGTTCACAGCCGACGTTGGCATCACTGGAAGACCACCCACGCTGTGAGGCGCATCACAGCGTCTTCCCCGCTCCACGGAGAGCTGAGCGGTTTCTGGAAGAACGCTCGCGGGTCTGGTTTAGTGAACGCGGCCCTCGGGGATTAAAGATACGGAACCTGTGCCTCGGAACGGCCTCCTCGGGCCGCCTATGTCAGAGGTCCCCCTGTATGCGTCGCGCTGTAACGAGTATCCCCCATTATTATTGTTTTATTTTATTGTATTTTTTTTATTCACCTGATTTTGCTAATTATTACTATGATGTTTTTCTTTTATCGTATTTTTATTTGTTGTTCCATCAGATTATTGTAGTAATCATGTTTCCATCTTCATTTTTGTTTAGTATTTCTTTCTATTTGTATTTGACTTTTATTTCACCCGATTCTTGTATTAATTAATTATTATTATTTATTATTATTATTTATTATTATTATGGGTATCTGAACCCCCTTTAATGAGCACATGGGGGGGTATAACGATATGGCACAAGGGTAAGTGGTACAGATCCTGGACGGACACGGTGGCTGAGGAGTACGCAGGGGGATGGAGTGCAAGCTCCTGGGGTTTCAGATTTCAGTGAAATGAAAGCTGCAGGACTCACCGTGGCCAATGACCTACTTCCACGGAGGACTTTACACAACCCCGGAGTCTTATTAAACAGGGCACGGCGTGGAGGGGCAGATAGATCAGTCTGTAACAGGGATGAGCACCTTCTGTCACTACTATAGCCATCGTGCTACTGGAGACTACAACACCCATCATGCTCTGCCAAAGGGCTCCGGCTACCAGGAGCTACGAAGCCCATCATATTACAGCCACAGGTATTCACTGCAATTCCCACTATGCTTTCCTGCTGCTGTGGATCACCACTCCTATCACACTGGCATAGAGCCTGCGTTATAGGAAAGTTTTACATGCCATGCCAGCTGGCGCCAGTCACGCAGTGCTCCCCGGCAGCGGGCGCCAGTCACGCAGTGCTCCCCGGCAGCGGGCGCCAGTCACGCAGTGCTCCCCGGCAGCGGGCGCCAGTCACGCAGTGCTCCCCGGCAGCGGGGCGCCAGTCACGCAGTGCTCCCCGGCAGCGGGCGCCAGTCACGCAGTGCTCCCCGGCAGCGGGCGCCAGTCACGCAGTGCTCCCCGGCAGCGGGCGCCAGTCACGCAGTGCTCCCCGGCAGCGGGCGCCAGTCACGCAGTGCTCCCCGGGCAGCGGGCGCCAGTCACGCAGTCCTCCCCGGCAGCGGGCGCCAGTCACGCAGTCCTCCCCGGCAGCGGGCGCCAGTCACGCAGTCCTCCCCGGCAGCGGGGCGCCAGTCACGCAGTCCTCCCCGGCAGCGGGCGCCAGTCACGCAGTGCTCCCCGGCAGCGGGCGCCAGTCACGCAGTGCTCCCCGGCAGCGGGCGCCCAGTCACGCAGTGCTCCCCGGCAGCGGGCGCCAGTCACGCAGTCCTCCCCGGCAGCGGGCGCCAGTCACGCAGTGCTCCCCGGCAGCGGGCGCCAGTCACGCAGTGCTCCCCGGCAGCGGGGCGCCAGTCACGCAGTCCTCCCCGGCAGCGGGCGCCAGTCACGCAGTCCTCCCCGGCAGCGGGCGCCAGTCACGCAGTCCTCCCCGGCAGCGGGGCGCCAGTCACGCAGTCCTCCCCGGCAGCGGGCGCCAGTCACGCAGTCCTCCCCCGGCAGCGGGCGCCAGTCACGCAGTCCTCCCCGGCAGCGGGCGCCAGTCACGCAGTCCTCCCCGGCAGCGGGCGCCAGTCACGCAGTCCTCCCCGGCAGCGGGCGCCAGTCACGCAGTCCTCCCCGGCAGCGGGCGCCAGTCACGCAGTGCTCCCCGGCAGCGGGCGCCAGTCACGCAGTGCTCCCCGGCAGCGGGCGCCAGTCACGCAGTGCTCCCCGGCAGCGGGCGCCAGTCACGCAGTGCTCCCCGGCAGCGGGCGCCAGTCACGCAGTCCTCCCCGGCAGCGGGCGCCAGTCACGCAGTCCTCCCCGGCAGCGGGCGCCAGTCACGCAGTCCTCCCCGGCAGCGGGCGCCAGTCACGCAGTCCTCCCCGGCAGCGGGGCGCCAGTCACGCAGTCCTCCCCGGCAGCGGGCGCCAGTCACGCAGTCCTCCCCGGCAGCGGGCGCCAGTCACCCAGTGCTCCCCGGCAGCGGGGCGCCAGTCACCCAGTGCTCCCCGGCAGCGGGCGCCAGTCACACAGTGCTCCCCCGGCAGCGGGCGCCAGTCACACAGTCCTCCCCGGCAGCGGGCGGGGGCGCCAGTCACACAGAGGTGTGTTGTACTGCACTAAGGAATATGATGGTGCCATATCAATAAGAAATCAAAGGAAAGGAAGCCACCTGATCCCAGCCAAGCCTCAAAACCTGGCAGGGGCAACATTCCCGGAGATGAAGGGCTAGCCAATTCCCGGCCATTACTGTGGAAAGGAGGAAGAATGCATCCCAGTCATTTATTAAAGGCCTGTCCGCAGGGGCCGGCAAGAAGGGAACTGCAAGCACGCTAATGCAAGTTACACAATCCCATCAGGAATCCGCTCACAGAGGAGACCTGTTGCCGTGACAACTCACAAGCGAAGCGAGGAACGGATCAATTTTCCTTACATAAACAGTCGTCTACGGGGTCGGGGGAGAGAGCTGCGCATGGACAAGGAAAAAGAACTCCCATCACGCTGTACACTTAACCCACAGGGCAGGAGCGCATTTATTCCAAAGGAGGAGAAATGTTTCAAGAGGCCAGAAGGCAACACTAGAGGAACGTAAGGAGGACTTACTTTACCGAGAGAGTGGTAGATAAGTGGAGCAGCCTGCCATTAGAAGTGCTGAAACAAACCTTAGTCGTTGGTCTCGCCTTAGATTCAGGAGCCGTATGTCTATCCCATGCATGTTTAATCCCCTCGCTGTATTACCCTCTACCACATCTGCTGGGAGGCTGCTCCGCTTATCTACCCACCCTCTCGGTAAAGTAAAAAGCAACACAACACGCTCCTGGAAGAGACTTGCGTGGCGCGGCCGGCAGGAGACACTCACTTCTGGAGGACGTCACATGGCGGGGCTTTCCTCTTGCGCTCCTGGCTCGCAGGGTCGGCGGAGCTGTCCCCGAGGCTACTCATTTTTGATCTCTTTCACACCTGTTGGCGGAAGAGGAGAAGAGTTAGGAAAGCGGATAACGAGGCCGCCGTCAGCCCGCTATTACCATCACCGCTACAGCTTAACACATACACTCTCCCTCGACAACGTTCTGTGGCTGGGAGGCTTTTCCATTTATCCACTACTCTCTCACTACAGTACAGCTTCCTTCCATTGCATCTATTAACACCACACTGCTTCTCTCTGGCCTCTGTCACCCAGACTCCCCGCCGCGCATACACTGGGTAAATATAGAATAAAATGATTAATAAAAATACACACAATACTTTATTTTTTTTATATTAATTTTACTTGTAAGATTTTTTTTTTAAACCTACAAGTTGCTAAATGCGCTGATTTTAGTTTACATTTTTTACTTTTAAAATAAACGTGAATAAAAAAAAAAAAAAAGGTAAAAAGTGAGAATTTAACCCACGACAGGCGCCGGCCGCTCATCAGTTTTACCAATTGCCTGCCTGTTTACTGATATCTTAATTCATCAAAGTAGTATGTTTCTCAGTGCCACAATCACAATATGATTCGAGGAGTAGTGTACAGCGGGGCCAGACTACCAGCATCCGGCTCCGGGAACACACAACACGAAACGTCCAGCTAAACGTTATTTCCCCAAAACAGCCTGAAATCGCTGACGGATCTCTAAAAACTGACGTTGTCGACGCATGCTGCTCTTTAACTATTAGAATCCCGGAGGGCCGTAAGATTCTATTTCCCCGTTGCATTTACAAACACCCCTTTTGTATTGGAGATCGGGGGGGGCTTCTAGGATCGCTGCGTCAGGAGAGTCACTTTGGGACCTGACCCCCTTCTCATCTGCTCGGAGAGGCAGAGCGGAGCGGCGTCACGCGGGTTTCCGGGTAACCGAGTTCTTTATGGCTCCCGGCTCTGTCTGCAGCCTGTCGGGGGAACGGGATTTTTTGCCTTGCATTTTCCTCTTGACCGAGTTCCTAGTTATTGGCGTTACCTCCACGGGGTTTCACCCGCTAACGACGCTCATTTACTCTACCGGCAACTGCCTCCAAATTTCATGCTCTCCGCATGCACTGCTGGTAGTAGATAAGTGGAACAGCCTCCCAGCAGAAGTGGTAGAGGGTAATACAGTGAGGGGATTAAACATGCATGGGGTAGACATACGGCTCCTGAATCTAAGACGAGACCAACGACTGATTAAGGTCTTTACAGAAACGGGCAACGAGACGGGCCAACGGGGGCCGAATGTGTTCTGTGTTTCTGTCACTGCAGGCAGTAATGCTCTTAGTAGCCGGGTCGGGGGATCAGAAGTCCGTCTGAACGGGAAATAAGGGGCCGGAGTGACAGATGTCACGAGATTCCCCAAAAAGCTGCTAAACAAACAAAACTTAAAAAACGCTGAGCTATTTGGTTGTAAATATATCCATCATCCAACCATATGTCAATCAAACTGATTATATATATATATATATATATATATTTACTCACAGAGTCCATTGCACACCATTCCAAATATTCCAAGCCCGGTGCTAGTAACCAGCAGTTTCCATATAAAACACTTTCAAAAAGATGGTCAGCACTCCAGGTCTTTAAATAGACAATTTCATTTTATTCAAAGTCAACGTTTCAGTCATTACTGACTTTCATCAGGACTTCTTTTAAAGACCTGGAGTGCTGACCATCTTTTTGAAAGTGTTTTATATATATACATATATACATATATAGATACACACACACACACACACATACACGCCAGTGTTCAAAAGTTTGGGGTCGCTCAACTCTTTTCATGGAAAACAAGGACATTTCTAAGTGACCCCAAACCTTTGAGATATATTTATATAGAATATTATGAAGCATTATGTGAAGCGCGGTTAGCGGGAGGACGATAAATCCTCCTGTTTCCCCGCATGGTTTGTAATCCGAGGGGATGTACGGATATTTCGGGGTTCCGATGTATTCTCCGGGTTACGATTGGAGACCCAAAAACTCACCGCGGTTATTAATCAGCCGCTTAAAAAGGTGAAACGCGGCGATCGAAGGAAACGTTAGCGGATCGAGTAAAACCGCTGGCCGTCTGAAACTTAAACCTTTTCCGCTCCGGAGCGGGGTCTGCACGCAGAGAGCTACTTCGTAGCATAGAAGGAAGGGGGTCTCGTGTAATAAAAGTTATTACCCAGCAAGAACAACAAGAATAAAAAAAAAAAAAAACATTTAGAGGGGGAAGTAAAAAAAAACCCCAAAAACACGAAAACAGATATATTAGGAGGGCGGATGTGTGAGAATTTAACAAAATTATAATTTTTTTTGTTCATTTAATGCAATTTCATCTGTCCATACGAGAAACGCATACATGTTTGAACTAGGATCATGCCCCTAATTTAACCCTCCGCGTTACGATTCCGCTAGAGAACCGCGTCGCACCTACCTGTCCACAATCACATTCCCTTCAGTGTTACTACCTTCTCAAAAGCAATGCTCCAAAAATCAGGACTGTTGGGAGGTATGAATATTCCCTGCTGCAAATGGATTGTAGTTATATAACAAAAAAAGGTGTTTTTTTTTGGGGGGGGGGGGGGAATCAGATACCGAGAACCTGGCTAGCTTTACACCTCATTATCCTCCAGCACTGAAATGGTTACATTTAATATTACAGGGACAGTTTAATGCCCACAACAGCCCCACTATAGAAGAGTTTACGGCATCTAGCTGAGGGAGCACATAAAGGATTGCAAAAGAGACAACTCAAACATTTAAAGGGACCACAGAGCCCATTAATAGGTGTGTATATACAGTGTGTAATTATATATATATATATATATACATACACACACACACACACACACACACATACATACACGCACACTTCTAAACAGGCGGTCTTAACACACACCCCCCACCTCGGCTGTGACGGCGGTCCCTGTACCCCTGAGGCCGACACTCTCTCGGCCCCGTCTTCAGGTGAGATCACCTGAGTTCACGTATCACCTGCCGCCCGCTCTCCGTGTTTGCATAGCATTACCGGGGATTACCCGGCGACAGCCGCAGCGTTACGGACGTGATTTCCGCGGCGACAGATTTGCAACCTGGCGATAAATATTAAAAAACAAAGCAAACGCCAGAAAAACGCGAGACGCAGCAAATTCCTGACGAGGAAGAATGCAGGGGCACGAAAATAATGGCGCGTTACACGAGACGATCCCGCGCTACAGGACAAATCACATGCTGGTGGGTACGTGGAACAGCCTTCCAGCACAAGTGGTAGGGGTTAATCCAGTGAGCAGTGGTGTATTTTGGTTGTGGGCTTAGCTAGACCTGCCCCAGGACCCGGTCCCCAGGCGCCCCTCACCAGTTACCCCCCGCAGCCACCGACCGGCTCTGCCCGAAGCTGGGATGGATGCATCTGCCTCTGGTGCCTGCATGGCGCCGGGTAACGATATTAAGGAGGCGCCGCGCCGACCTTCATAACGTAACAAGGGGGTTAAAGCCGCGACTAAAAAATTACAATTATAGACTTGGCACAGACCTGAAATCTGTGGATTTATAATAAAAATGCCATTTCTATCGTTTGGAAGTCATTTTATAAAAGCTTGTGTTTTATATTTTGATTCTCCGCTTTAGTCGCCTGCGCTGCAGTTTTGAGGGCCGGGGGATTTATTAAATAAAATCTGAATAATAAAAAATATTAAAAAAACGTCTCTGCGGCCCGGCTTTCTACGCACTCTGAAAAAAATACCATAAATAAAGCGGGTTACATCTCAGCGCTTTACACCGAATTAGAAGCCCAGAATTTTTTTTATTTTTTTATTTTAAATAAGCCAAAAAAATTAAAAAAAACAAAACACAACAATGGACAGACTAATGGGTTGCTATGGTGATCATCTTTCAAACATTCCACCAGCATTGCAGTCTCTACATTGTGTTTGGTTTCCGGTTACATAATATCTACATTTTTTACAGAACTAAAGAAGACTCAAAATCGTGCTTTGAGGTCCTAATTCCCCCCCAGCACACAAGTAAAAAATAAATTAAAAACGCTAGAGCCGTCACACTATCACCTGGGGGGGGTGAGGAGCTTGAGGAAGTTTTGCTTTATTGAAAGGGTGGTAGATGAGTGGAACAGCCTCCCAGCAGAGGTGGTAGAGGGTAATACAGCGAGGGTATTAAACATGCATGGGATAGGCATACGGCTCCTGAATCTAAGACGAGACCAACGACCGATTAAGGTGTCAGTCTTTACAGCAGGAGAAGCGGGTGACTAGACGGGGGCCGGATGGGGCCGACCTGCTGGCAGATTCTATGTTTCTATGGGGAAATGTATCCTCATAGGTTGTTCCATGAAGAGAGCCAATAGGAAAACAGCAGCACTGATCCTATTGGCTGCAGAGTAAGAGTCATCGTATCGGGTAATCCGGTCTAATTCTGCCCGTTACTCTGAATGAATAACAACAACAACGTATCCGATAACGCGTCGGGTTCATCGTCTCGTCTGATTATCCAGAACATTCTGCAGCTTTTTATTCAATATTCCAACGTATTTACATTTCTTTAAATTTCTCAATTTCTAGGATAATCGACGCGAGGGAAAGAGACGCCCGGAAACAATTATTACAAGAAAAACCCCCACGAGCAGCCCCCACGCCCCGATCCGTTTATACAAACACCTTTTATTACATTTTAGGGGAAAAAAAACTCATTATCAGCAAAAAAAACCAACAACATATTTCATAAGTGATGCCAAAGATATTTAAAACCCTACTCATATTCTTGGGAATATATATATTATTATTATTATTATTATTAATATATTTTATTGAGAAAAAAAAAATGAAAACCCGCTTCCTACCCGACGGTTGTACAAAAATGCAAAAAATGTTACGATAAAATAAGCAGAAGAATTTTATTTCTCACAGAAAAATGGGACGTTTGCCGTTTTTCTTCCTCCTGCATAATATTGAAAAACTGCCAGATCCGCAGAATTCCTGGAGAGACGGCGTTTCCTTCCCCTTCTGAAAACTATTTCGAAAGCGTTTTTATTTTAGGCGAGCGATCTGGTAATATCCGCGGTAATATGCTAATTTATGATGTAATATGTTAACGTGTGCGCCGCGGCTCGCTCGGCAACACGCAGAGAGTCTTGGGATTCTGGCTACGATCCCAAGACTACAGCAAGGGTTAAAACGTTTCATCGATCATACGTTCCGTCCGAACCCATTTGCCCCTTTAACCCCCGACGTGCCACGCGGGAAGCAGCTGTGCCAAGAATTGCTTTATGGCAATGCTAATGAAGTCTGTCCCTCCATAGACTTTTACTAGCAAGAGAGTCCAGCTGGGTGATTAGGACCGAGCCATTCTATTGTTTCCTCACAGGCAGTGTGAGAAAAAAGTTGGAGTGTTTAGTAGTAATTAAAACAGCAAGAACTTGTTATTCACCAATGTGTAGGGTCATTAATGGTACCATTTGATCTATACAATGGGCTAGTGAACGCAGAAGAGTTCAGACGCAGCTAGCGAATCAGTTACAGACCCGCGCAGCTAGGACCCTCTCGTACCACTCAGATTGGATGTTATTACATTCAATCGCTTTTCACGGCAGGAGCAGGAATGAAAAGTGTTTTTTTTTTTTCTTCTATATTTACAGATGAAGAGACATTAAATATAAATGTAATTGAATAAGAGTTTGCTGCATCCTATATATAACCCGAGCCGCCGGCCAGGAGAGGGCGAACAACACCGCCGCAGAGAGACGCGCTCCGTGGCGACAAGGACACGATCTGTACGCTCAGCGGGAATACTCCGAGCCTCGGCTTCTACGGCGGCTATTAGAACACGGCTGTAAAGGCCTATTATATTATATCATATTATACCCCCCCCCCCCCCCGACAGCGCGCTCGGCCTTCTCGGGGCTTATCTAATCGAGTGGGAACGACACAATGAGACGGCTGCATCAAGCGCCTCAATCAGAGTGTCTTCTAAACCACAAACACTCTAAAGTTCATCCTGCCAAGAAATAAATAAATAATATATATATATGTTTTTATATTCTTTTTTATGTCACTTTTTTTTTTAACCCGTTATTTTTTGCCAATATTTTTTTTCCCTTTTCTTTAACCAATTCATACCCTGCCAGTAGGCAAAACGCTTATAAATAAGTGAATTATGTATAAATGTTCCCTTACACTGTGATGTCACAACCCCCCCCCCACAACCTCCGATGCTGTTGGATGAAGGCACCAATTTGAATCTGCATACAGAAATAAGGAGCCTTCTAGAAAAAAAATATTTTTATTTAAGTCCCTGCGTTTTTGCAGCTCCTTCACATTTTTAATAATAAATAATCAGCATTTTGGACGTTATTTGGGGATTTCATTCTAAAAATTGCAATCAAAAACCAACATAACAGCTTGGGGGGCAACTCTGCTCGAAAAATCCTTTAAAAGAACGCGGGGCGAAGGGAATCACGAGAACGCCGTGCGACAAAAACGACGATTGTAAAGCAGTGGAAATTTCGTAAATTGCCTGATTTTGCGACTTTCCTTAGAAGATCAGAGGGTCTCGCGAGGTCGCCGCCGCCTCTCTGGCTGATTAGAGATTGATTTTAAAAGCGAAGGATAATGATGGCGGGATGCAGGAAAGCGCTTTCATCCCACGCGACGCGTCCCTTTCTGGGTCACGGCGGTCCTGTCCCTCCATCGGCCCCCCGAGACAGCAGCGACATAATTCAATAATATATATATTATAATATATAACACACAGCAAACTCAGGATTCTGAAGACCCCAGAACTCCACGTCTCCCAGGGGCCGGCGGCGTCTGGGCGAAAGATCTTTACATTTCAGGAGGATCGGAGTTCTGGGAGTTGCTCCCCCCTCAGAAGGGAGGCAAAAACTCAGCCATGCATCAGCACTTTACGAGTCCGATAAGCAGATAGGAAGGGCCATGTCTTCTACAGGTGTTACAATTCACCACCGCTGCTGACGGACTGTATTCGGCCACCACTGCCTTTATATCAAGCGGTGCTGAGGGTGATGGGAATTGTGCAAGAAAAACCAGCTGGCTACAACCCTGTCACTACCGGATTTTTCCCCCAATACCGTATAACGGGAGCCGCGGCCCACAACACGGGGTCATCAGGACTACCCCCCAGGAACAAGTAAACCCCTCACATCACCCCGACGACCGCAGCGACTGCAATACGCCGGCCCGACGAACCGTAAACTAAATAACTTTATTATTCCATTTATTAGCTTAATGGTTGCCAAGGCAATCGATCGAAGCAGACCGGTCACTTTAAAATATACAAATATATCGTTTTTAATAAAGAATAAATTCTCATACTGGCTGCTCGTGGATAACGGGAACCGGGATGCGAGCGCCCAAAATAATAAAAAAAACAAAACACCGATTTAAATAAACTACGAACATTTTAAATTCTACCAAACGAAGGGTTAAATGTTACCATATACGCCGTTTACATTTATTTTTTGGTGAAAGGGTCTGTTTTGATCGATACGATACGCCCACCAGGGGAATTTTTTTTTGGGGGGGGGTAGATCTGATTATTATGGATCACATGATTTTCTGTATCCTGTATAATTCAAATTAACCCTTCAAACACCTACATAAGAGTCACGTGCAGTTTCACAATACATAAATATGTATAAAGGAAGGAGGCCACGGCGGGTCACGCACAAACGTTGCATATTTAGAAGATAAGACAGGGTGATCATTTTTTGGGTGAGTGAAAACCTTTTTACCACCCAAAATCAATACCAAGGCAACCAGAAGAAAAAACGTATATAACCAGATTCAGGAGCCGTATGTCTATCCCGCGCATGTTTAAATCCCCTCACTGTATTACCCTCTACCACCTCTGCTGGAAGGCTGTTCCACTTACCTACCCCTGCAAGTATGGGGTTAATGCTGGGCCCAACTGCTTTGGATTAAGAAAGGGGTAATTCTTCATGAGGGTGGGGGGTATCTGGTAAGACAGACAGGGGCAAAAGGGACAAAAACATGCAGTTAGCGGAAGGTGACACCGAGGACAATGTCCTTTTTTGTGCACACGTTATACACGGAAAGATAGTGAGCCCCCCCCCCCCCCTCCCGATCCCTGTATATAGTAAATGAGAAAGTAACTAGGGGGCAACCGTGGAAATGGAAGGGTTAAAGCCTATTTCTTACTAGTTACCCCAATAACCTGCAGCCCGTTTTCCCACAGTCTTAATACCCAGGACCCCCACGTCCCACAGCGAGAGTCCAGACGCCGGCCCTGCAGGAAAATCCTCCGCTACGGAGCTAAGAGGGACGGACGCGGCACTTTGTGATAGAAAAGGTCCTCCGTACCTCTCTACGGCCCTCTGGGCCGCTCGCGGCAACACCACGGCGTGTGTGGCAGGCATACGATGCCGGGTACGGAGGTGAAATGTGCTGGGGGTGACTAAAGTACTGCCCGGGCTCTCGTTTATTTAAAAAATAAAAAAGTATATAAATAATAAAATATATACAATAAGCAGCAGTATTTAGGTCAGGACCGGCATCGGAGTGCTTTGGCGGAGTGCTGGGCTTAGCAGAATAGGGCCATAGAATGTGACTAAAACTCCAATTTTGTCATCTTAGAAAGGTGTTTTTAAGTAGTTTTAACTGCAGTCATGAGCGTTTATAACCTACTTGATGTGTGTGCGCTGATTTAGAGATTGTGTATGATTTTGGTGTTCAGCAGCACCACCTTATAATTAATGCTAGTTCAGGCGAGTGCTTCCTTTTTGTATTTGTTAATAATATATATATATTTTATTTATTTTTCCGCCCCAAAATGAAATGTTTCTTGGCAGCTGCTTATTTGTATTATTTGAGTTCTCGCTCTGTTATCTGATCCCCGATCTACTAAAGACCCCGACTCCTTATCATACTGCCTGTGGGGAACAATAGAACGGCTCGGCCTCAATCACCCAGCCGGACTCTCTGACTAACGAAAGTCTATGGAGGAACGGACTTCATTAGCACCGCAGGAACCCAGCCCGATATTTCCCCGTACGAACAGGGGCTCGGTATTCACGGCGAGTAACGAGAACCCGCGCCACATTGTGAATGAATGTTACACGACACAAAGGGAAGCCGGAACGAAGCTTCTCCTCCGCTGAACACAAGCTTTCTGGCAACAATTAACTGCGATCCGGCTGCTGGGGGGTCACCCCTAATAACACAGCACTCCCTTAAAGGCGCAGTACACCCGATATGTAGCGCAAATGGGCCCTTATACCACCCAACTGTCCCAATACTTATTGGCAGACTGTCCTGCTGTCTAGCGGGAAGCGGTCATCATGCGCAGTCGGGGGAATCACAGACAGGGCCATTGTGCCCCCCTCCCCCCGCACACCTCTAACCCTGATGCCAAAGCAACAAATCATACTTTGGCCAATCTTCTGCTACGAAGTTATCAATGTGCAGCAATCACCATGGAAACGAAGGGAACGCTGCAGCTGATGGAATTGCTCTTTCTGGAGAGAATCCGCGACGTCTTCATCAGGGAGCAGCGCTTCACCCCCCCCCCCCCCAACACAGCAGGGAGACCCCCCGAGCTTCACCCCACCCCCAACACAACAGGGATACCCCCCCCGAGCTTCACCCCTCCCCCCAACACAACAGGGAGACCCCCCCGAGCTTCACCCCCCCCCCAACACAACAGGGAGACCCCATGCTTCACCCCGGCTGTCACACGTTTAAATCAAATAGCAGGGGCTGACCTCTGACCCCGAGCAGTCACCCAGAAATGTGGGCGCAGGAGACGCTCCCCTCCATACAGCAACATCTCCCCGCATGTTTTCTGCACCCAAGATGTTCGCTTGGCCCCCAAACTTGACCAATCTTTCAGGATATTGCGGCTTCTCACCCTTCTGCGCTAATATTATTATTATAATAATACTAATAATAATAATAATAATCCTGTTTATAAGTGACCCGCCTGGGGCTTTTTTTTTTTGCAGATCCTGACTTTATTGATGTTATTGTTAATTTTTTTTATTTATTTTTTTTCCATTATAAATGCGGATGTCGGCCCTCCTGCCCGCCGCGCAGCGATCCCCGTCGGATATTTTCTTGTATTTATTTATTTTTCGCGTTACGATGATGTTAACACGACCCGGCTCATTTATCTTTCATCCCCCTGCAGGAGAAACAAACGGCGCCGGTAACGTTCTGCCGCGTGAAAGCCGCGAGCCTCATCTACCAGCGATTAATTTGTTCGTTTTATTTTTAATAATTCCAGTTAATTTTTTTTTATTTTTTAAAGTGCTACAGAAGAGATGAACATTTTTATTCCCCCTCCTAACGTATCGTAAGCTCCCAAAAACAGGGGCTTCTACTAGTTGTGTACCGTATGTTGATGGCGTTTTATATTATATATATATATACACATATATTTTATTTTTTTTTATTTTAATATATTGTTACTTGTATTCTCCCCCATTGTAATAGCAGAATCTGCTCTATAAATAAAATGTAATAATAATAAAAATATCATTATGAATAAAATAAGTGGTAAATAAATAAATATATATATATTCTTTTAAGAATTAGCTCTTTACTGTACCGGCCCTTTAAATAGTTTTAAAGCTTATTATCGATTCCTAAATGTTTCTCGCTCCAAAAGCGAATACACAAAAAAAAACAAAAAACTGAAATTTAAAAAGAAAAATAAATTTAAATATCCCAACTAGTTTTATAAACAAACAAGGCCAGGATTTTTTTATTTTTTGTTTAGATCTTATTTGGCCCCCCCCCTGATTCCTGAACGACACAGGGGCTCGCGGCTTTCACGCGGCAGAACGTTACCGGCGCCGTTTGTTTCTCCTGCAGGGGGATGAAAGATAAATGAGCCGGGTCGTGTTAACATCATCGTAACGCGGGAAAAAAAAAAAAATACAAGAAAATATCCGACGGGGATCGCTGCGCGGCGGGCAGGAGGGCCGACATCCGCATTTATAATGGAAAAAAAATAAATAAAAAAAATTAACAATAACATCAATAAAGTCAGGATCTGCAAAAAAAGCCCCAGGCGGGTCACTTATAATTGGGATTATTACTATTATTATTTAACCTGAAGGATTGGTCAAGTTTGGGGGCCAAGTGAACATTTAGGGCGCAGAAAACATGCGGCATGAAGCGGCTTCTGTGCAAAGGTCAATAGATAAAGTGCAACGTGTTCCAACGCACAGCTGCACGGCTCCCACGTAATGTACATGTAACACGTGTACATCATACATACATATACACGTACTGTACCCTCGCACGCTCCTGCAGGAGCAGAAAGAGATTACTTTAGTAGATAGAACTGAAGGGACTGTTCAAGTAAATCCAGGACAGGTGGCAGGTGTACCCAGCTCCTTTACGGTATATATACACAGAGTTGCAGCAACGCTGGAAACCAAAAGAAGCTCTCCTTATATAAAGGAGGCGCGTTGTGAAATAATGGCTGAGAGTTATGAGAGTTACAGAGCCTGAGTATGATAGTGCGGTGCAGGGCATTCGGGGTTATAGACCCCCCCCCCCCAAGCGATTCCCACACCCCGAGCGGCGGATCTGTCATTACCGGAGGGACGGCAGGCAGCGTAACCGACGGCAATTGCCGCCCGGCAACTATAATTAAAGCACTCGGCCGCGTAACATTCAATGCGTCGGCAGACAGACGGAAAAAGTCTGCAGCAACAGAGAAAGCGGCCATGCTTTATTAAAAGCGGTCTTTTCACCATAGCAACCAGTGGAATATTCCTGCTCGCTGCACCAGTTGCTATGGTGATAAGGCCACGATTAAAAAACAAACAAAAAAAAAACTGCACGGATCTCACTACAACTTATTTATACATATTCAGGACTTTAAGGGTTATTCCAAACTGGAAGGAGAACGATATATCAAGGAGCCGCGGCTGAGGGTCATGAGAGTGATACATCCCGAACAGCAACTCACTAACACCGTTAACTAGGAAAAAGGGGGGGGGGGGGGGGAGTCTCATTTAGGGATTGGTGCCTCTAAGAGAACATGGACTGGTGCGCACACGCATTTAACACGCCAATGGAACCGGAATATTCCAAATCTCGTTTATTTTATACAGTATAGAAAGGTTTCGGTTTGTCCCGGAAACACACGCTTTCCATTACAGCACGCAAGCCGTCCGCGGAACAGGATCACATTTACACGGCGGCACGAGGTTATTATATATATTATATAACTTCTATATATATCTATTATATAACTATTATATATAATGTCTTAAAGGGGCAGCAGTGTGTATGAATTAATGTGTACGGCAGCTGGGCTGCGCATGCTGGGAATTGTAGTCAGCAAGCGCTTTAATAATAGCGGGTATTTTCTATGAAGCAGTATTATAAATATATATATTGAATGGCACATATCTTGTGCCCGAGTGTGATGTGATTTGTATTACACAGCAGCTATGTACAGATCGGTTGGGGTTAAAACAGCGGAGCCGGATTAAGAGATTAGGAACGTCGCTGGCTGCAGGTATCAGAATGTGTCAACGTCAGCAGCCAAGCACAGACTGCGTCTCCCTCACCTGCTGCGAACTACAACTCCTACGATGCTCAGCCAGCCACGGCCCCATACCTGGAGCAGATCCCAGGATTCCAGGGCAATCGCACGACTGAAAACTGAAACCGCACGCTGGAAGCACGCAGAATGTCACCACAAACGGGTCACGTGACACAACCTGCGCACTTTAACCCCGTCTAGTCGCATGTCCCTCCTGCTGTAAAGACTCAAACCTTAATCAGTCGTTGGTCTCGTCTTAGATTCAGGAACCGTATGTCTATCCAAGTCATGTTTAATACCCTCACTGTATTACCCTCTACCACCTCTGCTGGGAGGCTGTTCCACTTATCTACCACCCTCTCAGTAAACTCTCTTACATCTACGCCTCTATTACACACCATAGTTTGCGTCATCCAGAGAGAAGAAGGTAGTAATTAATTATATATATATATATATATATATATATATATATATATATATATATATATATATATATATATATATATATATATATATATATATATATATACACACATATATATACATACACATACATATACACACACACACCACGCATAAAAAGGGTTAAGCCTTTGATGGAAGAAGGAATATTATTACTAAAAATAAAAACTAGTTGCAGGGAGCAGCCGCCCCGCAGAGAGGCAAGCTACAGAACCCAGGTCTATCTGCAGGGTCTGGACAACAAGGCATGGTTTTTCGTTAACCCTTCTAGTGTGCCCCAGAGTCAAGATGCTGCTCACGTGGGGCTTCAAGGGTTAAAGTAACCCGCGGAGCTTACAGTCTAACAGCAGAAGTGATATCAGCCGGCCAGGGTGGATTTCAATAAATTATATATATTATTCCTCCCTGAATCGTTTAATGGGAAACTTTATGTTAAAAGTTACAATAAATATACAGCAGCCAATCACAGAAGCAAATTCTGCATAAAACAGTTAACAAAAAAAAAACCACAGCAGCGTCAGACTCAAAGGGTTAACAGAGGCCACTTCAAGCTCCTTATTGAATTGGGTGACAGCGACTAAGTGGTGTAACAATGACAGGACGAAACTTTCACGGTCGGGGCCAGAATGCACTCAGATTCACGCTTTTTATTATTTGCAACCAAATGCAACCCCCCCCCCAACAAACAAAAATAGAAAATATTTATTTCTGACAAGCGGCGGAGCCCGCCGAGTCCTGCAGTAGTACCGTATTTGCTCGATTATAAGACGAGGTTTTTTCCAGAGCAAATGCTCTGAAAAATACCCCTCGTCTTATAATCAGGGTCGTCTTATAATCAGACCTCAAATAGGTCTGATTATGAGACTAAGATCCAGATCCCCCGCAGCGATGCAGAGGACCTGGATCCTCCTGTGTTAATCCCCCCCCCCCCGATTTACCGGTGCTTCTGAGTCCCCGGTGCTTAGTCCGGGCTGCGTGTAGAGCTCTACGCGATACAATCGCGTAGAGCTCTACACGCTTCCCGGACTAAGCACTGGGGACCCAGATGCAGGGGACCTGGATCCTCCTGTGTTAACCCCCGACCCAACTTACCGGTGCATCTGAGTCCCCGGTGCTTAGTCCGGGCTGCGTGTAGAGCTCTACGCGATTGTATCGTGTAGAGCTCTACGCTCTACACGATACAATCGCGTAGAGCTCTAAACGCTGCCCGGACTAAGCACCGGGGACTCAGAAGCACCGGTAAGTTGGGGGGGGGGGGGGGATTAACACAGGAGGATGCAGGGGACCTGCATCCTCCTGTGTTATGCCCCCTCCAACGTACCGGTGCTTCTGAGTCCCCGGTGCTTAGAGCTCTACGCGATTCGCGTGGAGCTCTACATGCTGCCCGGACTAAGCACCTGGGGCTCAGATGCAGGGGACCTGGACCCTCCTGTGTTATGCGCCCCCCCCAACTCAGAAGCACCGGTAAGTTTGGAGGAGGGAGGGGGAGTGTTAAATGTGGGTTTGAGGCATTTCTGGAGGCAGAGTGCTCTGTGAAATGCCTTTTAACCCATTTAATGCCACTCTGCCTCCTGAAATGCCTTAAACCTCCCTATATGCCACTCTTCCCCATAATATGCCTTTTAACCCTCTAAGTGCCAGAGTGGCATATAGGGTTAAAAGGCATATCATGGGGCACAGTGGCATATAGGGTTAAAAGGCATATTATGGGGCATTGTGGCATTTAGAGGGTTAAAAGGCATATCATGGGGCACAGTGGCATATAGGGGGTATAAGGCACTTCTGGGGCAGATGTGCATAACTGGGGGACAGGTTGGAAAATAGAAGGAAATAAAACCAAAATATTTTTCTCAAGCATAGCTTTTATTAAAAAAAGTGTTTAAATGAATTAACATTTACTGGTAAAACTTTTTTCCTATAGGGTCGTCTTATATTCAGGCTTTTTCTTTTTTTCCTAAATTAATATTAAGATTTGGGGGGTCGTCTTATAATCGAGCAAATACGGTATATAGGGATGGGTGGGAAGCCCTGGAGTTTTTGTTTGTTTTTTTAAGGCAGCCATGTTTATTTATAATCCAGGGGTAAACGTAAAACAGACAACAAGGCATTGTTTAGATCTAGCGGAGGTTCGGACGCGACGGGATGTGCACAACCGACGACGACGACGGAACGGGGGTTAAAATACACTAAAAATACATAAATAAAGTGCTCGGTGGATTTACACACCAGCAATGACAGGGTTAATACACGCGCAAAGCCGCTTCTGCTACCAAACCACAAACACTCTGACTGGCACCGAAGGGGTTACTTACAGTACTTACAGTATCAGACAGCGCACAGCGCCAGCTGCCAGCCCTGCGGGGACCAGGGGTGAAAAAAATAAAACAATCCACCCCTGCCTGCCCAGGACAGAGACCCTCACATCAGAAGGCTGGACAGACCCCTCCGAGACATTAACCCCTGGCATCCCACACGCTTCCGACAAGAAAGGGGTTAAATCTTCGCCCCGGAGGGAGGACTGGCCTACTTCTGCTGCCAATGCCATTGTAACCGGTCTCTCTGGCATCAAGGGGGTTAAAAGCAGAGTCACACTCCTCCAAGCATGAGGAGGATTAACCAGCAGCGTGAGCCTGGCCTTATGGCGCGTTAACCCTTTGTGGAGGTTGGAGAGCTTTACAACCCCTGCTCTCCACACACAGTTACCCTATTAAAAGACGCCTGTCGGTGGGCACCTCATCGACTAACCCCTTCACCGCCAGGGAGGGCACCTCATCATAAACAAACCCCTTCACCGCCAGGGAGGGCACCTCATCATAAACAAACCCCTTCACTGCCAGGATGGGCATCTCTTGCCACCACCCCCTCTATGGCCAGAGGGGGGTTATTTTCCCACACGCTCGACTGGTGGGAGGGGTGTATTTATTTACAAAACCATAAAAGGGTTTAACACCTTCTGGACGCAAAAAGCCTATTTCCCTAGCACTACCACGTCTGGCACGCAACGAGTTAACCAAAGGCACCAACTAACCCCCTGCCCGCCCTTAAAGCCACTAGAGGGGGCAATTGCTTCTTCACCCCCGCTATTGAAGCTGGAGCTGCCAGTGTGGGGCAATACCCTGCTTGTGCGTGCATGCCTCCTGTCACCTCCCACATGACCCTCTATAGGGCATCTCATACACAGCAACAACCCCCGTTGCCCCCTTGTCCCGGGGTACCTGGCTCTGCTGCAGCTCTGTGGCTTTGCCAGGCCGTGCGCTCCCCGTGGCCCTCTCCATCCGCCCGTCCGCTGCAGGCGAGTGCTCCTGGTGCGGGGCCCGGCTCCTCGGACTGTCCGTCAGGGTCCGGCCGGGGCTCGGGGCTTGCTGCTGCAGGCTGCCCGCTGTGTCATTGAGCCTGCGCTGGGTGCGCTCCCTCCGCCTCGCTGACTGGCTGGGACTTTTTTTCTCTCCAGGTGCATTGTGGGTAAAAATCAAACTCGCACTACAAGTTCTTGCTGCCAGTGCATGCAGAGCCCCTCCCCGCCCCGCCTTTTAAAGGGACAGACCCTCTGCACATGGCGGCACACGCAGCCCCGAGCGGTGGGCAGAACTCCCAATCATCCTTACTGTACGGGAGACAGTCCCTCGCTGAACCCCCAAAACCCCTGATGCCCCTCTTTTCTAGGAGCTCGGAATGTTTGCTGGGTATGAGGGTATCGCAAGGTTCTACAGCCCTAAAAGCCCCGATAATGTGTATTAAAAAATGGCTTTATAAATTAAAGTCTGGGACCCCCGAGAATGCATACTGCGCAGAATGACGACCCCCTTCCCCGCTAGCCCAGGTGTAGAAGTTGGCCGGCACGTATCATGAAGCCCAAGGGTTGTCATGGTGTCCCCCGGGGCATTTGGCGCCAGGGGTACACTTTTTGTTCCCCTGGGTGGCCTCTTACGCTTTACAACACATCGACTGAGAAGCGCGAGACCCCCGGACATAAAGAAGGGGCTACATAACCCTTTAGAGAGCGTGGCCCCAAAAGAAGAAGATTGGGCCCTGTAAACACGCACCCCTCCCCCAAAACAAGTAATGAAGAGACACCCCAGCCATGCATGCGTATGATAGCCGTGATGTCAAAGCCGCAGTCCCCGTTTCGATTATTGTATATAGCGCCATCATATTCTGTAGCGATGTACAATGAGTAGACAGGACATAGGTAGTAGAGTGGGTGCGCAGGATGGCTGGAGCGTCCCTTTCATTTAACCACTTACTCTGCTACGCTATATGATGGCGCTATATAAATCTATAATAATGGGGGAGGGTCATTTTTAGATAATTGGGGGGGGGATAAAATATATATTTGTGAAAACAATGTGTGTGTGGTCTCCGCGGTTACCGGATCCGGTGCCGAGTGCCTCACGCATTGTAAATTCAGTTCAGATTAAAAGCCTCTGACCCCGGGATTCCTCTCCCTGTCAGATTGAAGACGGACTCCACCTGATCTCTGGCCTCACGACCGTTTATATTAACAGCCGACAGTTCATCTCCGTCCTGCAGAACTAACGAAGGGAAGGGTTAATATCCGCTAGTAATATGACTACGCTTTAAAAAATAATTATTTTATTCCTTTTTCATTTTTTGAAAAAATTTTTTTTTTTCGTTTATTTAGAAAAAGTAACAGCCACAAAATTAAGAAATTTCCGTAATCCTAAATAAAAATTCTGCTTAAAATTTGATATATATATTTTTTCTTATTTCCAGCTTCACAGGGGGAAAAACTAAATTCCGCTGCCTGAGGGTGGTGGGATTCAGAGTCCGTGCCTGCTACGCCCCGGTGGATTGAACAGAGGCAAAGATTTTCCGAGTAAATTCACCTTTATTCAAGCAGGGATTCCACCTGCCATATAGCAGATAGAATGAAATCACGTTAGCTCCAGACACCATACCTCCCGAAAGTCCTGATTTTTGCAGGGCAGTCCTGATTTCAGGGATCTCCCCTGAATGGCACTGGGAGCTGTAAAATCAACAGAGGTCTTGTGCCACACCGCAGACCTCCATCGCAGATGACCCATCGACACAGGCGCCCCGAGACAGACAGGGCTGGGGGGGGGTAAGATCCCGAGTATCTTCCCATCCCCCCTGATAGCTTTAAAGATGAGCAAAATGTGTTGCATTTAAAGTACTTACCTAAAGTAGAAGCTGCAGCTCCCCTCTCCTCCTCCGTGGTCCGTCAATTCTTGCGGCTGATTGGCTGCAGAGTCACCCCATGTTTATGCGGGTAGCGGTGGGATGTCCTAGAGCGGACGTTTCCAGGACGGCCGACACAGCCAACACGTAAAAACAGTTGCCGGGACGGTCACGGGACAGTTGGCAGCTATGCCCCCCCCACCTCTTTGAATGTGAAAGAGCCCCTGAGCGGGTAGGAGCGCGGCTGCTAAGTGCAGCAACCAGGTTCACGGCGGCCTGAGAAACATATTATCCGGATCCCATTAATATGGACCGCGTCCTCTGGATTTAATGAGGATTTAATGAGTCCTCCGTGACGGCCGCGCGGAGGGGATTTCCAGCCGACGCACAAAACCAACCAATAAAACGAATCGAATTCAGATATCAGGAGACGTGAGAAAGGCTGCCTTTTATTTATTTATATTTTTGGAAATTCATTACTTTATGATTTCTGCGTTTATCTGGATTGAAAATATATATTTTCTATTTTTTATTATTTTGCCCTTTTGTGGATAATTCGCACCCAGAATACACTTTGCCAATTTCCGCACCTGCTTCGTACCTAATTTTGAACAGATTTTTTTTTTCTAACGGCCGACGCAGGAATAACAATAAAAATAAATAACAATAAATAAATAAATAACAATAAATAAATAATAAATAAATAACAATAAATAAATAATAAATAACAATAAATAAATAATAAATAAATAACAATAAATAAATAATAAATAAATAACAATAAATAAATAACAATAAATAATAAAAGGATCCCTGCGTCCGGGGAGCATAGAGAACTTCTTGAAATTTGCCCCAGAGACCTTAATATTAACCCTTTAATAGCCTGTAGTGTAGCAATTTGCCAAATTTGGTACCCAAATGGCTCTGATACCGGTCGTCATGGAAACCTTGACTTGTCATTTCAAGACACCGTTTATTGAGTCACCTGCATTCAAGCAGGGAAATCAACCATAAGATACTGGGAGCAGAAGCACCAACTGGGAGTCTTATATATGATCCCAGTGGGGAGAATAGGAAGGAGTCGGCTCCGGACTGTGTGACCCGGAGATCTGCCCCGGAGACCCTGAGACTGGGGCAAAACTGTCCAGCTTTGGAGTATCTCTAGGCTTTGGTGGGGCGGGGGGGGACGCGGGGTTCCTGTCTTTAGGTTTGCAGTTGGCCCCAAGACACCTGAAAGCAGCCCTGGACACAAAGCCTTCTTAACTTCATTTCTTAGTGAGACATTATCATCATAGACTCTGCTGGCAGATCGGCCCCATCCGGCCCCCGTCTAGTCTCCCTGTTTCTCCTGCTGTAAAGACTCCAACCTTAATCAGTCGTCGGTCTCGTCTTAGATTCAGGAGCCGTATGTCTATCCCATGCATGTTTAATACCCTCACTGTATTACCCTCTACCACTTCTGCTGGGAGGCTGTTCCTCGTATCTACCACTCAGTAAATGAAAAGACTTGCATGGAGAGATGGAGTGCACGTGTTTTGCAGAGAAGAGACTTAGAGGGCTCCCGATGTTAAGCAGGCCTGTTTATACGGCGCTGTCTCTGGCCGCGTGAAATGTTCTTGTTCTGTTTGTGTTCTGTACCCGGCGTTACATCTGACAGGGGTCAGCGCTCTGTTTATTGGTCTGGAATCCTTGCCATCTCTCTCTCCCAACTTAGGTTCTGAGACCCACCTGGCCCAACTGAGGTTTACTGTCATACCTGCAAACTGTCTCGCTAAAGTGGAGCAGAAACTAGCTCCAGCCATAACAATACAGGTGAAGGGAATAACACGGATAATCTTATTATCATGGCGGATATATGAGGGGGTCGGATATATGAGGGGGGGTCCTGGTCTGGAGGGGTCGGTATTATCAAAAGGGGTCCATGGAGGGAAAAGTGGGGAACCGCGGACAGGGTGATGGGCTCATTGATGCAGGTGTGGGGGGTGGGGGGGCAACCCGTGTGACCAAATCCAACAGACCACCAACTGGAGCAGCTGAAAAACTGAATGCTGTCCGTTCCTCCACAGACTTTCATTAGTCAGAGAGTCTGACTGGGTGATTAAGACTGAGCCATTCTATTGTATACCACAAGCAGTATGATGAGGAGTCGGAGTGTTCAAAGCCAGAGGCCGGTTGGGGCACGCCGGAACATGACTCCGCATAGACAGGCACCTCGTCGCGGGGGGCCGCGCGGGAGCAGCGACGGATTCAAGACTTTACCTTCGGGGACCTTATTGTAGAACGTGTGACGATATCAGCGCTTAATCGCCCGAATCTACATTTCCAGAAAAAAAAAAACGAAATATTTTTTTAACCTTCAGATCGGCTCCGGTCCGTGTTTACCCCGGTCAGAGATAAGCATCTCCCGATAGCGCGTGGAAAGGTCACGTCTTTAGCATGTAAGCACCTACGAGACAAAGAGCCCTAATCCCCCGCTACACGCTACTCCTGCCGCAAGCACAAAAAACAACGTTTACGTCAAAGGCACAGATTGCCGGATTTGCTCTCGTTTGGAAGTCGGGACCGAGCTCGGAGACGACTTCTTTCCACTCTAATTCCTGCGAGGATTTCTTAAACAACCAAAAAAAAATCCTATTTCTTTTTATTTAATTGTTTAACTTTATTTTAATTCTTTTTTTTTTATTTTTTATTTATTTTAGGTATTACCTTGAAGAATCTTATCCTCAGTAACCCTGACGTAGCGCAATATTTAGGTTTTTAAATATATATTATCTTATCGTAATACCCCCCTCTCCTCCCCTGATGCCCCTCTTTTCTAGGCGCTCAGAATGTTTGCTGGGTATGATTTAAGCATGCTGTTAACGGGGCAGGGCAGGGTATATTCCAGGAATGGACGCACGCGGAGCAGACATGGCGGCACCAATCAGGAAAGTGAAATCGATACAGACAGCGGGTTTTATTTCTTTATCTGAAGTGGACGGGCCAGGAGGGCCAGATGATTCGTATCTACTGATGATGATGATATCAAGACAGCAAATCGCAACATGAGACCAGGACAGTTGGCAGGTATAAAACAATTGCTCCCGCATGCTATTATCCTTATCCCTGAATGGACCGGAAGAGGGTAAGGATCCCAGGGCTAACACGGGGTTAAACTTGTTCCGATCTCGCAGGTCCGTCTCCGGGACGGAAAAAGCTTTGGAGGAGATTTTCACCGCGTCCCCTCTGGTCGCGGCCAAAGACTTCTCTCACCACGATTTAATCCCCGGGGCGAGCATACGGCCCGTCCGCCTTAACTATGGAAGTCGAGGCGGCGGGTACGCCCGGGAGGAAAGAAAAGAGGGCTTGTTGCCCCCATCTTAGGTGATTGGCGTCTCCGTTATTAAGACGCAATTACAGGGACATTATTCCGAGACCCGAAGGGACCGGGCGGCTCAGCTATGTAACCTTTTCAGCAAAAAATAATCTAGCAGGTACGAGCCATTATTCTCTCATTATCAGGCAATTTCCTGACATTTAACTGTTTAAAAGCCAGTGGATGAGTGGAGCAGCCCACCAGCAGAGGTGGTGGAGGTCACACCAGCGAGGGAGAGAAATAGTTCTTAACTGTGTTTCATATTCTACGAGGCTGGCCACAAAGGGTTACGCGTTACGTGCGGATTGTTGCCATAATTCCGCGTTGCTATACATGACCTTCCATGACCTTCGTTGTCCCCTTTAGTCAAACATTTTTTGTGGTTTTTTTTTTTTTTTATCTTTAAGAAAGTTGCAGTTCTGCTGACACAATATCGCAAAATTATAGATAAAAACAGAGCCGCATGTTGCCGCACTCCTCGAGGACCGCGCTCTCTCTCTCTCTTTAAGGAATAGTCTGGTCCTCGAAATGTTATTTTTCATTTGGACTCCAACGCATTTTACGGCATGCAAATCGGGGCAGGCATTCTTCAGTTATCAGAGTTAGAAAATTCATCTTCTGTCTAGCTTAACTCCGCCCCCGGCTCCACCTACTGCAAACAGGAAGCGTTCGCCAGTACACTTCCTGCACATGCTCAGTAGCGCTCGTGCTGAACTCAGTGGGCTTTGTGTGCGATATACACGTCTACCCCGCTACAAACGATACATTTACTAAGGGTGGTGCCAGTTTTTAAGAAAGTTATTTAGATTTATAATCTGTCTAAAAACAGCAGGAAACGGGTTTATAAAATCAACCGTGTAAATAAAAGCCAATATTCTTCCTCCAAAATACAGTTCCAGAAATAATTATGACATACCCCCCCCAAAAAAAATTTCCAAGTGTCAGAATTGGGACACCTGTGTTAGTGTGTGTGTGGCAAGAGACAGAATCAGGACTGTCCCATGAAAACCGGGGTCTTTTTGGGAGGGGGAGATCCACCGCTCCTCTGGCCAGCGGCTGAGACCCCCGGGGTTCCATGAGGCCCAAGGGGGGGGGGGGGGAGTATCTGAACCTCTCATGGGGCTTCTGGCAGAGGAGGGGCATAAATGCTCTGCACTCCCAGAGTACCCGTAGTGCCCACATGCGCAGCTTGGATTTGGCCCCACGGGCCGGCCTCCCCCCACTTGCATCAACGAGCCTCAGCTGCGCATGACCGTGCCGCCGGTTCATCAGTTTTTCCTTCCTTGGACTCCTCTTGATAAAAACCGAGCTGCAGTTTTGGAGATGCTCTGACCCGGTGGTCTCCCCGTCACAGTTTGGCCCCCGTCAGAGCCGCTCAGACCCTTACGCTGCCCGTTATTCCTGCTGCTAACGTCAACTCTGCGGCCGAGGCAGTCACTTTGGATGATGAGGATGATGAGACCTAGCCGTTGGCACGGAGTGATGAGACTGCCTACAGTTTCATCCGATCTCCGCCGTGACTCTTTTGTTTCCGGAGTGTAACGTGTCACTGTGGACCCGGAGCGTCTCCGCGCAGGCACACCGCAGCTGTCAGGAGAGCGGATGAATTATCGTGTCGGTGTCCGCGCTCATCGCCGTCTCCCCTCGCTTCTGCGCTGCGGATTTCTACACATAACCAAATAAGAACGAACGGGGCGGAAAAAAAGCTTTCTTAGTTTTATTTCCACGTTTCACTTTTTTTGTAAGGGGATCTCCCACCGTTTTTTATTCCTCATATCAAAATACTGATTCTTTTTTCCCCCAGTTGTAGTTTTTTTGCCCCATAATATAAAGTTTTCAGGCAGCTGCATATCAGCCGTTTGTATGATTCTCGCTCTGTTATCTGATCCCCGATCTACTAAACCCCCCGACTCCTTATCATACTGCCTGTGGGGAACAATAGAATGGCTCAGTCTTAATCACCCAGCCGGACTCTCTGACTAATGAAAGTCTATGGAGGAACGGACTTCATTAGCATTAAAAATTCAGGCAGTAGACGCTGCCTTAGACACTATGGTTAGCAGGATAGCCCCTTAATACTTAACGTGGGGATAGGGCACAAGATGGCGGGCGGAAAATAACTATGGCGGCTTTACCAACTGGGCTAACACTCTCTGGAGCGGCGCTACATGGAGCTTGGTCATCCAAAAAGGCAATTGGCTCACTTTTAAGCAGAAGAGGGGCTGCTGCCCCCTGGACACAGTGGTACTAGGGTCACAATACACCACTGACTGGGGTGGGAATTATTCTGTTACTACCCTTAATCTACAGATGGGGGCAAATGCCCCTCAGTCTCACTACCTGCCCTCCCCCGTAGATATTATGAATGAGCCTGGGCGTCCTGCATTCGTCTGACGTACGTAGCGGGGCAGCAGGTCCGGGATCCCCAGGATCTAAAACTCCGCGAGCAAAACGCGTGGGGCAGCGAAACCCTCGCCAGACCCCGGGGCTCAGCTAGGACACCAAGCACGTGGTACGTTCCCCGCGACGGCCATGCGCGGCTCCCGCTGTGTATTTCTGATTGAATCAGCTGCCCATTTCTGCGCATTGATTTTTAATCGGACCCGCGGCATCCTGAAACCCGACTCCCCGGACTGCCGGGAACTGCTCATTACCCAGCAGCCCGGGAACGCGCGGCGCATCGCCGAAGCCTTGCCATACGTACAGTATATTATATATATTATATATATAGGGAGCCCAATGTGTGCGTGGTAATACGCACCGTAGCTGCCAACTGCTTAGAACTTGCAGAAGCAGTCCTGACATCTGGGATTGTGTTTCATTTATTTTGGGGGAAATACTATCATTTTGGATACATTTCTTTTTAATTCCTGCTCCTTCATCTGGAATTTGCTGGAATCTGAAAAACAAAAGCATTAAAATTGTTTCTGGATTTTTTAACCCCTTGTTAAAGTAAATCCTCGGAGCCTGGTTTTCCACGCCGACCGTCAGAGGCGTATTCTTGCCGAGGCAGACCAGGGGGCAGCAGGTCGGGGAGGGCAGTAGACCCTCGGCTACCAAACCAGGGCAGATTGTCCTATTGGTGCACTCTGGACGGGTGTATGACATCATACCTTCCCGTCGTACACGAACATTTCGGAGGCTCTCTCCACAAGCATGTAGCTGGCCCTTTAAATATAAATGCATGCGCCGTTACCGATGTATTACGAGTATTTAATTTGTGGCGCGTCGGGTTCTATTATTTTTGGGGGGGGGCCATCATTGACCTTCGAAGACAAATGTCAGCCATTGCTTTTGCACGAAGGAGATCCGAGCTAAACTGAAAGTAAAAGGGTTGGACGTGGAGCTTTCATTCCGTCCGCGACCGGCTTGATTTACGAGTCAAACCCAAGAATGAAAGTGGAAACGGAGTGACTGATCTGCGCTCCCCGGCAGAGGCGCGTGACAAGTGCTTCGACAAGCCAAGACATGCCCCGTGCACCGGCCGTGGTGGCTTGGAGGAACGCGGGTCATGTCTGCTCGCCAAGAGTTGCCCACAGCTTGTTTTGGGGTCTCGCCATCGCTAAGGACCTCTTTTTGTTGGATAATATTTGCCTTACAGCCATCATGGGATTTGGCCGTTCCTAGATCTGAGCAGCCGATGGTGAGAAGATGCTTGAAGGACAAAGTTTGTCGTGTTGATGTCTTTAAGAGGGGGGAATTTACCACCCCATTAAAAATCTCCTGGTAGTGAAACCCAATTCAGCCTTTATACCCCATACGGGGTATCAGTCCGATCCCACTCATAACGGCAACTCAGCGAGGAGCCAAGCCTTGGCCAGCAACCTGCTTGAAAGCCCAAAAAAGACGTGTAAGGGTGAGTTAGGGCCGAGGAACCGCGTAGGAGGCACTCCTACGTCCCGGGGGGGCAGTAGAGGCATTTGGTAGATAATCCCCTGGGGTTACTCCGTTAGCACATTTATTAATGTCTTCCGGCTGCCTGTTCCCGGAGGACCCGAGATCTCGCTCTCATAGCGTCACCTACAGAAAAGTACCATAGAGAAGCCACAGAGGTGCAAGGTGGGCATCGATGACACTCAATTCATTTACATCTCTATGATACTTTCTACCCAGAACGAGCTCATCCTATCACATAATATCATCACATCACATCATATAATATCATCACATCACATAATATCATCCTATCACATAATATCATCATATCACATCATATAATATCATCACATCACATAATATCATCATATCACATCATCCTATCGCATAAACGGAAGAAAAATGAAGTGCTGCGAATATTAATAATCAATATTATTAATAACTATTACAACTAATATTATAGACGCGGGTAAGTGTGGAATAATGTAGATTTACAGTATAAATACATGTATTTGATTAATACGTTATAACTTGTAGGGGAAAAACAGAGCTCTGTTAACCCTTTACTAAGCTATTTTGGCAAACAAAGTGTTAAAAGTTGCTAATTGACTCACACTACACTCGGCAATCGTGTTTGCGTAGAAGAATGGGATCTTGGGCGATTACGTCTAATACCTCCAAAGGTTAGCGGCGGTAAGACGGCGGGGGGGGGGGGGGGTCGCATGGTTACTATAAAAGGCTTAAGCAGCGATTGCCGGCCGTAGTGCGACCCCAGGGCGAGGATCAGGTCCCGTGTTTGCGTCTTATACTGAAATACAATCAATGCATTACAAGTTGTGATTTCTCGGGGCATTAATTTTTTTCCCCCAGGATACAGGGCCGTTTGCCAAGACGTAAGCCCAGTTGTTGGGATGCCGCCAGAAAATACAGGACTGTTGGCAGCTATGAGTCCTGTGCATCGATCCTAGGCAAACAAAACACAAAGCGGCCCCCAATGTCTGCACCATAAACCGCCACTTTAATGTCACGTGAGCTACAAGAGAGATGCATGGCACCCACCTGCAGCCCCCCGCAGACCCTAAGCCTACTGGTGTGCTGCTAATATATTCAGGACCTGTCAGCGTTTGCCCCCGACTCTCATGGATATAATGATACATGAGCCTCCCTGATTGGTGCTTTTCTCCCTGCTATATCACAGCTGAAATCCCTACTTGAATACAGGTGATTCCACCCAGGATATCGTTACCTTCCGACAAGTCATGGTTTTCTGTAAGGACCTTAATCAGTCACTGCAACAGAATGTTTGCGATGGGCAATTAATGGGGTTAATATCTGGAATTATCAAAGCAATAACTAAAGTGATGGATTCATTGGTAATAAATGAAGTCCTTTATTTGCTGCTACTGCCCCTTTAAGGGTTTAGAGGGGTTCTGCAGAGCAAAGTCTCCCCAGACCGTATAATTACAGGAGAACCCAGCCTAAAAATAAAAGGGCCAAAGACTAGAAACGGTTGGAGCTTCCCACCCTATAACCCTCCAAGGGTAATCTACGACGAGCGCCTGCCTGGGTCATCAGCAGAACCAGAACCAATCACATGGACAACATTATGGTTCCAGTAGGCGGGTTCAGAGATGAAGATAACAAATCTGATTGGACCTAAGAATTATCCAACATGGTAAGAGTCATCAGACGTTAGCAGTCTGATAGGTTGTCCATCAAGACAAGGTTCCATGGACCACAGGTGCTTCAGAAACTGGCAATCTGATTGGCTAATAGAATTCTGGTGGACCTTGTCACGACGGACAATTCATTGTTCCAATCAGATTGCAGATTTCATTGGAACTTTGTCATGATGGAAAACTTTCTAGTCCAATCAGATTCCTGAATTCCAGTGCACCTTTCCATGATGGACAATTTCTTGGTCCAATCGGATTGTTGACTTCTGATGACTCTTGCCATGATGGACACCTTTCTAGTCCAATCAGATTTGCTTTCTCTGCCTTTGACCCCACCGCCCAGAGACTTAGATGTGACCATGTGGCCGGTTCTGGTTCTGCTGATGAAGTTGGAGTTGGTACTGCGCGATAGAACCTCCAATGTTGCTTGCGGTGGGCTGTGGGGTACGGGCGTTAGGCCGGTCTCTAGGTTGTGGTCTCTTTTAGGCAGGGTTCTCTGGATGTTGGTCACTTTTCACCGTCTATTATCAGACATGTGACTCTTTATCACCGCTCTGCAGATTATAAACAACTTTATCATCTCTTTACACCGAGCGCTCGGGACGCCATATCGGGGATTTCTGCCTCGTCCCAGACGTCTGACATTAAATCTCAAAGAAACAGAAGCGCGTATCTGAGAAAACAACAATAAAACTCGACAGCGGACCTTATTCACTTAATAATAGTTCCAGAAACCTAGAACCGGCTGGCAGATCGGCCCCATTCGGCCCCCATCTAGTCTTAATCAACTTTAATCACTCGTCCGTCTCGTCTTAGATTCAGGAGTCGTATGTCTATCCCATGCATGTTTAATCCCCTAACTGTATTACCCTCTACCACTTCTACTGGGAGGCTGTTCCATTTATCCGCTACCCACGGAGCGGACCATGGACCATCCCTCTGCTTCTCACGCCCCTGGATTGTTAATTGCCCTCTCCTATAGCATTCCTGAGTATCTGCCATTTGGAACGCTCGCCCCATACAGTAGGAAAAGCACTCGCTCCCTCGGAATTGTTTACAAACTGCCTCCTCTGTTTACCCAGACTTCCCATCTGTCGAGTCTGTGTCCTCCGTCTATTCATAGCCTCCCCTGATCCCGGGCTTCTGCCGTACGGTCGTTAAAGGAGAAGCATCACGTTTTATATTAAAGGGGGTGTCCCACCTGACGTTACAGTATATATTGGGCAAAAAACCTGCAACAATCTGTAGAAATAATGTAAGGAGGGCGGCAGATAAGTGAAACAGCCTCCCAGCAGAGGTGGTAGAGGGTAATACAGTGAGGGTATTAAACATGCATGGGATAGGCATACGGCTCCTGAATCTAAGACGAGACCAACGACTGATTAAGGTTTGAGTCTTTACAGCGGGAGAAACGGGCGACTCAACGGGTTCTGCACACGGAAGCTTTCTGCAGCCCAAATGAATGAGCTATAGCCTGGCACAGCTGTCACCGGGGACATAAGCCCAGTCGTCGGGACTGTCCTGCCAAATGTATGACTTTTGGCAGCTATGGTACGACAGCTACATTGTGTTCTGCTTACGCTGAGATATGATACATTTCAGATTTTGTTAGTCGCCGGCCTCGTATGTTCTGGCGGGAAGGAGTTTGCCGGCCGGCCGCTTCCATCACCGCTCTCCCAATCCTTTCCCTCCGCGGCTCCGCCAGGCAAAGCGGCATCGGCGGAAGACGAGATTAAATTATCTCCCGAGGTAATAGAAAAGGGGGGGGGGTTTATATCCCATTATTCTCAGCCGCGGGAGCCGCTCCTCCGGTGATTTGCCGGTAATTTATGTTTTACTGCCAAGCCGGGAAACTAAATTAAAACCCATTTTAACAATAAAAAAAAAAAAAGAAATTGCTGTAACGCTCGGTGATTGCGCGCGCCGGCAAAACGATCACAAAATAAAGTCCTGGAAGGGACGCCGGCCGTTACTCTTAAAGTGACCCAACCGAAGATTCCCAGCAAGATCCCATTATCTGTCATGGAGTCGTTACCGGTCCTGGTCTGCCGGACGGGGCGAGGGTGAGGTTTTATGTTGGAGGAAAGGAGTTCAAAGGACAAACAGGACTTCGTTAGCATCGCCATAAAGCATCAGCTCAGTGCGGTGTTTGAGCCGGGAAAGTCGCCCAAAATATCACATGACTGACAGCAACGGCGACTCCAGGGCTGCAGATAAAGGGGGTTTAATGCATTTTTCAGGATGTCCTCTTGGTCTTTGCTGTATGGGGGGCGTGACACAGCCCGGTGTTTCCGGGGGCCCCCAGGAGCAGGATTGGGCCCCTGTGGATGCGTCTGTTTCCCAAGGTGTTTAACAAACCCCCGGCTCAGGAGTAACATCGCATTTATTTAATTCATAACACTTAAACCGGATATCTACATGGGGAGGGGCCCCTGAGCGCGGTTTGCAGGGGCCCCTGAGCGCGGTTTGCAGGGGCCCCTGAGCGCGGTTTGCAGGGGCCCCTGAGCGCGGTTTGCAGGGGCCCCTGAGCTGAACCTCTCCTGGAATACAGCAGATTAAACAGACTGCGTGTCAGAGAGGCGGCCAGACAGATCCCTTACACCGCCACTCATCACACCGCGTGTAGTGACCGCCTAATGAGAAAGTTTAAAGAAGGGGGGTAAATGTCATACTCTGCCACATAGTTACCAACAGCCCTGATTTGGCTGGGGCAGTCCCTACCATTTTGATATTTGGGAGTTACAAGCTGAGACAGGTGGTAAGGGGCCACACGACACGAATGCGGAACGTACCAAGTGCAGTGCACCTGCAGAGCCTCTATAACGGCACTCGCGCATTCACGCACACTGCAAGCGTGCCTCATGCATCAGTGCCGCCAGCGCCATGACATCACTGCCGCCAGCGCCATGACATCACTGCCGCCAGCGCTTACAATCTAATAGTCAAGGATCCGGTTCCCTAAATCTATTAGCAGGAGTCGCTGTCTTTGGTTCTCTGGTAAATCATTAACGGCTCTTGAGCAATCCTGCGATCCGCATTCCCCGCCCCGCCGCAGCCAATAAAAGACAAACATTCCTCCGCAGATACGCAGATTAAACATTTACCCCAAACCCCCCCCCCAAGGTCATTGCTGAAAAATGTCAGCTGCCCTTCCACAGGAGCCAAAGGGCTTCACCTATACATCCCCTTCAACCAGGGCTGGAATTATTGGCTGGATGACAACTCCCAGCACTCTCAGACACATTCAGGTCTACAACAAATGGAGGGCCACATGGGTTACATTTACTCATTTCCTTGGGGCCTAAACTAACCTCTGTATGATTAATACATTCTGAATATAACCCCCAGCGCTGTATACAGTAATATAACCCCCCCCAGCGCTGTATACAGTAATATAACCCCCAGCGCTGTATACAGTAATATAACCCCCAGCGCTGTATACAGTAATATAACCCCCCCAGCGCTGTATACAGTAATATAACCCCCAGCGCTGTATACAGTAATATAACCCCCCAGCGCTGTATACAGTAATATAACCCCACCCCAGCGCTGTATACAGTAATATAACCCCCCCCAGCGCTGTATACAGTAATATAACCCCCCCCCAGCGCTGTATACAGTAATATAACCCCACCCCAGCGCTGTATACAGTAATATAACCCCCCCCCAGCGCTGTATACAGTAATGTCGGTGACAAAAAACAAATTTGATGTCATTTTGTTCCAATAAACTCACTTTATCTGCAGACCTGGAGCCGCCATTGTTGTCAGTCATGTCAGAGAGTCCAACTGGGTGATTGAGACTGAGCCATTCTATTGTTCCCCCACAGGCAGTATGATAAGGAGTCGGGGTGTTTAGTAGATCGGGGATCAGATAACAGAGCGAGAATCATACAAACGGCTGATATGCAGCCGCCTGAAAACTTTATATTATGGGGCAAAAGACTTCCGAATTCATACTCTGCTCTGAGCCGGCGGTTTATGGCTTAACCCTTTAATCTCAGATATACACATATTAGATCAGATGGATGTTTATAGAAGAAAGACTTAAGTCACAATAATGTTGATATAAACAGCAGAAAACGGGGTTATAAATGTGTAATTTTAGGTTCTTCACCTAAATATTTTGGTAGAGCCACGCCCCTGGCCACACCCCTC
The DNA here is from genome assembly GCA_023333645.1 of Sceloporus occidentalis. Taxonomy (NCBI): domain Eukaryota; kingdom Metazoa; phylum Chordata; class Lepidosauria; order Squamata; family Phrynosomatidae; genus Sceloporus; species Sceloporus occidentalis. The sequence goes on from JALMGF010000111.1 coordinate 3,069,439, forward strand.
ATCACACCCATTAAAGCAAAAGCGTCCCTTTTTATTTCTCATTGCACTGTGGGCGGTTACATCATTAACATCAAATTAACCGCACAGCACAAAGCGCTTTCATTCACTTCCTTCCAGCGTCACACATTCACTCACTCTACCGCCACACATTCACTCGCTCTACCGCCCCAGCATATCTACCCTTACATCCCCAGGAGCCCGCTAGCCTTAAAGGGATATGTGTAACTGTGGAGAGATCTTTCAGGATGAGCCGCTGGTCCCCCCCATGCTCTCCCCAAGCCCCGTGGGGTATAATTACTTTCTGCCGCCTACTTTGGGAACAGCCTGATTTATTATTTTTTTGTTTATGTAAAAACCCAACAAACATGTCTTTTCTCCAATTATTTTCAAGTCGCTGAGTGAGAGGAACCCCTAGAGATCCGCGGCCCCTGAGCCCGTGTGAGCAGGCCCCCCCCCTTTTTTTATTCCTTTTGTGATGCGTACATTGTACAGCGCTACGGAAAATGATGTTGCTATATAAATCCATAAATAACGATAAAAGCTTTATATTCAAATACTGCCCTGAATGCAGCAAAGAAGAGGTGGGGTTATGCAAATCCTGTACGACTAAGGCAGGCGGCACACAGATAAGGGCGGCTTCCAGCGTGTATGTACATTGTATATATATTTATATATTTTAAATCTGAATTCTGCTGCTGTATGGTTTTACAATTTTAAATCACCAAAAACAAACTTTTTAAATAAAGTGGGAGGGCAGTGTATAATATACGGTATAAAGATGGGAATTACCTTATTCACACAAATTAACTTTAACATGATTACACATCACACAAAACAACTCTGGGGGGGTATATTACTGTATACAGCGCTGGGGGTTATATTACTGTATACAGCGCTGGGGGTTATATTACTGTATACAGTGCTGGGGGGTTATATTACTGTATACAGCGCTGGGGGTTATATTACTGTATACAGCGCTGGGGGGTTATATTACTGTATACAGCGCTGGGGGTTATATTACTGTATACAGCGCTGGGGGTTATATTACTGTATACAGCGCTGGGGGGGTTATATTACTGTATACAGCACTGGGGGTTATATTACTGTATACAGCGCTGGGGGGTTATATTACTGTATACAGCGCTGGGGGGTTATATTACTGTATACAGCGCTGGGGGTTATATTACTGTATACAGCGCTGGGGGTTATATTACTGTATACAGCGCCGGTGGGGTATATTACTGTATACAGCGCTGGGGGTTATATTACTGTATACAGCGCCGGGGGGGTATATTACTGTATACAGCGCCGGGGGGGGGTATATTACTGTATACAGCGCTGTATCTCTGCATCAGACCAGCTGCTTGCATCTCGGTTGATGAAGGGGTTAATATTCTCTGCTCCCGGGTCGTATTGTTTTGAATGCAGATTTCAGGGTCCACCAGTAACTCCCCGGTACTAATCCGACGGGTTGGAGCAGCTGGTTGTGAGGTTGGGGGATGGGACGGACACAGATGGAACAAACTGGGAATATAATGTGGTTCTGCAGCAGGTGGCATGTGCTGCCCTTGTGCAGAAAGTGCAACTCCCATGAACCCCAGCATCCAGCGCTGAGGTATACTCCCCCCCCCCGGGCTGCCTCCGGATGCCCATAGGCCAGCCGGCCCGAATGGGTCTGCCCATGTGATGGATATCCTGGGCTGTTTAACCCCGAGTGCCGGAAGGGGTTTTTAATACGTGATTCCGCAGAGTATGGCTCCTCCGTCCGGCACTCAAAGGGTTGATCTATTCATGTTTTGGTTTTTTTTCTTGCGCGACTAACAATTCCTGGGATACCCGACACACAGAAGCAGCCCCCCCCCCCCCAAGGGAGGAATCGTAATTAACGTTACCCATTAACAAAACAGACAATTTGTGGCACGCGGCAGAAAACACAACAGCTCTGCGGGGACCACAAAGTGCGTTACAAAGTAACAGCCCCAAAAACATAACCCGTCCTCCCAGACCGGCACTGGAAGGGTTAATGGCATTTAAAGGGACAGACTGAATTTCCTGCTCCACCATTTAGTCGCACCGGGAAAAATACAGATATTATAAATGATTCTTTATATATATAGCACCATCATATTCCGCAGCGCTGTACAATGGGTAGACAGGACATAGCAAGTCATGTATCACATAACAATGATGCCCCTGATGTCTTTGCTCAAAGAGCTAACAATTAAGATGTAAAGGCCCATTTATTAAAGTGGAGCTCACACCATGTTTATATTCATCGTTTTCTTTTGTACCCCACATGTAGAGTTTTTGCCCCATAATATAAAGTTTTCAGGCAGCTGCATATCAGCCATTTGTATGATTCTCGCTCTGTTATCTGACCCCCAATCTACTAAACACCCCGACTCCTTATCATACTGCCTGCGGGGAACAATAGAATGACTCAGTCTCAATCACCCAGCCGGACTCTCTGACTAATGAAAGTCTATGGAGGAACGGCCATAAAGCATCAGCTCAGTGTGGTGTTTGAGCCGGGAAAGTCACCCAAAATATCACATGACTGAGAGCGACGGCGGCTCCAGGTCTGCAGATAAAGCGGGTTTATTGGGGTAAAATGAGATAAAATCAGCGCGGGGGGTATTACTGTATACTGGAAGCTGGGGTTCGTGGCCCCCAATTCCTCAGAGCTCAGCGGGGCAATGGGATGGGTTTGCAAAATCAGGACTGTCCCCTCACAAGGCAGGACAGTTGGGAGGCATGCAATATGAATGGATAAAAACATGGAGATTTGACCCCAAATGCCGGTGCCCCCATTTCGTGTCATTTATTTGTCACCGCGGGGTCGCCGTGTTTCCTGCTTTGTGCCAAATCTGAGCCAAATACGATAAAAGCTCACAGAATGACCTAAAAAGCTGGCGGAGGCAGGAAACCGCCGGAACAAACGCGCAGAGCGGCAGCCGTGCCGACACAAACGCTCTCACAGCAAAGCTTTCAAAGGATTCAACAATCAAAATAAGAAAAATATTCCATCAATGAAAAGAATCCCAAATATTTGGGTTTTTGCACCAAAAAAAAAACTTGAAAATACGTAACATTGTCAACAAAAATCTGTATAAAGAATGCAAATTCCTTTATACATAGAATTATGCCGCATCTGCAGGCGGTAGATATGGTAGAGTGATGGGTAAGTGGAACAGCCTCCCAGCAGAGGTGGTAGAGGGTCATACAGCGAGGGTATTAAACATGCATGGGACAGGCATACGGCTCCTGGATCTAAGACGAGACCAACGACTGATTAAGGTTTGGGTCTTTACAGCAGGAGAAACGGGCGACTAGACGGGGGCCGGATGGGGCCGATCTGCTGGCAGATTCTGGGTTTCTGTCCCTGTATTAACAGCCCTGGTAAAACATTTATTTAACAACTGCTGGTAAATTCCCCATCAACTTCCAACCAATAGTGCAATAATTGGTGATTTTTCCGGTGCAGCGGGGCGGGTGATTAATGTGACCTGCCTTCCCTGACCCGGTGAGTTTACGCCTGTCCGTGAGTACGTGGCATCGGCGGCAGGTGTGGGCGCGCGACACAGGAGTACGCGGTGTTAGTGTGAAGGGAGGCAGCTGCCGCGGCTGCACTGATAAGAGTGATAAGAGTGGTCCCTGAGCACGGCCATTAACCCTTTACTGACCGGGATAGCTAAACTAGCCTCGTAGTATGCAAAGCCCAATCCCTGATATCAGGGTTTAGGCTCCGTTATGTAAGAGATGTAATACAAGCAAGTTTTACTTTTACTAAAAAGGTGGTAGATAAGTGGAACAGCCTCCCAGCGGCAGAAAAGTATTTCTTGTATAACCAGATAATTATAAGTCTTAACGAGTGGGATTTGCAAGTAAAATCATATATATATATATATATATATTTCGGAGCTCCATACGCTGACTAAATCCATTCAGTGGATGTATACGGATAAACATGAAGCAATACGCCGCTACGGTATATGCTGGCGCTATATAATGTTTCTGTATGAGAACTTCCTGCCCCACGGGATTATTTCTTCCCATTAAATGATCCCTCCCTTGTTAAGTTGCTGGTTCTTGCTGATTGGTTAAGACAGCCTTTGCAAGGGGGGTGGAGCCAGAGTAGGAAGAGACCTCCGGGACAGGAAGTTGGTCAGATAATGCTGGTTGGTGTTAATTGTAAACTAAAAACACCCCAAAATAATTGGTTTATGTAACAGGCTGGACTCCGTCACACCCGGGGAGCAAATTAATGAAGTCCCAAATCTGGTGGCCATTTCCACTGCCCCTCCCCCATGCCCGTCCAAAGAATGGGTTCTATATGGCTTGATTTGTTACCCCTAACGGGGTATACACTTATTATAAGAACCCCCACACTGCCGGGGGCAGCATTTTACACGTGTCATCCCGCGATAGCCCCGACACGCAGGATCCACAAAGCTTGGCTACTGAGATGACATAAAGCATTCTACCATGGTACAATGTCCATATACTGCCCCCCCATTCAATAATGTCCATATACTACCCCCTATTCAATAATGTCCACATACTACCCCCCCTTTTGCATAATGTTCATATACTATCCCCCATTCAATAATGTCCGTATGCTACCCCCTAATGTATAATGTCCGTATACTACCCCCCTGTTGTATAATGTCTGTATACTACCTCCCCATTGCATAATGTCTGTATGCTACCCGCCTTTTTGTATAATGTCCGTACGTTCGCTCCCCATACCCCCCCTCTGCTCTGGAAAGCTTATGAACAGCTCATGTTCCTATATACGGTACATAAAATATACACATTCCCTGGTATTGGCGTAATAATGAGTAACCGTATGCAAATAAGTCACTTCAGGGCTGAGTAATTCATTTGCATACAGGGCCATGCAGTGATGTCATGGCGTCACAGAGGAGGCTGCTGAACCAAGACCTGCTTATCACTTTGGGATGTTGTACAGCGCTGCGGAATATGATGGCGCTGTATAAAACAATAAACGATAATAACTTCAATTATAAATAAACACCGTTAAGGTTACCGGATCCCCCCCAATAAAAAAATGTAACTAAGAGGCGATAACCAATCGTTTTCTAACAGAAGCCAACCCAGAATCTCGCACTTTGCCAATGTTATTGTTAGTGAGTGGAGGGGGGGGGGTGCTAACATTTTTGGGGGTGTCACTTTCACACAGTCACTGGGGGTGTGTGACCGGCCACCCAATCAGCACGGAGGGCCTGCTGTTATCTGTTGCTGCTTTCTATTGGGGGGGGGGCTTACATCCCCAAAATAATTCCGACGAGACCCGACTAGTAAGAATGACAACATACCGAGTAACAAGTTAACCCGTCGACTGCTGGAGGGGTGAATAATCACCCAACCCTCTGCCAGAGGCCTGCAGGCTAAGGGTTAAATAGTTAAAGGGATAAAACCGAATTCTACATGAATATTTTTTTTCTATATAAATGAAATTCGAGGACTTTTCCTTTGAATCTTTATTTGTATGACGGAAGCGAGCGGCCGGGAAGCGTATCCAAAATACAGAAATAACCGCTGCCTGACATAACAGAACGCAAACAAATACACATTTTTATCACATATTATTTTAAGGATTCCGTGCAAAGCAAGAATAATCATTCCGGAAACATTTTTACTTTACTGAGAGGGTGGTAGATAAGTGGAGCAGCCTCCCAGCAGAGGTGGTAGAGGGTAATACAGTGAGGGTATTAAACATGCATGGGATAGACATACGGCTCCTGAATCTAAGACGAGACCAACGACTGATTAAGGTTTGATTGGCTATGAGTGGGTATGTATGTATGTATATATATGTATGTATGTATGTATGTATATATGTATGTATGTATATATGTATATATATATGTATGTATATATATGTATGTATATATGTATATGTATATATATGTATGTATGTATATATATATGTATGTATGTATATATGTATGTATATATGTATGTATATATATGTATGTATATATATGTATGTATATATGTATATGTATATATATGTATGTATGTATATATATGTATGTATGTATATATATGTATGTATGTATGTATGTATGTATGTATGTATGTATATGTATGTATGTATGTATGTATGTATGTATGTATATGTATGTATGTATGTATGTATGTATGTATGTATGTATATGTATGTATGTATGTATATATATGTATGTATGTATATACGTATCCTAGAGGTACAGGTTGGACATACAGCTCACTCTCCAGACCGGGTCATTTTGTTGAAATGTAGTAATTCTGGGAATCAATGGCCCAGGGGCCCCAGACCATGAATAAAACATACAGTCCGCCGTCTTCTCTAAACCGAGGAGCTCTAGCAAAATAAACATAATAATAACGTTTGCAGACCCCCCCGGCGGGTCCGCGGTAACATACCTTACAGGCACGCAAAATAAACGGCTTGCTCGGAAATGTCTGGGCTGCCGAACGTAACCCATAATTCTAAGTGACACTCAAATAAACACGTTTCCCCGGGGAGGAAAAAAAAATCAGAGAGTGACCCAAGCGTGGGGTGAGCGGGCCGCTCCTTTCTGCATCCTTACGGGAAACGTATGTTAGAATCCAGGCGAAATCTTTAGAATGTTGTTTCCGTCCTTAAAATACACGAGCGGCCGTCCGAGGAGAGAAAACCCATTGGAGTGTCATATTATTTCACTGGAAAATGTTATGCCCTCACTATATTAGCCTCTACCACCTCTGCTGGGAGGCTGTTCCACGTATCTACCACCCTCTCGGAAAAGTAAAACGTCCTTATATTACACGTCAGCCGGCTCAGAGGTTTTAGATCGCAGCTCGTGCGGATGTTGTGAGACGTTCCCGGTTCAGTTTCGTTTGGTGTAACCGGGAACGGCGCGAGAATAGACGCCCACCGGGTGCCGATGCCGTCCGAGGGACCCCTAGCTGTCTGGGAAATTAACCCATTAACAGCCAGAGATGTGTATTCATAACACAGCTGTCATTATATTTTGCAATTATAAAAAAAATTAAATTAATAAGAATTAATAATAATAATCGATACGTGAAATATTTTGGGGCTCGGAGATGAAAGTTAGGAACAGGTTGTGCAAAATGTTTATTTTTTTTCTTTTTAAATGACCGGTGTCTAAATTAAGGGTATATACGGCGTTCATTCGTTATACGCCAGCCCCCCAGGAGCCCACCATTCTTGCCAGGAACGTCGTATGGCAGCTCACTGGCCCGGGTCTAATGTATATTTTTTATGTGTTTGTTAACCACCCATATTTAAAATGTACAGCGCCGCGGAATATGTGAGCGCTTAATAAATAAAGATTAATAATAACAATATTAATAATAATAATGACTGACGGGCTGCGTAGATTGTTGGCGCCTTATAAATAAAAGATAATAATAATAATAATAATAATGTGAGTGAGCGAGCGAGCGAGCCGCTGGATAAGTGTCGCTGGCAGATAACGGCTTTTCGGAGCCTCCGCTTGTTTATCGGCCGCTCCGGCCCGGAGAATTGTTATGTAAGATTAGATAAAGCCGAGCCGCTCTGAGGATCCCGTTAACACGGCAGCAGGGGCCACGCAGCCACTCAGCCGCTGGCACTCACTCGGCCCCCGGGCACTCACTCAGCATGGGGGGCGAGGCGGAGCGGGAGCGCAGCTTCCTGCACACTTTGGATAGAAACAGATTGTACGGATTAAGCAATGGAGCTCGGCCCCCATTTACCCCTTCACTGCCAGGGAAACGTAAAAACATTACAAGAGAGGAGACGAGTGTGATGAATTATTATAATAACAGTAATAGTAATAATATTAATAATAATAATCATAATAGTAATAATAATAATAAATCCAGTAATAGTAAATTAGTTATAATAATATTATTACTATTATTATTGGATTTACTATATTATAATAAAAGTAGTAATAATAATAAATCCAATAATATTAGCAATAGTAATAATAGTAATAAATACAATAATGTAAGGTTTCACTTTTTTATTTTTAGGCGCAGTGATGTCAAGCAGGTTGGTGGAGCGAACAGCGCTGCTACTGCAGAAAATGTATAGAATATAATAAATAATATGAAATACAAAATAGAATTATAATTTAGAATATATATATATTGGGGTCATTGCTTAGATAATGGATACCGCTGGTTTTTTTTCTAGATAAAACGTAAATTACATAAAATGAAGTCGTTGTGGCTTTTCCACGTTTAGCGTACCCACACAATGTGCCGTTTTTTTAGGGTATTCTTTGAATACCTCTTTTTTGGTTGTCGGTCACTTAGTATGAAAAAAGTTAAAAAAAAAAAAAAAAAAAGTTTTGCAACGGACGCCACTGATGTAAAATAAAATCATGATTCATGTTCAGCAATATCACGATTTTTTAGACCAGTGGCCCCTGCTGCAACATTTATTTTTTGTTCCACTGTTTTTTGGTATTTGATATTTAACAGTTTTTTTATGTTTAAGTTTCCCCCCCCCCACTCCTTTACGGATTATTTTCTTTGAAGAAGGAGAAACTGTTTACGTTCTGGATAGACCCTCTGGGAGTTTGTCATCTGTGTATTCTCCGTTCCTGAAGTGCAACTAGCGCTAGTGTGTGTGTATGTGTATATATACATACACACACACACACACACACACACACACACACGTATATTTTTTTAAAACCATATTGATACAAAATATTTTTTCCCAATATTGCTTAAAAGGGACACTCCATTTCTCATGCAGTTGATAGCTGAGAGGTCCCTCATTTGCATGTGGCCCACCGCTTACATTCAGGGTGCGCCTCTGCAGAATCCCCCCATTGCCCCGTTCCCCACCCTTCACTCTTTGGCTGGATAACCATATACACGTACCTGGGAACTTCTGGGCTCCGGCTACCCGGAGCCTTTCCTTTGCGGGACGCGGCCAGGACTGCACACTGACATCAGGGGGCGGTCCCGTGACATCAGTGGGAGGTTCCTCTGACATTGGGGGCGTTCCCACTTCCCATTTAAAGGCAAAATGGGCAGGGAGCGGGTTGGAGGATTCGGGTGTTTACCCGGATAAGCGATGCTTCTCCCGGCAATCTCCGGGTCAAATCCGGAGCGTTCCCAGGTATGGTTATAAAAGGTAGCAATGCCTCCCGTTCTAATATATACATACCTCAGCACTATCAGGGATCGGCCCTTAAAACCCTGGGAAAAGCCCCACTCCCTGCCCTTTTCCCCTTTAAATGGGGGTGTTTCCCGCGACGTCAGCCCACTGACCACCAGTGGACAGTCCTAGCCGGATCCCACAACTTCCCGGGTATGGATATATCAATTTTGGCTAGATCTATTGATAGAATTTTTATGCATTTTTGAATTTTTGTAATTCTTTATATATATATATATATAAATATATATACACACACACACACACACACACAGGTGTGTATATAAAACAAATATTGATAGGGTAACATGAAAGAAGTTACACAACAGTAGACCCTGGGTACAAAACGCCAATCCTTATTATCAATCAGTAGGAAGAGTCCGTTGGTTGCTATGGCGATACGTTTTTATTCATAACCCACATGGCTTCAAAGTACATTCCGATACAAGAAAAATACAGAAAATATTCATTTTATTTGAAAAAATTTTTTTTAAAAAGCACCTAATGCCGCCGAGTCAGGTAATCGGGGATTATGCTGCTACCCCCGACATCAGAAAATTCCAGAAAACCGCGCTAAGCGTCTCAGATGAGCAGTTCCACAGATATTAAGGGTCAGGTTAATGGCCTCATTAGATGCCTCCGGGTCCCCACTGGCCGTCGGGCAAAAAACGTCCCTGACAGAGCCTCCTACCTAAGTATTTAACTGTAAAAAAAAAAAACAATGGCTGCCCCTTGTGGTTTATCGCCCGCCGGTCTGAAGGCGTCAGGGTCGTAATTTGATTTACCAGTTTAATTAGGACGCGGCTTCTGGTACTTTTTAAAACCATCTCCCTGTAGAAACCCATTTTTTCCCCCCAATTAATTCCCACGAATGCGAAACTCACATGGTTAGTAACTTCCCTTAAAGTAACTTTCCTACTAAAGAACTGACACGGTGTTCCTTATAGTGCACATTTTTTTCTAACCTGTACACTGTGTGTAATTTTCATGAAACTTCATTCTACTAGAAATATTACAGTAATGGTGGTAGGTACGTGGAACAGCTCCTAGCAGAGGTGGTAGAGGGTAACACAGTGAGGGTATTAAACATGCATGGGATAGACAGACGGCTGCTGAATCTAAGACGAGACCAACGACTGATTAAGGTTTGAGTCTTTACAGCAGGAGAAACGGCAGACTAGACGGGGGCCGAATGGGGCCGATCTGCCGGCAGCTACTGTTTCTACATACATGTAACACGTGTAATAAAACAGGCTTCTATGACGGAAGTTTTATTGGCTCTTTAATGGTATGGTCCGCTATGCATTGGCAATTGTAAAACCTGGGCATGGACCATACCATTAAAAAAGAGACACAGAGACACAAACAGCTCTTTTCTTGAATTTACTGTGAATTTAAAATGAAAAAACGTTAATAAAGCAGCACAGTATAAAAGTATTACTTTTAAACTGAATTGGCTCTTGAATAGCTGGCACTACCCCTTTTCTAATGGTATGGTCCATTGTTCCCAGGACCTACTTGTCGTTCTGAGAGCGTGTTAAGCGTTATTACTTCATCAAAGATTCCATTTCCAATTCTATCAGAACCTAAAAAGCCGGCAGCCTCCCTTTAACGTACGAACCTTTTGGGATGGGAATAAAATATTTTATCCCGCCCCGGACGCTCGGTTAATTTTTCCGACGTTGCCCTCGAGCTCTTTATAGAAAGTTAACACGATATTTTGTTCCTTAATAAACTGATCTACACGATCCCGGTCTTCCCCATAATGGATGTTTACGCGGGATAAGATCTCTCGGGGGTTAAAAGGAGTGCGAGACTAAGGTATGAATAGCGGAGACAGACGGTCTAGGACTCGGCTGGGAGACGAATTAGACGGTTTGGGAAACGCAGGTGGGATTTCAGAGGAAGGGCTTCATTATTCCCCCTCCAACAAAACACACAGGTAGCAATTACCCGGAGCACGTGAAGCGCACGTTCTTATTATCGCGCTCCCGGCGGAGCTGCCCCTGCCACCAAACCAACGGGATTAAGGGCAACGCCGAGGGGCAGACCTGCAATCTTCTGGTGCCAGAGGGCTTCTCCTTTACAGCGCAGGCAGCAACCTGATCCCAACAGAACCAACCTGCGTATTACATATAAAAAGCATATACATTCCTTACGTGGAGCCATAGGTGCTTTTAACCCTTTGGTATGTGTAGGTTGTGTTTTTTTGGTTTGTCTATCAGTGTAACTATTTAGGATTTATTGGTTTTAAAAGGATAATCTTACCCTCCCCCCCTCCCGGGTAAGCTTCATGGGGCTTTCGAGGCATCTGAGCCAGGGATGCCCTCAGGCAGTACGCCCGGCACTGGGTTGGGCAGAAGCGGGCGAACTGAAGCGCCCAATGGGATGTGACCCGGTGGTAGTGGAGACCCCCACGGGCCCCCAACACCAGCTTAGACCCCCCCCGACATACCACTAGGACATCATTTCCCGGTACCCAAAGCGCATGAGGACATTCAGGGAGAAGAACGTCCTGCAGGTCGCCACTAATCCAAGGGTCACCCTGCTCTCATTAAGTGTGCTTATGGGAAGATGGCGGGAATACCCTCACTGTATTACCCTCTACCACTTCTGCTGGGAGGCTGTTCTGCTTATCTACCACCCTTTCAATGAATAAAACACATTCATTGCATCTAAGATTCTAACCAAATAGTATTGTTTTTGCTTTAGTGACTGGACCATTCTTAACACTTTGCACTAAAATCCCCCCCCCCCAAAGAACTCCTTCCACCCCAGCGCCAGACAGATTGAAGGACGCATTAAGCGGCTGCGATCTCGGGAGACGTCCGGTCAGATGGAAACGAGGGGGAAAAAACGTCTTCCAGAAAGCAATTGAATTTCCTTCATCGATAGTCGCCGCTCTCCTCCACAGCCCTTCCTGCCCTCCCCTACTCCATGAACCCCTGCCTTGCCTGTGCTGGTGGAGGGGGCACTAAGCCACAAAGTACCCCTCGTTAGCCAGGGGAGTGGAACCAGCAAATGCTGCTCCCTACTATGCGAGACTGAACACACATTCTGCAGTCAGCTGGCCCGTACCATGTATAGTTAATATGAAAGCTAGCGGAAAAGTGCTGCTACTATGAAATATACTCGAAGCAGGTTTCTAAAAGATTTGCGTTGTTTGTTTATTTAACCGAGCCATTGCCGCGCAACCTAAACCAAAACTAGGTGCGTTACCAGGGCAAAGACTACCAAACCGAACACAATAAATAAGAAATAATTAACATGAATAAATAACAGAAACCGAGAACTCCCCTAAGCTTACCAGGCTATCCAGGAACCCCCAACACGGGGGAAGACAAACCCGGATGCACAACCCCAGACCCGAGGCCTTGAGTACCACCAGCCAGGAAGCTCCCACCGAAATACTAACAAATGCCCTCCCCAGAGCATTTCCCCCTAGATGCCTGGTCAGCTTCCACCCCCGACTGTGACAAAATTAACTGCCCTCCTAAATACCCCGAAAATAGGGAGGAAAGGTTGGGACGAACTACATGAGGTAGGATGACAGACACAATGGCCCCTAACCTAATGACACCCGTCCTTAAATAGCCTCCCCCAGCTCCACCCCCTCAAAACTAGCCCTACTCGGCACCCCAGTCAAGGCCCACTCTGGCCCCCGTGGGCATCATCCTTAGAATCTTGGCCAGGTCACTTAGAGTTTACGAGGTTTGCGGTAGTCCGGCGCTCCGTCTGGCATCTCTTTAGAGCGCGCGGTTATCGGCACGCACCGGGCGTTAGCGTAAATATTTTCAGGTTCTCGCTCGGCAGGAAAAACTGCAATTCTGAACCTGCTCCAAAATGCCTCGGCGGGATATAAATACCCCAGACATCACGTACAGGTTAATGCATACGACAGGCACGGGGTCCCTTTAAAATGTACAAGTTGCCCCCTTGCTGAATCCCACCATAAGAATTTGCCCCTTTACCCTCCCTCTGCTAGTTGCCATGAAGGCTCCAGGTGGGTCTAACGAGGCCCTTGTTCGCATTTATGGTAAGCAAGCAGTCTTATTGATTTTCCTGCCCCTGATTGGCTGCTTCCAGCTTCTGGAGCTGCAGCCTCCCCTTAATGTAAATATTTTGTATTTCAGGTTTAATTAATGCATAATAAGTTACTTCAATATACTTTATGTTTTTGGGACTGCCTGGGACACTGGAATATCCCTTGCATTCAATTCAAGCAATCAACGGTGCAAATCTTTGGACTACCGAGGAGACAAGGATCTGCAGCTTCTCCTTATGGTAAATATTTTATATATTTTTATTTTTGGGTATAATGAATGCATAATAAAGTATTTGAATATACATTAAGTTGTTGAGGTCTGCCAGTCACATAATTTCCAGGGGCGGGCTGGCGTGTGTTTGTGGGTGAGGGTGCATGAGTATGAATGTGTGTGCATGAGCATGAATGTGTGTGCATGAGTATGAATGTGTGTGCATGAGTATGAATGTTGGAGTAAGTGTGTATACATAGCGCATATGGGGGGGGGGTCAAGGAGCCGATGAGCTTTATTTGCCCCGGGGGCCAGAATGTACAAGCCCTCCCACGGTCGTTTTCTACCATCAGCCCCCCCAATATTTGCAGGGGGTTTTTTTTTTCTTTTTTAAGGAATACCCCCCCGACGGCTTACGCCTGTCCCTTTTTACTTACTGACGGGGTTCAACAGGGCAGGTGAATGCCTTCACTCAACTGTACCTGGATTCCAAACAGTTAACGAGACAAAATTATTTATTTATTTTTGGGGATATTTTGCTGTACCTCACGGTTTTGGCAAATATAGCTCGGGGTGTAAAAATGTTAATTAGACGATGTGGCACATTTAACACGTTACAGTAACAATTGTTTCAACTTGAAAAATGTGCAGCCCCTGAAAAAAAGTAAAAATGTGAGAAAAAAACCCAAAAACTTCTTCAAACGCCGCGACGATTACATAACAGAAGCAGCAAATTATTATGTAAGAATGAAAACGTTAACGTCGATGGCAGTTCCTATTACACAAAATTTGCTGCCTATGCAGAAATTTAAATTTGAATGTTGTTTTTTTACAAATACCTAACATTCCATCCTCTCTAAAGCCGTTCATTTTAAATTTCCGCACCTGTAATTATTGCAATAAGAAATAAAAAAAAAAAAACCATCAGAAATCTTGGAACTGAAAAAAAAATAAAAAATCAGATTAAGCACCTTGATTTGCCTTGTCTTTTGTACAAAAAGTCAAATTTTTAACTGATAAAATAGGTAAATTTCGCAGCCAAAAAAAATAAAAAAAATTGGCAGTTAAAAATTATATTGTTGATTTGAGGTTATTTATTTTCTATGGTAAAATAAGTTTTGTGTAATTTGCACTTTATCATTACATTTGCTGTAAATATTCACAAGAGGGTGTTAGTTAAGTGGAACAGCCTCCCAGCAGAAGTGGTAGAGGGTAATACAGTGAGGGTATTAAACATGCATGGGATGGGCATACGGCTCCTGAATCTAAGACGAGACCAACGACTGATTAAGGTTTGAGTCTTTACAGCAGGAGAAACTGGGAGACTAGACGGGGGCCGGATGGGGCCGATTCTATGTTTCCATCCGTTTATTTCCCTGAATTTCGGAAGATGAGACGCGTACCTTTTTTAGTTTTCCGGAACGGCGGCGGGACTCATGGGATTTAGGCTTGTCGGAAAATTATCTCCGAAGGAAGAGGTAAGACGGCAGGAAACGAAATCATTGATCTGTCATCGACGGACTCCGAGTGAACTCCCGCCGAGGAGGGAATGGCATCAATTATCGAGGCCTGGGGAGGAAATCAGAAAACAAGGGTTTTTTTGGGTTTTTTTTTTTTTTTTTTACCAACTTCAAAATATCTCGTCTGAAAAAAAACTCCTTAAACAGCCAATGACGGAGGTTAAAACCACAGCTCTTAAAGCCCTTAAAGCGTCCCATTTTATTTTTGCTGTTATTCTTATTCGGTGTCCAGACTCTAATTTACTCAGATTTGTTTCTTCCAGCCGGGCGTTTTACGCAAATGTCCCTTTACATCTCATGACCCCTCAGTGCAGTTGGCATCGGATTCCCATTGGTCAGCCCGAGAAGGAAGTTGGAAGCCGCTTCCTGTTCTCCCCCGCGTTGTTTTAGCGGACGGCGCATGAGCCTCTAGCGCTAGAGATTGTTTCCAGCGCGCAGGTCCCTCGGTAACGCTATTATCACAGATTTCTAGGGGCGAAACAATTAAAAGCGGCGACTTCAGGCCTCCAATGATCTAAAAGTCACGAGATAAATTATTGTAATTATTATAACTATTTTTCTTTAAAATAAATTTGTGGTGCTGATTGCTTATTTTATGCATAATGTTTTATTTATTTATATTATATTAGTTATTAAATTTTGTATTATATATTTTATCTATGTCTTTCAATAGTTTTTGTTCATTTATCCCGATTTATTTAAAATAAACAAATCAGACATTTTTCAGCTTTTTTTTTTTCTTGGGGGCGGGGGGGGGGGCACAGGTCATATCCCTATGATTATATTATAAAATTTGCTTTATATACTAGAGCCAGATTATGGCGGCCCTCCTGTCATTGACATTTGCTTTTCAAGAGGTCGTGACCTTTATTCCTGTTTAAACAAATATCAGGAGTGGTCTGAGCGGATACTTACTACCAGGGGCAGGTGGCGGAGGTCCCTGGGAGAGGTCAGGTAAGGTTCCTTTAACCGCAGTTACATTGTAAATACACGGGCCGCTTTCTTTATAGACTGCCGGGAATAATTATCGCGCGGTGGGGTGTCTTCCTCCCCATGCGGCTAAAATAACAGAAGAAAATGCCCAGACCCCTTTGGTTCTGCGCATGGGCTTTACTTATTTTAACCTAGATAGACGCTGCTGCCTCCTGCTCTCCAGACATCATATAACCTTTAATGATAGCTGAGAGGTCCCTGCAGAGCCTTGCGCGGTCCCTTTCTTCCCCTGCAGAGCCTTGCGCGGTCCCTTTCTTCCCCTGCAGAGCCTTGCGCTGCCCCTTTCTTCCCCTGCAGAGCCTTGCGCTGCCCCTTTCTTCCCCTGCAGAGCCTTGCGCTGCCCCTTTCTTCCCCTGCAGAGCCTTGCGCTGCCCCTTTCTTCCCCTGCAGAGCCTTGCACTGCCCCTTTCTTCCCCTGCAGAGCCTTGTGCTGCCCCTTTCTTCTCCTGCAGAGCCTTGTGCTGCCCCTTTCTTCCCCTGCAGAGCCTTGCGCTGCCCCTTTCTTCCCCTGCAGAGCCTTGCGCTGCCCCTTTCTTCCCCTGCAGAGCCTTGCGCTGCCCCTTTCTTCCCCTGCAGAGCCTTGCGCTGCCCCTTTCTTCCCCTGCAGAGCCTTGCGCTGCCCCTTTCTTCCCCTGCAGAGCCTTGCGCGGTCCCTTTCTTCCCCTGCAGAGCCTTGCGCTGCCCCTTTCTTCTCCTGCAGAGCCTTGCGCTGCTATCTTCTACATTTTGCGTACAAGAATCTTGTGGAAAACTGGTTGCCATGGTTGTTGCTCCACATTTAGAACCCCCAATGTTACAATAAGTCCCATATTTTATAATAAAATGTCTGGCTCGCAGAGGCTTTCCCCATGGATTTTTTTTTTCTTTGATTGCCCCCCTTTTAGTATTTGAGCCCCCCCCCCCCCCGCTGGGAGGGAATAAGTTTGGAAGTTCTTTCCTCTCTATGGTTTGGTGATAAACACATTAAACGCGTTTGGATCCTTCCAGGAATCCGACGCAACTGCTGTGACAACGGGGTCCGTGGGGCCGCCGCGCACATTAAAAGATGAACGCCATTTAATATTATAAATCGTATAAGCGAATGAGTCGCGTATGGACAGCGTACTTCACATAAGCCAATGACTCACGGCGGCAGAGGCAAAACCGTGAGATTCGGCCAAAAAAATGAATCGTTTGTACGCAAAGCCGCACGCAGCTCATTGTTAACGATGCCTTTAATGCCCGGCGAACACACAATGCGACAGTCAACGAGTCTTCCGCACTCCAGAAGAGTTTCCATACTTGACGGCGCATCACGAAAGGCTAGACGGGAACGAGCTGATTATCATCGCGGCTCTTTGCGGAGTTTACACAGAAAGATTAGAAGGCCGGTCCGTGGTGTCTGGAGCTCAAACCGTTAAAAACGTTAATTCTGGTTCTGATAGAAGGGACTCAGAACACGCAGAGCGTCGCAGTTTGTAGTGTTTGGGGCAGCAGAGCGTCGCAGTTTGTAGCGTTTGGGGCAGCAGAGCGTCGCAGTTTGTAGCGTTTGGGGCAGCAGAGCGTCGCAGTTTGTAGCGTTTGGGGCAGCAGAGCGTCGCAGTTTGTAGCGTTTGGGGCCGCAGAACGTCGCAGTTTGGGGCCACAGAGCGTCGCAGTTTGTAGCGTTTGGGGCCGCAGAGCGTCGCAGTTTGTAGCGTTTGGAGCCGCAGAGCGTCGCAGTTTGTAGCGTTTGGGGCCGCAGAGCGTCGCAGTTTGTAGCGTTTGGGGCCGCAGAGCGTCGCAGTTTGTAGCGTTTGGGGCCGCAGAGCGTCGCAGTTTGTAGCATTTGGGGCCGCAGAGCGTCGCAGTTTGTAGCGTTTGGGGCCGCAGAGCGTCGCAGTTTGTAGCGTTTGGGGCCGCAGAGCAGTCCGGGAGCCCACGCTGACCCCGTCCACTGCCGAAATGCCTACAACCGGCACGCGAGCAGAAGAGCCGGACCACGGAGCGATGGAGGAAGGAGGGCTGATGAATCCCGTTTTCTGTTACATCACACGGAGGGCCGGGCGCGTCGCTGGAGATTGGAGGTATCATGAAAGGACTACGCTATAGGACGCAGAGCTGGTGGGACCATCACCACCACCTTTGTGTTTGAACCCTTAGGGTAGCAATCAAACGTTTTCTGGACGCACAAGACATGGTCCTTCTAGGGCTCTGGAAACCCTAGGGCCGGCCACAGGCGGGAAGCTTCAAAATTGAATTCAGGTGACCTCTTTTTGATGAGCGCCCTGCGCGGAACCCAAAAGAACTCAAACTTCCGTCCTTGTCATGGTCTACATCGCTACTATTTAAAGTCTTACATGCGAGTCTAACAAGAAAACTTAAAAAAAAAAAAAAGTAAAAACTAGCCTACTTTCCCCGATTAAACATGAGTTAGCGGGAAAAAAAACCAGCCGTTCTGCAGAGGAATTTGATTACAAACCCAAATGAAGCCAGACCCCTGAGTACTGCGGTATGTGGAACACATGGCGAGCACGACTGGCCTACTTTACAATTAACCGCTTTCACGCTCTCACTTAGCACAGGAGGTGATAATAAAAACAAAACGACGACGACACCTTGTGAGCGCAGGGAACGCGCAAAACAGCAGATTTAACAAGTCATAAAAAACTTTGCATGTCATTTAAAACTTTAAGGTCTATGAAGCATTTACCAAAACGCGAGCTTTAAAGGCGCATTCTCATCAAAATCTGACAAGAACCACACATATATATATATAATGCATAATATTTCCTCCCCTTGAAGTTCTCTCTCCTCTATTAACTTGCTGATGGATGACAATTGGTCCAGACAGCCTTCGTAAAAAGGGGGCGGAGAAGAAAGGGAGAGAACCAGATTAACAGGCGTTCCGAGGGGCTCTCATCCGTCCAATGGAACGGTGATCGGATCAGACGTGGTCACCGTCAACGATACCGCGTGCCAGAAAGTGACCTCATTTCCGGGCGCGCGGCTCAGGGAACAAGCTGCACGCCGCAAGCAAGCCAAGCGTGCGATGCAGCGATGGCGGGGTGCTAAAGTATGCGTCTGCCATCGCTGTGAGATTAAAAATATTAAAATCACAATAAAAATTCTCATTAAACATTAAAAAAAACAAAAAAACACACACAACAGGAAAAATGACAAAAAGAGGGAAAACAACAAAAAAAGTCCCAATTCCTATTTGTATAATTGGCCAATAATTACTGGAGTTTCTGCTAATGGTGTTTTGCGCATAATATCTTTCTACAAATAAGCATTTTTTCCTATTTTTTTTGTTCACGTGACCAATGGGCTAATAAGGAAATTGGGATATCGAGGTTTGAACGTCAGTGATGGAGGAAGCATATTGTAGATTTCACAAGCGGGGAATGAATCTCAGGCGATCGATTAGGTGGCTTTATTTCCTTTTTACGAGTGCAGCCCGTAAATATTTATCGCGGTTGGGAAATGTTCATTCGAAGCACAAGAGGAAGTGTAAAAAAAAAAAGAAATTTGAGAAAAAAAAAGGAGAACGAAAGTGGCAAAAAATAATAGAACAACACGCTGCACGAGTGAAAGGAAAAAATAGATCAAAGAGAAAAGCGTACGAGAGCGAGAGGGGAGAAAGAAAAAAAGGAGAGAAGAGCTTCCGAGGCGTTAGAAAAGAGACATCCGAAGAGTTCAATAAATTTTGCTATGTTTAAGTTGTATTAATTGTGATTGTTCCAGGGCCCAAAGCTCCTTAATCCGCCATGGGGAGAACTTGATAAGAGAATGCTGGCTCTGCCACAAGCTGCCACCAGTCTCAGCTTCCATTGAGTTAACGCATCTAAACCATGTGAATAAATATTTTCTTTCAGAAAATAAACTGATAATGCGGAAATAATTGAATATAAAAGGTAAATAATTTATGTGAAGAAATATATTCATCCTACAAATCCCAATACCTTTAATAAGTATGGCTAAGAATTGTGGGAGTTAGAGTCCTACCACAGCTGTCAAAAAAAAACCCCAAACCTCGATGTCTGCTCTTGGGCTAATTTAATAGTTCTTAACAACAAAGATAAAGAGCAATACTTTGAAATCCCGCTGATGGAGTCTTCAAGCGAGCACTCGAGCGAAGGGTTCTTCAGCCGAAATCTGATGAAGATTCGAGACGCGGCCCCTTTGTGCGTCGGTTCTACTCCGACGCTGGGTAAACTACATCACCAAACGCAATTAACTAGAGGAGGACGTTCTGCAAACAAACCAGACCCTTTCCACAAAGAAAACCAATAAACTCTCCGTAACCAGACATTGGAATTCTCTACACCGTCTAAATGGCAAGCTCTTGGGAACAGGGCCATACGGACATTGGATGACAAATACATTGAGTGCTTTAACAGCAGTCCAGGGCAGCACACTCTCTGACCTCTGTGAGACCACCCACAACGGCAGAGGGACCACCCACTAAGGCCAGGGGGACTTCCTGCCCGCATCCTGCAAGGGGGGGCTCTGGGTAGCCGGAAGCCATATAGTTCCCAGTTATGCCCCCCACATTAACTAAAAGGAATTAATGATCTTAAAAAAATAAACCCCTTAAGGTGAAGGTTAATGTCCTGGGACGCCGGCTCCTGATCGCAGTTAGTAGAGAGGCAGAGAACAAAGACAAGGTTTCCAAACATTTCCTTTGTCACCTGTTCGTAACCGTGTTTGTGATTGGCTGTAGAAGCGATCACATGCTCACAAAAGCAGGGGGGTTGGCTGTAGACCGACTGCTACAGAGTTGCCCCTCTCTATCGCATTGATCGCAGTGACAAAGGCGATTTTAACTGATGACGTCACGGGTACGTCACTGGTCCTTTAGAGCCGTTTTTTGTGCGGTACTTGATACGTCATCAGTCACTATGAGGTTAAATAACTCTATCCAAGCAATCTTTGGACTACGACATGATAGGAAACTGCTAGAATTTGATGATAAAATGTTTCGTACAAAAAAATGAATGATAGTTTCACCTTATATTTTTCTCTATTTATTTAACAGATTTTTTTTATTTTTTTTTTTATACAGAATTTTTCCTGTGAGCGTTTTTTATTTTCTTTTCTTAAGAAATTTGCAGTGTGAAAGGTGACCTATGATTTCACCTGTCGAGTTTGATTAAAATAATATTTATTTATTATTAGAGTGTGGAATGTACCTAGAACTTGGCATTTAATAGGGATTTTTTTTCTTTGTTTTTTTATTTTTTTTTATTATAACTGACACACGGGTCCCGGCCGCAAGAGGCAGGTAACGCGCAACCACAGGCAGAAAGCCCCACTGTAAACGGTATTCTCTAGAACATTCCACGGTATCTGCCTCACCCAGCATGCGCTGATATAGATCTCACGTAGAGGATACAGAAGATGTATATAGGTCACCGGTCACAAAGTGCTGAGTAGTGCGGCTTGGGGCAGACACTTTGTCACAGCGTGTGCTTTCTGTACGGATAAAAGGAAATGCCATTTTTGCATAGAGAGAACAAAAAATATATGGTTTTAAGAACAGCTTAGATATAGGTACTGAATCATACCTCCCAAGTGTCCCAGATTTCATGGGGGCAGTACCGATTTCCAGGAACTTTCCTAGGCAGCTGCCCCACTGTTCT
The DNA here is from genome assembly GCA_023333645.1 of Sceloporus occidentalis. Classification (NCBI taxonomy): domain Eukaryota; kingdom Metazoa; phylum Chordata; class Lepidosauria; order Squamata; family Phrynosomatidae; genus Sceloporus; species Sceloporus occidentalis. The sequence goes on from JALMGF010000111.1 coordinate 3,090,986, forward strand.
ACCTTTTGCAGGCAGTGGGGCTATTGATACATTTGGGGGGATCTTTTGACGCTCATTGACTGGACCAGGTCTGTGTTGGCCCCAGGGCCACCTTGTGAAGCTCTGAAGCTGTGTATCACAAGGTGACTCTAAAAGTATGCCGTTTCATACCTTGTCCACCACTCCACCCAGATCTGCCTATCAACCCTGAACAGAGGGGAGTTGTGGGCCACATGATCAACAATTTTATATCCAAATTCTAAAGTTTCCCAAACTTAAAGTCACCAAGTTCTTCTGCTTACCCGTAAGAGTATAGAGTACCCCGGTATGACATCATACTTGATCTTCGTAATCTCCATACATCTTATCAATGCAATAAGTTCAGGGATCTTATTCTCTATACCGCCGGCGTTTGTATTTATCACTGTAAACCTGCCAGACACGCCACTTCCAAATGCAACAACACCATGGTAACATAGTAATTTGGTTCGAAAAAAAGACCTAAATCCATTAAATTCAACCCTTCTACCGTTTCTTCCTACTTTCGATCTTGCTTGTGGGCTGTGGATTTAACCGGTAAGATTCCCATGTCCCCTCTCCATTCTTATTAACGAAACCTCTCGACCAATCACTATGGACCTCCATAGATATTTTTGTGCAATTAATTGATACAACAATGCGGATGCAACTCGTTTACCTGATTTACTAAAAATCTTAATTCATTGTACAATAGATGCAGAATTTGACAGCAGATCGGCCCCATTCGGCCCCAGTCTAGTCTGACGTTTTTTCCTCCTGTAAAGACTCAAAGTTTAATCGGTCGTTGTTCTCGTCTTTCAGAACTCCAACATTCCCACACTGGCTTGCTTCCTAATAAAAAAAAAAAATCAACTCCTGTTGATATCAATGGCAGCTTAGCTCCCATTGAGTATAATGGGGTTCTACTGAGCATGTGCAGGAAGTGTACACAAGAACACTTCCTGCTTTCAGTAGAAGCAGCTGGGGGAGGAGTTAAATGAAATAGAATTATCACCAATAACTAATGAACGCCTAGACCAATTTCTATGCAGTAAAATGGACCGGATTCCATGCAATATGGACTCCAATATGCATTTAACAGGACTGGAGTGGGCTTTTTAATATTTTTTTTAAATGAGTCTTCTTTGTCTGTGAGCTATAGCTCAAGGAAGACATTTGCCATGATTGCAGCCCCCGTGACCTTCATCCGAAATAGCGTCTCTTTTTATAAAGTCTAGTATGAGTATATCCATCTTACCCCCCTTTTCTTTTTTACCGGTAGGCAAAGTCTTATCTACCTGCCGAAGAAAACGATAGCAGGACTACGTCTAATAAAAGCTAAACGTCGTATACTTTAATTTTAGGAGAACAGACATTGATTATGAGTGTTGTGTCATTCCGAAGCTACTAAACGTGATATACGAGCCATAAAAGTTTCTACAAAGCAAAATGTTTCTCCTTCTAATGACCCACCAGAGACGGAGCGAGCAAAAGGTCTGACAGAGACGCAAATATACTGCGAAAGCCGAAGGTCTGTGCCGGGAACGGCTTGTTAGCTTCCCTGGAATACATATCGCAAACAAGAAACAGACAATCGAGGTTTCTGTTTTGGAGCCGCACCGTGGACATTTTTTTGGAGACAATTTTTCAACCCAAATTTTCCTTAAAGGAACAGTTACGGAGAATACACACTGCACAGCCTGTGCATGCGCTAAGTGCGCGTTAACGCACATACACGGGAGCCGGGTGGCACCATTCACAAGTATGCAAGTAGAATGTTCATGGAAGACAGACATAGATTGCCTAGATACAGATAAAACACGTCATGATCAGCAGCAGCAGCAGGGCAAGCTCTCTACTTGTTAAAGGATCAGCCAGTAAGAAGCTAGTTTTGTAGTCACATGCTAAGGATCAGAGTTACGGTCAGGATCCTCCAGCCAGCAGCTACAGGAGCAGAGATACCCTGCAGGTTGGATGACAATCAGTGTGTATGCAGGTGTGTGGAGATATCACCGGATATGGGAACTTTCTTAATGAGCTAAATATTAACCCCTTAATGGCCCACCATTCAGATTCTGTGTAGGGACTCCATCAAATAGGTTACCCAAATGGCTCTAATTCCTCATGGAAACCCTGACTTACTATTACGTATTTATTATTATTTAGAAATACACTTTATTGACTAACGTGCACTCAAACATAGAGAGCCGCCGTGACACACCGCTACTAAAAGACCTATAAGAAGCCTTAAACATCATCGGATTAATGTAGAATAGGAAGGAGTTGGCTTCAGACTGTGTGACCCTGAGAATCTGCCCCTTCACCCCAAGACCCCGAGTCCTCCAAGGTATCACAGTCTAAATGCATGTTGTTGTGTCTATTAAGCGTGTCTGAATACAGATACACATGTATGTGCATTATGCGTATGTAGCAACACATGTTCAGAAGCAATATCTCCACTTCCATGAGGAGCGTGAAGGTGTATTATTATTATAAGCTTGGTCCGTGGCCCCTTCCTGTCCCTTAGATATGGTTCCTGATGATGCTATATACAGGAGCTTTCCAGTCTCAGGCTGATGATGTGTAGATAAATGTAAAGGTTCAATTTATACCTGGTTTAAGTCTTAAAGACTATGAAAGCGGCTGAGTTAGTGCCAGAAAAAAAAGGCTTGGCTCTTTAAACACTTTACCGCGCGATAAGGGTGTTCTCAGAGGCCGTTTCAGCTCAATGTCAATAAGTGGCTTTAAAGCAAACAGCATGGTGGGCCTAACCAATTCATGGCCACTCTGATAATGCCCATATGTTAAGTAGACACATTTAAGTAAACCCCTACAATCTGTATAATTTACCTTTAAATAAGTAATATCATTAATAAAGGTGCCGTTCCAATTAGACTTTGCATTTTACTTATAGAGCACTGGCAGATTCTGTAGCGATGTTGCAATAGGTCGAGCGAATAACATTAACCAGCGTTAAGACGTAATGGTATAGAAGAGAGCTCTGATTTTGTGAGCTTGCAGTCGTTTATGATAAACAGAACCTGCCGGCAGATCGGCCCCACCCGGCCCCCGTCTAGTCGCCCGTTTCTCCTGCTGTAAAGACTCAAACCTTAATCAGTCGATGGTCTCGTCTTAGATTCAGGAGCCGTATGCCTGTCCCATGCATGCGTAGCTAGAGAAGAGGCACAAGAACCAACCCGCCTATAGAGAGCGTGTTACACTTATGTACCGTGATATCTAGAAACATTTTTTTAAACGAGCAAACGAGCTGAAAGGTTACGCTGTATTTACGTAAATTAAAATGAAATGTGTCCGTAATGAAACAATTGGCATCGGAGATTATTTTTTTTTGTCTGAAATGTAAGCAGAATTGAAATAATGTTTAGAACATTCAGTATCAGCGATATCATTTTTAAGAGGCATTCAAAAAATACATTTGTTGAGAATTGTTATGATGCCTGTAATTGCCAGGAATAAGGGGGGGGGGGATATTTCATGGCCAAGGACTTTTAATTTATTTAAACCTACAGTAAATGACACGGTGAAAAGACGAGACAGACCCAAGCCATTGATACCAGTGTGTGTCTGCCCTGTCAAATATACAGCCCTGCTGGTAATTACAAATAGTAAGGGAGATTATGGACAACCTGGTCTGGTAGAATGTTTAACAAGATATATCAAATTAACTCTAGTAAATTAGCCGTGTCAGAGATTTCTAGGGTATTACTTTCAAACAAACTATGACCTTAATACCTACGGTTTGATGTCCTACACACGAAAGATCATGTTCCAATTCAAAGCCATCCCTACGCTGAATATAACAGCTCATTTTGCTGGTAGGGCATATTAATTACTATATCCTTAAGATAACTCACATGGCATAAGCTAAAGAAAAGGTCAAGTAGGTATAAATATAAAAAATGATAACATTGCAAGTTATCTTCAAAGAATGCTTCTTCTTTTCATCACCAACGCAGTTCCACAGAAGTTTAAGGGAGCTAATGAACCTTTGTTTACATAGGTGACTTAAAGAAAATAAAAAAACGACATTAAAAAAAAAATAGTAATTTCATAGCCAGCATTGTCCATGTGATATAACTTTGTTAATATTAGCGAAGGAACAGTGCGAATGGGGAATAGGTAGTGTCCACATGTGTCTGCTGGGTGGTCGGAAGAGCCATCAATTATCTGCTTGGAGCAACAGAGACCAAGGACTTAAAGGGACACTCTCAGCCATCATATGATGGTGACCCTTATGCAGAATTCTGCAGACTTAATCTTCCCTCTGTCAGGAGAAGCCACCAAAACTGGCTTGAAGCTGACCGAGACATTGTAACAGTGCTTGGTTTGAGCTCTGCTTCGCTGACAACGTTTGAATGCCTGATCTTTCATTCAGACATTCCCATCAGGCAATGCAGGAGGGGTTCTTAAGGTTTAAAAGATGAAAACATTAATAAAAAAAAATATAAAAAGAAAAATCAGAATAAAAACAAACTAAAAAGGAAATGTTTAGAAATAATTACATAGACCCCAGAGTTATGACGTGATCAGGGATACCCTTTAGTTATTGTAGAGGTCTCTGTAGTCTACAGAGATTTCTAGTCAGGGACATTTGTACGAATTTAACAAATTTTGTTAAAATTCATATTCATAGGAATCCGAACGCACAAGTCTAGGACTTTAATGCAGAAAGTCAGTGTTTCTCTCTTCATCGGTAAGGGAACCGATAACAAAATATTGCTGTAATTTAAATAATATAACCTTGTTTTATGAGATGAGTCATAAAGTCATGAGTTTTTTTTTTGGTAGATTTTTCAGATACATGTTTTTTAATTTTCCTTTTCATCAGATGGCTTTATAAACAAACCATGCAACCACTTTTTCAAGCATGTCACAATATTGATTGTTCGCAGGATGTGTCAAAAGGTCAAGGACTTGATGAATAACAACCGTACATTGCTCTTTGAGACGATAAATATGTCAGCACTGGTATTATGTCACCGTGTATTATTATTCCAACCAAAATAATACAGTTCTAGATAAAGACCATTTGAGGAGGCCTGTGTAATGTCTTTACATCTACAGGAAAATGTAAAAAAAAAATGTCCAAATTTAAATATTACATAATTCAGAATTTTTATAATTTATGTTAAAATTTTTCACCATTGTTACCCTTTTTTTTTTTGATAGATTGTCCGGCGCTATTTAAACTCAGTCTTTTAATAATTCTTCAGAAAAAAAATGCTCTCTTTTAAGGCAATTTTATACACTTCAAATAGTTTTAATATTGTTGTGAATTAGAACATTGCCAATGTTAATGCTAATGTTAACTAGTGGTTATGCCCATCATTAAAATGCCATGCCAATTAATCTCACTCCCCTCCCCCAACGCTAATCCTAACCCCCCCACCACAGGCAACGTCTACCTGCCCCAGATACTGAGCTTCAACCTTCCAACTTCTGACGGGACTTCGTGAACAAATAACCCAACTATAGAAGAACGCATTCGCCCTGCATCACTGTAAGTATCTCACATACTGTTTCGGCCAGTGCCAATCCCAATATGGCTGCCGTACGTCATCCATCTACCCGCCCTAAACCTGCCTTCCCCTGCTCCTCAAATTGCCATACTCAAAGTACCCTACGTATAGGCTGAGACATAGCCCTAGACACGGTCATAGTCCTGTATCGCCCCCATAACATTCTGGGGCAAAACGCGTGCAAACTTTTCCACCCCAGACCTCTTTTCCATGACAAGCGCTCTCATGGTGTAAATGATGGCACAAGGTGGCATCTTCACTGCGGGAATTATTGGTCACACTGGGCAGGACACAAAACGAATTTGAGACGCTCTCCTGTGCCACTATGATTGGACGTTGCCTTTAGTCCCTGCCCCATGTGTATTTGGTATTCTCCCGTACTGTAATAGCGCTATAGATAAAATGTACATAATAATGGTTTAAGGAGGTATGGCGGGACTATATCCAGGCTTTTCTTGTAAGTTTGTGACCTATTTATGTTACTTGAGGGAGACGTTTAGAAGAATAATGGGTTTTATTTAGTTTAATATACCCCTCATACCCAGAAAACATTCTGGAGGGCCGTTACACCGAGGGAGCTAAGCCGTAGCATCGTAGTTGGTAACCTTCTTGATTTTGGCTTAAAGGTCTTGCCAAGACTGCCTGCACCATTTGGTTGCACAAAATCATGCATCGTGCAAGGGGGCAAAGGGGTGACAAAGGGGGTGCTCTGTGGGCAGAACACACCATGGTGTCCCATCATGACATCACACCACCACTATTATGGCAAATACAAGCAGGGCCTAACTGACAATGACGGGGCTGTCATGGCGCTTTAAGGCAGGAGGCAGCCTGATGACATAAGTGCGGCTGACGGATAGATATGCGGGGCTGCATGCTCATGTAGTGTGCAGACAGGCATAACCAGACGCTGGACGCACCCGAAAACACTAGAGGGGGTAGATGGGTGGTGCAGTCGGCCTGTGGCCCGTTGGGCATTTGTCCTGTGTGCCAGATGCACAGTCCGGGCCTGAATACAAGCAGCAGTTGCTCTTCATCAGTGCTTATCTCAGAAAGGAGTACATGTTATATTGAAAGATCCCGTGGGAAACCTTTATCAACAGCTTGAAGAAAGAAAAAAAACAGAATAAAATTGGTTTTGATTACAGCTGTGCTTAGAATGTAATGTATTTGGAATTTTTATTGTATTTGTTCTATAATCCTGAGTTTCCAGTTACTAAGATTCTCGAAAATATTTGTGCGGCTTTATACTGGATTAATACTAATTCAGTCCTTAATTCTACTCTGAAACAATTTAAAGGAGAAATCGACAATTAGACTTCTGCCTTTTGATAAGTTCGGATTTCAATTTTAACACATTTTGTTACATTTTCTTAATTCGAGTACAAGTGTCCGAAAACGAAATGAATTGTCATTGGAAAGTCTTTGGTTTTTTTCACTCCCATTCCCTCACTCCCATTCCCTCACTCCCATTCCCTCACTCCCATTCCCTCACTCCCATTCCCTCACTCCCATTCCCTCACTCCCATTCCCTCACTCCCTCTAATTCAAACTTTCCCTACTTTCTCTAACAACTAATTCCGCAGCTCCGCTTCTTATGCTCCATCTACATTATTCATGCCTCTTCCGAGATCTTTTTCAACAGGGCGGAGCCTCCGCACACACCACGGGAACCACTCTCACTCGTTCCTCCAATTGGAATGCAGGTTGCCCCCTGTGGTGTGCCTGAATTGGAGCTGCAGAAAAGGAGATGGAGAAGCTGAGGAGTGGAGACATTGAGAATGAGTGAGTGAGTGAGATTAAGAGAGAGTGAATGAACAACAATGAATTTTAACGATAAAAAAATATTTATTTCATCCAAACCAAAAAAAAGGCAGGAAACAAAATATGTTGTCTGAAAACTAATGCCCCAAAAAGCACCAAAACATTCATCTTAATCAGTTTTGGAATTAAATCAAAACAGAGTAGTGGGACCGACTAAGACGAGCTTATCCTTGACATTCTCCCTTCGTTCTAATCTATGGGAGTGTTCCCCGATAGGACTGACAGACAGCGTTACTGAGACCTTCAACCCAGGCAGATACTTGCGAAGGCTCTTAAGCTCAGAGTGCATTAAAGCTACTACGATACTACTTGTTAAAGCTGTAACACATTTACACCTCAACCGATGGGACACTCTCCAGACACTCTCTCCGGAGTGTTGACGAGTCAAGACTTCACAAAGTGGCCCATTGTCACTCTGACAAGAGGGAGAGGGAACGGCGATTACATCTTCATATGTACTGTAAGAAAATTTTACTTTACTGAAAGGGTAGTAAGAAAGTGGAACAGCCTCCCAGACAAAGAGACTAACACAGCGAGGGCATTGAAATAGGCATAGGATAGGCATACGGCTCCTGAAACAAGATCAGCGACGGGCAGACTGGATGGGCCGAAGGGGTCTGATCTGCCGACAAATTCTGTATTTGCGAAAATGTTTCAAAACGAATTAAAAAAATTAACAGGATTCCGTGGCTGGCATCCAATCACGTAATTGCATCTGAAATGTGATTATTACTATTTAACTGTTTTTCTAATTTTGACTATTCTTTGACTGGGAAGCTGGACCAATTTAACTAACGAAACTTTTTTTTTTATTTTTTTTTTTAAACACACATGCATGCGGATTTCACACAAAAAAAAGCATGTAGGTGGCATACATGACACACTAAAAATGGGGATTATATTCCAAAATTATATTCATCATTCAGGGTAAGGGTCACGGGGATTTATAGTCAACGAGAGCTCTGGTGCCCTTTATAATAAGAAAAAAAGAAATTTTTAAAAAGTATTTTTATTAATTTGTTTTGAGCAATTTTATGATAGTTATTATTAGATAACTATTTTATTTATAGCTATATTATTTTAAAATCGTATTTATGAGGCTGCTTTAATAGGTAGAAATATACTGTATTAACAAGCCCACCCCCCCCCCCCCGATGATGAGAAGGGGCAATGAGAGAGCTGGGAAAAAAAGCAAAAGAGAAAGAGAAAAAAAAAAAAAAAAAAAAGGAGTCATAAAGATAAAGGGGAGAATTTATAAATAAATAAATAAATTAAAAAAAAAAAAAAAGGGAAAAGAGCGTGTGCTTGTGTTTTGGAAGTATTTGTATGTATGTGTGTGTTTATGAGCAGGGATTGGTAAGGGTAGTGTGTATGTGTATTTTCTGACAGTCTATTCATTACCACCTCTGGGTGCTATGGGGGTCATGGGTAAATCGTGGGAATGCAATTTGGGTGCAAGTCCTGTACGTGTCACCTGGGGCAAGTCCTGTGGGTGCAATTCGGGTACAATCTGGGTGCCAGGGCTGACCTTCTGGGGTGTGCGAGCTGTGATCTATACTTGAAATTTAGGCTTTCAATGCATTATTGAAATTCAGTGTTTATTTGGCTATTTATTTAAACTACACCGGCAACCACGCTGCACAAATAATTTTGTACAATATGAGATTTCTGTGGACATCAACTACTAAAAAGCAGAGAGCCGGATTTGGGGTTTCTGGACGTAGCCCGGGTCTGTCCGGCGTGGCACATGCGCAGCCCACAGTAACTCTAAAGAAATCCATGAGGAAGAAGTCTAAGCATTTGAATTCTTCTGGGTTTTCATGACTAATAAAGGAATCTGTGAAATGCATCCCGTCCAGGTGTTGGCTAATCATTAGTATGATGTCACACGTGAGTTCAGCGGGGCTGTGCCATAAGCTGTCAGTGTGCTCTGTGTATTACATAACATTATGCAGCACGCGGTGCCGCCTGGCTCTCTGCTGTCCCCAGCCTTATTTAAATTGCAAGCGATCGTTACATTGTTGCAACACGATAAAAAGGTTATAACAACAACAACCACGGTATCAAAATGTGCATCTTTCATATATTTATTATGCAGGATTATCGGGATTATGTATCCGGATTATGGAACAGCAGGGAAAATATTTATAATTATTAATGCCCATCAAAGCAGGTGAATAAGGGGTTAACATCCGGCCAAATGCTACATAACTAGCTCTGTCACTTCTAAAATTCCCTTCAGCGCATGTTTCAGCTGCCAGAAGCACTTAAAACGAAATCTCCCACCAAGATTTTTTTTTTGATTTTTTTTTAAATTCCTAGTGTCAGATTAACCCCTTAAGTGCCGGGCTGTTTTTTTTCTTCTTGTACCCTTCGTGACCAAGGCCGTTTTAACACTTTTGCAGTGCTCGTGTTTAGCTGTAATTTTCTCCTAAAAACGCTAAATAGATTCTACTATTTGTCCAGAGTCTAGAAATACCCAATGTTTTTATGTTTCTTTGCAAGTTATAGGGCAATAAGTACAAGTAACGTTTTACTATTTCAAAACCACTTTTTTCCCAAATCTTGTCCTTCTGCCCCCATGCGCTATTTGGGACATCTTTGAAGCCGGCTAGTTCAATTTACTCCATCAAAACCATAATGTTTTGAAAACTAGACACCCCAAGGTATTTCAAATACTAGTATTTTAACTCTTTACATGCACTTATTCTACCACCAGACTTTGTTAAACCTTTTGTGTGTTTTTTTCACACACATTGTACTTTAGGTATGAATTTACAGCCCTTGGTATAACAGTCAAACTGTTCAGCAACATCTCCTGAGTGCAGCGATATCACCCATGCACGAGTTTGTCTGATTGTTTGGGGGCTAAAAGGCCACATTTGGGAAGTGTTTTTTTTTTTTTGTTTTCTCATTGTGACATCTGGTCAGTCTGCGCCTATGCCTTATTTGGGTCATCTTTGAACACGGCCAATTCAATTTACCCCATCAAATCATATATTTTACCCCCCTTGGGTATTTGAAATGCTAGCACTTTAACTCTTTCATGCCAGGATTTTTGGGAAGATACACTTGCTCATAAAAGAAAGTATTTTTTTTTACTTTTTTTATATTTTACTAATCACATTAAGCCGTTCCCTGCTGTTTCTATACACATTATTGGGGCTTTTAGGGCTGTAGAATACCTGTTATTCCCTCATACCCTGCAAACATCCCAAGCCTCTAGACAAGAGGGGCATCAGGTGAGGAAAGAGGGGTACATGGACTTTCATGTGAGGATACTTGTTATTTTCTGTCTTTCCCATGTACAAATGTATCTTCTGCTGTACAAAAATAATGATAATAATCATAATAATTATAATTTGACAGAAAGTCCAGTGTATTCTGGTAAAAATCATGTTGAGAGTGAATTTCGCACATCCCAAAGAGAAACCTTGAAGATACGGAAATAACATTTAAGTGAAAAGCTTACAAGATCAATATCTGGAACCATTAAACTCTAAATGGGCCCTTATTTTTCCAATACAAGATGATTTTACTGGGGTTTTCTTTCCATTACAAATGATTCTGAAACAATTTGTCTCTCAGAGTTACAGGGTCTAAGGCGGAATAACAGGGTCACACTTTGTATGCAACAACTTTTCCAGATGCCGTTTGGAGAACGACCCCAACTTCTACCCCCGGGGAATAGGGACTCCGGGGGGGCGGGGCTTGGGAGGTAGAGTGTCACTCAGACTGGCAGCGCTACTGAGCATGTGCAGTTGGGACCGCGGGACTGCAGTGTATGTATTAGTGAATTAAATAGTATGGTTTTTATAAATGAATTAACTCAAGAGTGATCTTCTGGATAGACCCAGGGATGTTCATCTAGAACAGAAGGAACCAGGTCATCGGATCTTCAGAGCTGCTTAGTTTTACTGTTCAGAAAGTTCTATACGGTATACACCGATGTCCTTCAACTCAACCCAAATTAAGAACAAAAAACATTAAGAAACGTCCCATTTGGAGGATATTACGGTCAGATTTTCGACGGGTCAGGGTATGACGATGGCCGGTGATATCGCTGCCTGCAGACGGTATCGGCCAACATGTGAACACCTTGATGCGATCGTTATTCATGGATCCGGCGTACCTTGTTTAAAATATAATAAGGATTCCCGATCAAGGTACAAAGAGCCTCTTAGGAAGTCCGCATCTGGTTATTATCTCAGTTCCTTCGGTGATTTTCAAAGCATTACGCAAGCCTTTTAAGAGACAGCAAGCGCAACGCTCGCCGAGCGCAGAAAGGGGCTGAATTTGCATTAGGGGGCGACTGTTGTCACAAACCAATGAAGCGAAGCGATCCTTTAAAAGCCCATTAGAAATCATTAGCGCCAGCAGCATTAGGCGGAACGTCTTACCGCTTTCATGTCCTAATAATAAAGCAGCGCCAGATATTTATTTTTTTCTCGTTTTGGTGTCTATTTTAAGGATTATTTCAGGTACGCCGCACGGAGCCCAAAATTCTGTTAATGGTTTTTAACCCTTCAACTACAAGCGAAACGGGAAGAAACTCAGACTTCAGAGAGAGAAAACCATAACTGAAACTGAAAAACAACGTTATTATTACTGGTATTTTTATGTCCTCTTACATTACTTGGATATACAGCCACCGAAGACATAGCCGGGACGCTTCATGCAAATTCCTCATCCAATTTCCCATGATCCCTCGGGGCAGTTTGCATTGGAATCCCACTGATCGTCCAAGCAGGAAGTTGTAAGCCACTTCCTGTCTCCCCCTGCGTTGTTTGAGGAGAATGTGCCTCAAAAGCCAAACTTTTGTAATGTCTCTTAGTCAAGAGGTCACCACCATTGGACAACAATGAAGACAATCCCTCGACTACTGGGCTAGTATTTGATGTCACACCGATGCCGACGACAGCCAAAATATCTTCATTTCCAGAACCCCCGGCAACTGCTTTTGTCCAATGCCCAAATCAAGAGTTACACAATCAGGACATCATAATGTCTGAGTGTAATCTGGGCGAGAGTGAAGCCGTAATACTCCTCACCCCGCTCTATTCAAGGCCCATTTTCAGGTTAAATGTATATCAGATTCCATTAGTCCTGTGCATAAAAATCAGTGCAGGCATTCCTTGGTTATTTGAGCTACAAAATTAGACTTCTTTATCATGTAACTCCGCCCCCAGCTGCCTCTACTGAAAACAGGAAGCATTCGTCGGTACGCTTCCTGCACATGCTCAGTAGAGCTCTCATTCTAGTCAATAGGAGACGAGTTCCCATTGAAGTCATCAGGAGCAGCAGCAGCCAATCACATCTATGCTATCTGAACACTGATTTTGTAGTAGGACAAATGCAATGGACTGCTTCAGTGACTTCAACGAGCGGGATATTGAGCGTGTGTTCTAGCAAGTTCCAGGGGCTCGACTGTTCCTTTAAGGAAGACGACGCTACGCTATGATGTCACACACGGTTCACTGTCCCGATGAAGTTGTATGGTATGTGACGGGTGTGGGAATACAATTCCGAGATCTATATCTAAATACAGAGCAAACCGGGTGAGACATTTCTATACGGCTGGCTTTGTTAGGAAAGAGCCGGCGGACATTAAATAGCATGTGTTCTGCATCTCCCTCGGAAATATTACCCTCCGATATCAGCAATATATCTCTTCCATTAATGATAACGATGTAATTATCCTTCCAAGGAAATCAAGATGTTTTAGGGCTGAAAAAGCATTCTTCACAGAGAGACTAAAGATTAAGTCTATAAATCCTGCAAACGTTTGTTCTATATAGAGTTTCGAAGCACACTGGAAAAACATTTAGGGCTAAAAAAAAAAAGTCGTCAGAGGCATCTGCCCTTTTTTTCCATTAAAGGGAAACTCCTATCGTGTTTTATTCCTAACTTCAGGTTTAAAATCGTTTTTTGAAAATATCGCTCTGTTTTCTTTTTTACTCCAGTTGTAGTTTTTGCCCCCATAATATAATGTTTCAGGCAGCTGCCTATCAAATCTCACTCTGTTATCTGAGCCCCAATCTACTAGAGAATCCCCTCGGCTCCTTATCATACTGCCTGTGGGAATCGATAGAATGCCTTGATCTTAATTACCCAGGAGGACCATATGACTAATGAAAGTCTATGGAGAAACGGACTTTATTAGCATTGTCATACGTTGTGAGGATACCCACTACACATGCCTAGCCACACAGTGCCCGACTATAAACACATATCATTCAGCCTTGCATGTCCAGACGGCGGCCATATTTATGGCGTCCCCATTCTGGCCCCGAGTTGCTCTAAAGCCCCGCTCCGACCTCCCGTTAGTGATTTTGTGGGTATGGTCAGGGGCACGGGGGTGGATTTCCCCCTCCCTGGTTAATTAACACACACATTTATACACTAATACACATTCACACTAACATACATAGATACCCAGGACAGCTACCAAGGACAGCGCCTGAAATACCAAATCTCCCGCAAAGAAACAGGACTGTTGGTAGGTATCTTATATATCTGCACTCATTGTACCTCATTTACGTCCTAAAGTTAAAAAAAGCATCGCATTCAAGAGGCATTCGAAGGCTCAGATAAAAGAAACACTAAGCTGATGCTTTACGGCGATTCTAATGAAGTCCGTTGCTCCATAGACTTTCATTAGTCAGAGAGTCCGACTGGGTAATTAAGACCAAGCCATTCTATTGTTCCCCACAGGCAGTATGATAAGGAGTAGGGGGGGTTTAGTAGATCGGGGATCATATAACAGAGCGAGAACTCATACAAACGGCTGATATGCAGCCGCCTGCAAACATTCTATTTAAATGAAATTTGCTTTTAAATTGTTTTGAAAACTCAATTGAAATCTAATTATAATAAAATTATTTGGCAAGCGCTTCTTTAAGGTTTATTTCCCAAAACAAGATTGGGATATTTCTCCAGAAGTATTTACCTCTGTCATGCGGACATAGATCACATACCAAGTACCCAGCATACTTCCAAAGTGTCTCATTTTTCCCAGGACAGTCCCACCTTTTTGGACATTGTCCCTCAAAGCAGTCTCACTGTCCTGCTTTGTGAGTTTATTCTAATTTATTCTAAAAACAAAAACAAAAAAAAACCCCAAAACCACACAAAATCTCTGAGCAGAGAGGAACGGGTTTATTCTAGAATTTAGAGCATGGGGTCGATATAAATTCTACAGCATGAATACAGTTATGGTTCCCAAGTGCATTATTTTACATTTATCAACATTAAACTGAAGATTCCGCGCTATATATTATAATGTGCTAGATGGTAAGCTCTTTGACCAGGGCCATGCTCACCTTTTGTTTCTGTAAAGCCAAATTGTTACATGATGTTCTATGTACGTGTTTAGTTTAACCATTGTACAGCGCTGCAGAATATGATGGTGCTATATAAATCAATAAATAATAACACTAGTACATATCAGAGGCGAGCATATATGCATATACACATTAAATACATTATGACATCCGAACCCAGCACTTCAAATCAGCCACCAGGTCTCCAAACGATTGCCCCGTCAGCTTTCTGATTCAGCATGCAGTATACTTAGTGCTGTGCGCCAGGACAGATCACTGAAACGCAGAAATAAACCTTCTATACTGCTCTGGTCCTTAGCTCGTGCTTTAATTAGGCAAGTGTCTAAATAAGTAATATCTTAAAATGTTCTCTTAACCCTCTGACTGCCAGGGACTGCAAAGAGCTTATAATGTCTCATTAACCCTTCCGTGCCAGATGCAGAATAATTCCCCCGTCGTTTATGTCTATATGGCACCAGCATTCCCCCCCCCCCTGGCGTTTACATGGTTAATTCGAACGCCAGTCATTCCTTTGCTCACCTCTCTGGTTCTTAAATGGTTACTAACGTGACAGGTGTCACTTGGAGGTCACAAAGCACGTGCAGGTGTTTCAGGTGTGAACCGGACGCTCCGCACCAGCAAGTATCCGGTTAACCAACAGGTTGGAGGGACCGTAAATTGCGGCGGGGGGTAACTGTCAATGAGCTCCGGGAGCCAGAGGGTTAAACACGCGTGTGAGCCAGACGGGTGTCTCTGCAGAGCGGAGCCGTGTGCTTGAGACATGCGGAGCGACGGGCAGCGAGCGCAGAGATCGCGGCCGTCCCTTTAACTCACCTGCGGGTCCAGGTACGGCCAGACAGGTACTCAGGTCTGGCGATCGGCCGCCTCCTTCCCCACCATCAGCAGCGGAGACCCGGCGCGATAGTCTTCTTCTGTCGGCGATGTGTCTCCCGTACCGCACGCCGTCTCCTGTCTCCGCGGACTCGTATCCCGATTTCCACCCCGGTCCTGCCACGCGTTACCAGCTGGCGAGCACCAAACACCGAGTCTGCGGTCCCGCCATCGCACCGGTCAAAAGGTCCCTGTGTGGCCCATGGCAAAGAAGCACGCCAGCCAACTACCGTGCCACGCGTTCACCGGGAGCCCAAGCCCCGTCTGTATTCCCACCCCCGCTCTCTGTTACCCCGCAACCTGCGCTCCGGTTCCCCACGCGTCTCCCCGCGTCCGACCGTCTCCGTTCATCTATAATGCCGTGTAGCGCGTGTCTGCGATCTCCCCTTGTCTGCGCCCGTCTCTGATGCTCTATCGCCCCCTATAGGCGTCTGAGCGTTCGGTCCGTGATACCGTGTCTAGACCGTCTCCGGGCCTGTCCCTTTGTATTTATTCCCCTACATTCCGTGCCTTTGGGGATTTTGTTCATGGTGTCCTTAAAAATATTTTTTACACGCTGACATCATCTAAAACCCAGGCCGCTGATGTCATCGACACCATCTATTACATAATTTTACCAGGATTATTATTTTTATTTTATTTTTTTAAAGCAAAGCCTATGAATTCCCGTAGGGTTAGGTCATGTTGGTGGAGCTCTGTCCGTGACCTCAGCGTTCACGGGACATGATGTCACGCAGCGGGGGTGTATCCTACACCATAAAACTGGAAAATGGCCACTTAATGTCGAAAAAGAAAAAAAAATCCTGTGCCAGCAAAATCGCAGCTATTCAACCCGTTTCTCCTGCTGTAAAGACTCAAAACCACTTCTGCTGGGAGCTGCTCCGCTTATCTACCACCCTCTCAGTAAAGTAAAACTTCCTTCGATTCCATCTAAACCTCTTGTTGTAACATTTCTTACAACATTTGGACCAACCCAGTCACAAAACGTGATGTTACGTGACCCCGCAGTAATGGTGTATCAGGGAAGGCAAGGTGTGAGCTGTGATTGATGGAGTGATGTGGGATAGAGTATGTTTCGGTGCGAGTGTGTATGTATAAGCGTGTGTTAGGGTGAGTTAATTAGGATATGTTAATCACCAATCGGGCGAAAGGGCCGGGGGGCCACTCAGCTTTACCTGCCCTCTCTGACACACACTCGCTAACTTCTTTAACTCATTGTTACATTGTGACATAACCCCATATAACAATGACATAGAATGGACGCTGTGTCTTCTGGATTGGATCCATTGTACATTCTCTCTTATTAAATATAAAATAACAATAATCTGAAACATGCGCGGGCGCGCCGATGATCCGCAAACATCTTCTGTTAAAACCGAATAATGAAGCCGCCTCTGCTCTTCTTCATTCTAGTAATGGATCTGATGGCATTCCTCTAAAGAATCCCGAGCCGGCTCTTGCAGTAATTGCTCTCGGCCTTTTATTTGAAGAGCGCTTCGGAAAGTGACTTAAAGAGGCTTTTTTTTGTGAGAATGACAGCGAAGGGTAATAAACGCGCAGATTGTGGGTAATACGAGCTCACCGAACGCCCAGCGCGTGCATTCAAATAATAAATACGGGAATAACGTGATGGTTATAGGCACAATTTAAATTGCCAACAAGAGACACTATTGTTTTAGGGGTGTGGTTAGAGGTGTGGCCAGGGGAGGGGCTATAGAAAGGCTTTTACGTAACTTCCTGACCAATTAGTTTCTACAAATCTAGAATCGGCCCCATTCGGCCCCCGTCTCGTTGCCCGTTTCTCCTGTTGTGAAGAGTCAAACCTTAATTAAGAGATTTATGTTACAGATTCCATACGGTAATGTGACCTCGTACACGCGGTACATCCAACACGCACACAAACGCACACAGATACTGTTTGAGGGGCAACCATGAAAAGATGTCTTTTTATTTATCCGTTATTTAAGGTGGAAGTCTCACGGGGGGGAAAAAAACATTTCGACAGGCGTTCTGTACGGTGCCGGCACTGACAGAAAACCCGGTCTGATTTCAGTCCTTTATCTGCAGACCTGGATGTTGTCAGATGCGATGTTTTGGGTGACGCTTCCGGCTCAAACTCTGTACTGAGTCGAAATGTTAGAAAAAAAACCCCCCCAATAGTTCAGACTTTCCACGTTTAGGGTCCTGGTGCGAGCTCATAGTCACTCGACTCCGATGATTGGGAAACCGAGTGATACGATGCTGATGATGAACTCTCTTCAGGATCCGGCTGAGTAGGGAATATGTCCTCGTATCTTGGAGGCGGCTCAGAAGGGTAACGCTCGTCGTTGTTTTGTACGGACGGCCCCCACGGTCTTGGAACGTTGTGTTCATTTTCCCCGCCGCGTCCGCCGGAATCATGGTCGCCCCTTTCAAAATCGATGCTGTCGTAGGAAGGAGGGTCCCTGCTCATTGACCAATCAGGTCCTCCTGCAAAGTGTGGAGGCGGAGTGACGTCATCACCCAATGTTGCAGGAAGCGGCTGATATCTGAAGGCTTCTGGGTCCTCCTCAGAGTCGCCGTCCCGACGGCTTCTACTCACACAGACAGCCAGCCAGTAACACAAGCCGATTACTGTGAGTGCGATTTTCTGCACTAAGCGAGCTGCACAGACTTTAGGGGGTTTGTCTGTGTTGGATGCCGGTTTGCAGGCTGGTACCACAAGTCCTGGGATACTAACTATTACCCCGCAAACCAGTAACAGCACCCCGAGTATCAGGAACTGCGCAAACTGCCGGCTTTTCCCGCAGAGGAAGCTGCTATCTGGATCCGTCGGGTCTCCTTCTAATTCCCTCCTTCTCCTCTCTCGTTGGGCAGTAAACTCTGCCATCATTAAACATGCCAGCCCTACCCCGGCAAGTACCGGGCCCGTCACCTTGTAGGCGATACAGCTGTCGGACTGGCATGACGCGAACCCATAGACAGAAAGTAGAGATCCGCCGCATAAGAGCGCCCAGCCAAACACAACCAGCGTGAATGTTATTCTGCTGCTTGTGCGAGGGCCAGGAGTGCCGAAGCAAGTGCGCTCCATGACGGCTGAAACGTGTACCTGTCGGGTGTCAGTCAAAGATGTTCAGGTGCAGAGACTCGCGCCTATGTGCCGGGTGTTGCGTCACACGAATGAAGGCCTTTTAATCTCTGCCTATTTTGTGTTTTCAAAGTCAATTGAAATCACGATTTGGCTCCCTGTCGTGGACAGGTAACGGTTATGCTCAGTACTGCTACTGCTCACAATCTGAAACAACCACAGTGTCTGGATGTGCTTTTACAGAGCATCACAGCATTGTGACATCACAGCACTATGACATCGCAGTCAGGGCAGGCTGTACCACAGTGCAAGGGCCATAGGGGTGTTCTGCCCTGGTTCCAAATATCCTCAGGGCCAATACACAGCTGCCTCTTTCACAAATGTTTTATTCCACATGACTCCCCCCCCCCCTTACACGAAGTGGTTTGTTCCAAAGAGACTTTCTGCAGTGTTGAGAAGTGAGGGCTTCTTCTGACGTTGCGCATGCTTCACAGAAATACTCGTAGATTGTTAATAGATGACAATGTTGAGGATACTTGGACACTTAATTACACTTAATAAAGGACAATTAACCCCTTAAGGCCCAGACTATTTTTTATTTTTGTTACCCTTTGTGACCAAGGATGTTTTGACACTTTGGAGGTGCTCGTGTTGAGCTTTTATATTTTGAAAAAATTGGGCGATAGCTGCCACATTGTTTGGAGTCTTTTCCCTCTTTATGTATGTCTATTATTTTAGTTTGTAGCATTTTCATGCGGGAGCCATTTGCCTGATTTCTGGGGGCCATTTTACCAATTCTTATATAAATTTTAGAATAGAATTATAAATATAGATTCTTATAAAAATGAGCTCTTTAAATTCTGTTGGATTTACCCAAACGTTCTTCTTGCTATCTTTTGATTTTGTTTTAAATTTTGATCTCTTTCTCTGGGTCCTCATCTTACTAGCCGACAGGGTGTCTGGTTTGTTAGCCTTGTCAAAGTATAGATGTATTGCCCATTGTACAGCGCTACGGAATTTGATGGCGCTATATAAAACAAAAAATAATAAAAAATAATAATAATGTATTGTTTCTCTATATGTGAATTCGGCCCTGAAAATTAGCTTCCATTCATTTCAGCAAGAGCTCAGCTCTCACAGACTTCATCGTTGGTACTACAGCACATATGGAAGAAGCATACTTAAGTACACTTCTTGCTCTCAGTAGAAGCTGGAGGGGGCGGAGAAAAATAACTCCAGTAACTAAAGAACTCCTGCACTGATCAGCATGCAGTAAAAGGCAAAATAGTCTCCAGTATGCATTTAAAAATGCATTTGGGTAGAGCATGCCCACCCTAACATATTCTCTATAGCCGTAAACAGTAAACAGTATTGTTGAGTGCTATCGGTGCTGTAGTAATCTGACAGAGGAGAATGCTACAGGAAACACATATATCGTGTGGTTTTACATATCAGGACTTAATATATGTATATAGATGAATTAAGATGTATTAAGTGAAGATAACAGAACAAAAGAACGGAGCCAGCGCTTGGTGAAGAAGGTCCCTGGTAGCCTCCGATGCAATAGCCTCAAATTGCTTCGCACGGCTGGCCTGTATCTTGGCTGAAGAAGAGCAGATCCAAGTCTCTTATCTCAAGGAGTGGATCCCATATGTGTTTAATTATGGGAAATCCACGCGATGTACGTGAATGTAGTCTATCGGAGGCTGCGGGTTGAGGTACGACGACCCTTCTGTGTAAAGAGACGTTATGGTCTTGTCGGCATTCTGGCGTCCATTCTATCCTTGGTTTCTACTTCCCCTGGCAGCGCTATGTACTGTGATATTGTCTTTGGCCTTGAACAAAGAGTGTGGTAGATACATGGAATAGCTTCCTAGCAGAAGTAGTAGAGTGTATTTAAACATGCATATAGGTCCTAGATATAAAACAAGACCACGGACTGATTAAAGTTGAGTTAAAAAATCAGTCTTATAATATAGTTATAAATGAAACCATGATGACGAGATGGTCATCACGTAGAGCACCTGAGCATGATGGGAGTTGTCAGCAGCAGCTAGAGTACAAAGAGCTGATAGGGGATCAAATAAATCAATTGGATTATCTGGAACAGTGGGAATTGATATGTGATAAACGTGACTCTCATCATGTTCAGCCAGCCAAAATGCATACAGTTGCCATTTTTCTAAAGCGTCTGAAGAAGGCTTTTCCCTTCTGCAGGAAGTTATCTAAAATAATTTAATTGTAACGGGGTTTGGGGCTGTTACATTGTGTCTGTCGGCATTGCTGGCTCCTGCTTTCAGAGGGGAGACCAAGAATTCACGAGGTGGACCTCTGTCTGCAAAAACCCGCTCTATAGAGGGCCGGCACGGGTAGCAAAATAGCTTGAACCTCAAATAAACCTTCGTTAGGTCTCAAGGTGACCTCAACCCGTTCTACAGCTCAGAAGATCGTCCCCAGCCAGCCCACCAAACCAGGACAGCGAGGTGTCTCAGCGGGACAGCACCTTAAATAAGGACTAAAAAGAGGCTAATAATCAGATATATCACCTTCAGAAAATGCAAAATAACACCTTCTGTACCCAAAATGTCTCTCACACTAAAAAAATATAGATTACCAAAAAATTGCAAAAAAACCCCACAACTTTTTATTGGTTGTTAGGCTTTTTATTGATTATCACGTAGTTTTAATTCAGAAATGGAATTCCTGGAGGCCACGTAGATTTTTAAACACAAAGTTTAAAGTTCTATAACCGTTGAGACGTTATTCGTAGAATTCGGGAATTCTTGTTTTTTTGGCTTTTTATTTTTTTATTTTCCCTTTTGATCTGTCGTTGCGTACCTTGCAGGGAGCGGGCGCACTACACGTGGTTAGAATTGTGCGTGATTCCGTGTTGCATGATCCCCGTCTTTATGGAAAATAATGGATACAGAAGCCGACCCGGATTGGAACTATTACAATTAGAATAGATTGCAAGCTCTTTGGGCAGGGCCCTTCTTACCTTCCTCTTTCTGTATTATTATCTCATAGTTACATAGTTATATAGGCTGAAAAAAGACATGCGTCCGTCAAGTTCAGACTTTCCTGTTTGCCTCTTGTACAGCGCCGCGGAATACGGTGCCGCTGTATAAAGCAATAAATAATAATAGAAGGGAGCCTTAAAAGGAAAAATGATGGAAATATTGACTTTATTTGGGGCTAAATGGCTTTAAAAGGTGAATTACGTCCTGTAAGCGTTTGATGTAAACGATTGCTATACTAGGACCGTGCTTGATATTTACTAAACTGTGACGGCGGTGGGAAGCCGTCGGGTTCTCGCAGCAGGTTTTACACAAGTGGCTTTGTAATAGTTAAAGGGGCCGTCCCACTGAGAGAAAACATTAATTGCACTGCATGTTTAATATACCCTTACTGTATCACCCTCTACCACTTCTGCTGGGAGGCTGTTTCGTTTAACTACAACAGTGTCTTTGGCATTCTGAATGAGGAAAAAAAAGAGTTTCCTGCACATCTCTCTGTCTATTAAAGGGTTAATGCGCAGGGGTATTCTTCGGGCTCTGTGAGGTTTTGGAGGATTTCGGGGCCCCTGCGTCTGTGGTGTTGGCTCTCCTTCCCGCGGGATCGCTCTTAATTCTAGATAAGTCAGTAAAATGGAACTTTGGGATCAGCGCAGCTCTTGTAGGCAGCTTAAGATAAAAGCCGCTAACGGAGACGTCACGGGAACGGACCCGAGGGGGCAGAAGAGACGGCTACCGAAGCGGGTGTGAAACGCAAAGTCTCCATCCCGTCCAGGTTTCCATCGAATGACCGAAAATCGCTGAAATTCCAGCAGAAAGACATAAAAGTGACAAAAAAGCTCATCCATGCCCAATTTATAGATGGAATCAATCGATGCGTTTTATCGGCTCGCGTGGATTTTATTGGTGGCTGAATGTGATTTTAAGTTGAAATGAAATCAGTTCTGCTGGATTTATGGGAACAGAAAGTTGGCCTAAAACGAATTCCACGAACCTATTGGCCTGGTCACGGTACGCCTTACCTCATATCTCCCAAGTGTCCCGCTCTAGGAGGGACTGGCCTTCTTTTGGCCGGACATTTTCATGGCTGCCATCTCCTCTCTTCGGAGGAGACCAAGATGTTCCTTCTGACTGGAGAGTTAAGGAAGGTGCCTCCTCTTTGGGGATCCAGAAGATACAGACCGAGGATCTGGTGATCCACTGCGACCTAACATGGCATGATCTCCTTCACCTTCTCCATCTTAATCTTCTCGTTGGCCCAACTCTAACCGCACCACCTCAGATCACAGAGTCTCATTGGCCAGTTCGAATGTTGTAGGCCCACAGGGATGACGAGGCAGCTCTGGCACTTTAAGGCTGGTGGACCCCAACGATGAATATGAGATGTCACATGGCCAGTGGCCACTCACTGCGGCCCCCGACCTGCCGCCGGAGATCTGGTGAGGGTGGGCAGACCCTAGGAGATCTGGTCGGCGACGACACCTAGGAACACATCCGCCGGGCCTCTCGTTTTGCGTGAATTCTGGTTCATGGAGTCTTGGAGCTTCCGGGCACTCGCGGAATAATCTGGGAGCGAGGATTTATGAAGCTTTATCAGGAATGCACAATCTTGGAACATCCCTGACATCGGATTCGGTGAAAACATGGATGGATTGGATGCTCACGTTGCGCGCGAAGAATGTGTGTAACGCCAACTCCCATCATCCTCAGCTGGATCCATGAAGGGTAAATGCCAGCAAGGGGAGGACCGCGTTCATAAACCCATTCCAGACTTTCAGGGAAAAAAAAAACAGTGAATGTTCTTTATTTTTCCCACCGTATCCCGCCGGGAATTTCTGTGAACATTATCCGACTCCAAACACGCCTGGCCGCGCGGGGTCTGTCCGCCGTGTGCCGTCTGGTGGCCGTGACTTCAAACTAAAAATGTATATTATAATATGTCTCTCCCGCGTAAATAAAATACCGAACCTGGAACTTGATCCAAGAGGGGCTGATCCGCTCCACGGGACGGAATCAGATTGCGGTCGGCTTGCACAACAAATTCAGTTTACGCAGAATATTGACGTATCGTGTGACTGGTTAATGTGATTAGGGTCCCGTTACGTTTCCTCCTCGTCGGATCTACATGTTTAGTTACTTGAATTCCCGGGACGATAAACGGCACCTTTATAAGGTTTGGGGGATCCGACATCCTGCGTTATGAAAGTTGCGCAATCGTTATGCAGACTTCTGCTCTCGTAGGAGCCCAATGTGACCTCCGTACCTCCTGGAAAGCAGTCTGAAGTTGTATATTTATTTTAATCTGTGTTTGATGGCAATAAGGAATCAGCGTAGATCAGAAACTCTCCGTTACGTAAACATTCCAAATCTTCATACATTTAACAGAAAAAAAACACCATAATACCCGGTTTTGATATAAATACATATATTCCTCATCTGGCTGTCAGGAGACATGACGGGTGCCATCACCCAGGGCAGGCGGCTCCGTCTGACCCCCTCCAAATTAAGAACACTTGTGTGTAGATATTACCCATAATCCCACACTGTATAGTTGGGGCATATACTCCGTGCCGTAGGCAGATGGGGAAATTCACTTTCGTATTCCTTGGGGTTCTTCTCTAAATTCTCTGCTTTACGGGTTTTCTCAGTAAATTCAGAAATTTAGTATTAAACAGGAATACGCGATTTTTCTTTTTCTATTTCGACAAAATTTCATATTTTTATTATCACGTTGAAGGGCCGCTGCGGACCCATTTTATGCCAAATGCAATAATGGCTCCTGTTCTCATTACTGCATGCACATTGTCGCAGGCATGCTTTAGTTATTGGAGTTAAAACCTCTACCTCGTTTAACTCCTCCCACAGCCGCTTCCGCTGACAACAGGAAGTGTGAGCAGGAAGCGTACTTGAGTACACTGCCTGCACATGCTCAGTAGCCGCAACCGATCACATGTGTATGTTAGCTGGGTAACAAGGGCTTTCTATGGCGTCTCATTTTCGGTACCTGTCTCAATTCCTCAACCCCCCCCCCCAACCCAGACAACACGCGATAAATCCTTAAAATACATGTCACTTAGTCCTCCCCGACTGGGCAGAAATTCGATTCTAGCCTTGGAAGCATCGAAAGCTTTTTTATTTTTAAATAAATGTCGAATTGCGATAAAAGGAAAAAAAAATCTCTTTATCCCCTGAGGATACCACCTCGGCAGGGACTCCGTGACGCGTTCGACTCAAAAAACGTTGATGATCACTTCATATTCAATAGCCTCGGGGCTAGAATTAGAGAATGAGATTATATCGCTATCTCTGTCAGCCGAGGTGCCAAAGACATCCGTGTTTGATCATTAATACCCTTCTGCGAGGGAGATGCTTGAATACTTTGGAGTAAGAAAAGGCTGCTTTTCGTGTATTTACCCTATAATACGCCGGGCGGGGCCAGAGAGGACGCAGATATATATTTTATTTACATCATTTTCTGCTGCCTTTAATTATGTAAAAAAAAAAAAAAGCGGGCATTTTGGGCACCATGCGTGCCCACCCTGGGAACGGAGGCGCCCCTCCACACAGAACACTTAGTCCTGCAATCTCTTCTCTCTCCTGCCCGTCCTCTCCGTACGATATAAAAAAACATCGAAATAAGCGAAACACGGCGGAATGCAGAATTTAACGTTTTCTTGTTTCTTGAAAAACAAAAAAAAGTGATATAACCGGTCCGGCGATGTTTCGTTGGGGGGGGGGTGCTGTGTAGCTCCGTGACGGTCGGTGCCCGGCGCTCGGTTCCGATCAGTCATGGATTTTTGTCGTTTTGGATCCGACTCACCGTGCATTAAAAGCACATTAAAGAAGAGACTTCTGTTTCTGATTTGGCTCCCGGGAGCTTTCCTTGCTCTGCTAAAAAAGAAAATGCTGCGTTAACCCTTTAAGTGCCCCGAGGACTAACAGGGGGAGCGTTTCAGGCGATTAGCTAACTTCTAATGTTTCTAAAATTCTAAAATTTATATTATTCATTAATTATTATAATTATATATTTTTTTTTTAATTGTGCTTTTTAAGAATAGAAACCTTAATCAGTCGTTGGTCTCGTCTTAGATTCAGGAGCCGTATGCCGATCCAATGCATGTTTAATACTCTCACAGTATTACCCTCTACCACCTCTGCTGGGAGGCTGTTCCACTTATCTACCACTCTCTTGGTAAACTACAGCAGCTGGTCGTGTTAATGCACACAGCATTAGAAAAAGTGGAGCTCAAAGCTTAAACCCTATTTTGAGTAGATTAAATAGGTAAAAAAAATATTTCAATCAGTAAAGCATGAAAATATGTTTTATTAGTCATGGGGGGGGTAAATTTGTTTGGTGACATCCGCTTTAGAGACACGTTCTGCCTGGATAAACGCTTTGTTCCCGGTCGTTGTTGGAGGTTCGGAATAACGATTCACGTGATAACGTCTCTGCCCGGTTTTAGTGAATTAGCACAGCCCAGAGACGCTTCTCTTTAATGGAATCCTTCAGAGAGAAAGAGAAAGCGTCCCCTCCATACAGCGCGGCCGGGGTAATTATATCACCGAAGCCGCGGATCGTCTTACTTCTGGCAAACGGAGCCAAGATAAATCTTCTTCATACAGAACGATTAATCACTGAAATGACTGAAATATCTGGAGCTGTCAGACAGGAATAGGAGTCGTTTCTCATACGGTCGGCGCTCGTTGGCAGTCAGCGCGTTATCCTTGGAGTTTATGCAAAACTTTAATATGGATTTAGAGATGGGAAGGACGTTATTCACCAAGGGGGCTTCTCCTACCTGCCCGTGGGCAGGGCCGGACTGGGACTGAAAAGCAGCCCTGGAAAAATTTGGAGACCAGCCCCATATAGTTTATCTCACGGTGAAGCTCTTATACCCACACGCACCCCTTATACACACCCGAGTCACACTATGTGCCATTCTTTTTATCTCATTATTTGTATTAAAATGCCAGAAAGCAAAAGTGTTAAAAGGCCCTAATAAATGAAATACATTACACATAATGGGATCAAAACATTTACTACTGCGAACATTTTTAGATGAAAGAGTTCCATTTTATTTAGTGGAACAAAACACTGATCACATTATTCTTCACGATATTCTGGTAAGAAACTTTTATTTCTTTATTAATTCATGTAGACAATTTTTTCCATATTTAATAAAAGCTATGATTGAGACATGTTTGGTTTTTATTTCCTTTCATTTGACAACCTACCCCCGAGTTATGCACCTCTGCCCCCAGGCTTGCCACTCTGCCCCCCTGATATGCCTTCTAACCCCCTATATGCCACTCTGCCTCCAGAAATGCCTTATACCCCCTATATGCCACTCTGTCCCATGATATGCCTTCTAACCCCCTATATGCCACTCTGCCATATAGGGGGTTAAAAGGCATATCATGGGGCACTCTGCCTCCAGAAAAGCCTTATGCCCCACTATATGCCACTCTGCCTCCCTGATATGCTTTATACCCTCTCTTTATACCCTCACTCTGCATCCAGAAATGCCTTATACCCCTATATGCCACTCTGTCCCATGATATGCCTTCTAACCCCCTATATGCCACTCTGCAAACTCTAAAAGGCATATCATGGGACAGAGTGGCATATAGGGGGGTATAAGGCATTTCTGGAGGCAGAGTGGCATAAAGGGGGTTAAAAGGCATATCATGGGGCACTCCAGAAAAGCCTTATGCCCCACTATATGCCACTCTGCCTCCCTGATATGCTTTATACCCTCTCTTTATACCCTCACTCTGCATCCAGAAATGCCTTATACCCCTATATGCCACTCTGTCCCATGATATGCCCCCTATATGCCACTCTGCCTCCCCAATATGCTTTATACCCTCCTATATGCCCCTCTGCCCCATGACATCCCTTTTAACTCCCTTTATGCCACTCTGCCTCCAGATATGCCGTTGACCCCCTATATGTCACTCTGCATCCAAAAATGCCTTATACCCCTATATGCCACTCTGGCATATAGGGGGTTAAAAGGCATATCATGGGACAGAGTGGCATATAGGGGGTATAAGGCATTTCTGGAGGCAGAGTGGCATAAAGGGGGTTAAAAGGCATATCATGGGGCACTCTGCCTCCAGAAAAGCCTTATACCCCCCTATATGCCACTCTGCCTCCCTGATATGCCTCAACCCTCCTATATGCCACTCTGTCCCATGATATGCCTTCTAACCCCCTATATGCCACTCTGCCATATAGGAGGTTAAAAGGCATATCATGGGACATTTTTGTTTACTTTATACGGCAAGCCGATCCAGCTTGCCATATTAAATAAAAAATAATATATGCCACTCTGCCCCATGATATGCCTTCTAACCCCCTATATGCCACTCTGCCATATAGGGGGTTAAAAGGCATATCATGGGACAGAGTGGCATATAGGGGGTATAAGGCATTTCTGGAGGCAGAGTGGCATGAAGGGGGTTAAAAGGCATATCATGGGGCACTCTGCCTCCAGAAAAGCCTTATGCCCCCTATATGCCACTCTGCCTCCCCGATATGCTTTATACCCTCCTATATGCTCCTCTGCCCCATGATATACCTTTTAACCCCCTTTATGCCACTCTGCCTCCAGATATGCCTTTTGACCCCCTATATGTCACTCTGCATCCAGAAATGCCTTATACCCCTATATGCAACTCTGGCATATAGGGGGTTAAAAGGCATATCATGGGACAGAGTGGCATATAGGGGGGTATAAGGCATTTCTGGAGGCAGAGTGGCATATAGGGGGACACACTTACATACACACACATGCCGATTTTTTTTGTTTTTAACAAATACAAAAAACATTATACAGTACAAAAAATACATTATTTTACTCACCTTCTACTTCTCTTGACTTCCTGGTAGCTGCACACTGTTCTCCTCTATGCTGACAGGAAGTCACTGACCTGACATCCGGTGCTGCAGCAGTCTGAGTGCGAGGGGGCGGAGCTTCCACCTCACGCTACTCCCATCACTATGCGGCCATCAGACTGCTGGGAATGTAATCTAAACGGCCGGTGCGTGCTGATGCCGCCGGCCGGAGCTACTTTAACACTTTTTTTTTATTTATATGGTAAGCTGGATCGGCCTGCCATATAAAGTAAAAAAAAGTATTGAAGCAGAGGCGGCCGGCGGCATCAGCACGCACCGGCCGTTCAGATTACATTCCCAGCAGTCTGATGGCCGCATAGTGATGGGAGCAGCGTGAGGGGTGAAAGGTCAGTGCGAGGGGGCGGAGCTTTCACCCCTCACACTGCTCCCATCACTAGACGGCCATCGCACACGGCTGCTGGGTGCTGATGCCGGCCGGCCGCATCAGCACCCAGCGGCCGCTTTGATTAGATTTCGGGAAGCCTGGGGGGCAATTGCCCCCCTGCCCAGCCCGCCCCTGGCACCGAGGGAGGCGTTCATTGCCATTTGCAGCCGCTCAGCGGCTGTCTTCATGGTAAGTCTGCCGGCCGCCCAGCCCACGGACCTTCCGGCCCACCGGGAAATTTCCCGGTATCCCGGTGGGCCAGTCCGGCCCTGCCCGTGGGCCATGCCTGGTTTAATGGCTTGCAGGTCTTGTGGCTTTAAAGGGAACTACGAGAGCAGGCAGCATCTGTCCCGAGGGGGGCGGTAAAGCGACGTGCCCCCTGAACCCTTATCCTGCCACTATGTAACTAATAAACACATTAGAACATACGGACACACCATAACAGGCACTCACTAAAAAGCCTCACACTTCATTCCCACCTCCACCTATCACTCACAAAACCTCACTCCATCACACCTATCACACATCACTCTCATCAGTCCTTCAAACATAACACCTCACTCCATCACACCTATCACACATCACTCTCATCAGCCCTTCAAACATAACACCTCACTCCATCACACCTATCACACATCACTCTCATCAGCCCTTCAAACATAACACCTCACTCCATCACACCTATCACACCTATTACACATCACTCTCATCAGTCCATCAAACATAGCACCTCACTCCCTCACACCTATCACACATAACTCTCATCAGTCCTTAAAACATAACACCTCACTCCATCACACCTATCACACATCACGCTCACCACACCTATCACACCCATCACACCTATCACAGCTCACTGCTATCGCATATCGCTCCTTCCCACCTGCCTCCAGACCTCCTTACCATTCTCGAAGACCTTCTTTCCAGCTGTTGTAATTTAACATTGCATTTCGTGACCCCACTATGCCCCTGCCTCCGCAACCATCAGACCGGCCCTGTTTGAAGAATTTTGGACCAGCTTGGGGGGCAATTGCCCTTCCCCCCTTGCCAGCTCGCCCCTGTATTAGCATAATTTAACTCATTTACTAAATGTATGAAATATGTGAAATGTTCTTCACTGTGAAGTTGACGCCTGTGGCAGGGTCGGTATTATCCATTTAATTTCCTGTCCTGAAGTTCTCTTCCTTCTCCTCTCTCACCCTTACAACGGCTTCCTGAACCAATCAACAACAGGGGAGAGATAGCTTAATGGGGAGGAATAATCCTGCAGATCCTGAAAACAGGAAGTTGCGATGGCTGACCTCATGATATACACATAAAGTGGTTTCTAATACACATATTGATTATTTTAAGCACCATTAGATACGTTTATATAGTATGTGGAACAATAAAAGTGGCATACCCACATTCATACTTCCCAACAGTCTTGGATTTCACCGGACAGTCATGGTTTTCAGACATCATCCCACTTTTATTAGTATGAGCCTCCTTGGGATTATAGAAACATAGAAGAATAATGTGACCATGAAAGCAGAAAGTACTTAGCAGACTCACTCTACTCATCTGCTGGGAGCCTATTCCAGTTATCTACTACTCTCTCAGAAAAGTATCATATATGAGATAAGACAAGTTGGAGGTTTTAAGGCCTTGTGCGCACTCCCAGTTTTTGGAGATTATAGAAGGAGGACAGGAAGAAAATTATGGTCGCTGCTGGAAAAGTCATCATTTCTATTAACGCGAACAATAAAAATGGCAAAAACTGAGTCTTTCTGATGAAGCAGAAATTACGTTTTTGGCACAGAGAAAGTAGCACGTAATACGAGAAAGAAATAAGTAGAAATATGAAAGATCGGATTAATTTGCAGAGCTGAGGGGTGGCGCGGTCACAGACACACTTGAAAGTCAGAGACCAACGGTTTAGGAACCTGGGGAAATAATTACCCAGATTGGATCAGTAGTCCGTACAGGGGCCGGCTGTGAGGCAGCAGCAGGTAGCGGTCATATTAATTTCACGTTAAATCTTCTTACTCGGTAACGATGTTAAATTAATTTGGAATAAAGGCTACGAAGAAGCTTAAGCTCTTCTACTGCCCCGCAGGAGATCAGGGCCCAGTGCCGGGGTAAAATAGGCATACGAGTGCAGATCCGATGCCTATCGGGGCCCAGGCTCCTCTTCAACCCTAGGGGACCCCGGCCATGGTGTCTGGCAGAGGAGCGGGAGATCTCTTGCTTCGCACAGTAAGCTACCCGGAGCTATCCTTCTTCTGAGGCAGTGGCTTTGTGAGGTGGTGTGTCTAGCTACGTAAGAGGCGTGGTTAACAGTGTGATGGGAGGGGCTAGCTGTGGATAATGGCGCAATTAGCCCCAGATAGCATTACATTGTTTGAGAGTGGCAGAAGAATTGGGCGGGGAGGAGGGGGCGTGGCCAAACACCACACCTCCACCCCGGAGAATGAGCAGAGTGACCCGGAGACCCAGGGTAGCGGCAATTCACCCGGAGACTCCGGATCAAACCGAGAATGCCGATAGGTTACACAGGAGAACCAATAGGAGACCAGAGACACTGAACGGGGGGCCCCTTTAGAACGATGGGGGCCCCAAGAAGTGACAAACGCCTTTTTGTCACCTCTGGTTCAGGTGCACCGTGTCCTCTTAACCCCTTGATGGAAGGGGGGGGTAATTACACGCTTTTATATTTAACATACAGATTATTGCTGCACGCATGATATCCTTTATATTATATGCCTCATGAAAGGAATATTGTATCGTTATATTTACCTACATAAAGAGATTGTAAAAAAAGAACAAACAGAAAAAAAAAGGAAGAAAAGGGGGTAATGACAACATTCCCCGGTGAGTTCCCGCTCACATTATCTACACAGTGACATTAATGCCTTCCAAGTTCTTTGTTCTACAGACGGCGAGGGAAGCGATTGTGGCGGTGATTGCCGCTGCCATTGTTGTCACGATGTTCAGCTGTTGTCATGTTGTTTACTCGCTTCCCATCAGCGTATTCATGCGGGAGATAATAGCGGCGCGTGTGACCCGGCGCACGTTAACGGAATTTCATGTATGACTAGAAACGTGATTTATTCAAAGGAAAAAAAAAAATGAGCAAACGAGCTTCGGAGGAGGCGGATCAGTGATGGTTATTATTAGTTATTATCTATGGAGCTGATTCCGTCGTTCTATAACAACGAGGAAGGATGAAAAAAGCTTCAATAACATTAAAACGAACAAAAACACGAACAAACATAAGGAATATGGGTTACAGGAGAACGAGAGGGCCCTGTTCTTGTGAGCTTGCAATCTATTAGGAGGTTGAGGGATAAGGAAGTAGACGGGCTGCCGGGTGTAGCGAGGATGAGGGGAAGAAGTCGGTGGCGGGAGATCTGGAGGGTCGGGTGGAGGGACGGTTTCTTCAGGATGCAGGTTGAGGGTTTTAGGAGGATAGATTGTAAGCTCTTCTGAACAGGTGGGGTTTTGTGAGTGTTTATACATAGGGTTACATGATTTGCACACGGTGCTGCCTGAGATTGTTCCAGCCGCCAGCCGCCAGCCGCCGCAAGAACGCCGCTAGGCTTACCTCTATCTTGACAGCTGGGGCAAGCGGTATCTGGGGATCGGGGGGCTAGAAGTGCGCCTGGGACGGTCATAGGGGGGCGAGCCCTGACTGCCGCTAGTCAGCAGCCGAGGGCGTGCTCAGGAAGGCCCGTGGGCCCCGAACCCGTGATGCAACAAGGGGGCGTGTCCAGAACAGACGCCGCATATAAAAACCGCGTAAGGGTAGAGCCATCCCCTGACAGCCTTTATGGTCACAATATTCACTTCAGAACGAGAACGGATTTATACGGAGTTATTTCCATCTTTTATTAAAACATTCTTCACTATTTCTAATTATACCCCAATTTCATTGTTTTGAGATTCAGGTTTTTTTATACCAAGAAAATAATTAGATTTCCAATTTCAAGAAATTACATTAAGACTCTTAAATCCTCTTTTTTAATCAGATAAATGAACGTCGAAAAAGGCCGGCATTACAAGATCAGTTTCCCTTCTCCTCTCCCCTTCCCTTAAAAAAGGGCTGCCTGAACCAATCAGCAACAGTCAGCAACTTAACAATAGGGGAGAGATAACTCAATGGGGAGGAATAATCATGCAGAAACCCAGAAAACAAACAAACAAAAAAATTATATATATATATATAAATAAATTATATATCGATATAGATATATGTAACTGTATAGATTAAAATTAATATTAAATAAATTAAATATATTAAATAATATATTTAATTAATATTAAATATTAATTAAATATTAATATATATATATATTTCTTGTGTTCTGCATGATTTTATATATATATATATATATATATATATAAATACATATAACTCATTTGAATCTATGCAGTTCCAGCTCTGTATGGTTCCCAAGTATTTTTATAGCTGTTTATAGACTATTATATCCCCCCCTATATTTACAAAGCAAATTTTTTTCCAGCGTATTTTCCTAATAAAATTAATAATAATCATTTTTTTTTCACACAAAGACATTTATTATAAATGCAGAAAATGTACTTGTGTTTAAAGTGCCGCCACTTGCCTGTATTATTACATGAGCGCAGAATAATGAATAACTGCATTTACAGCATTACGTAAAAGTGTGTTGCAGAATCTTTAGAATAAAGCAATAAAGCGAGGCCGTTAAATCACAGGGAAGGCGTTCACTCCGGAGATCTGAATATTTATAAAGCCACATAAAATCAAGCAAAATTAACAAAATAGCTCTTAATATGAGGCTTCGCCGTGCGGCAGCGCTCTTAAATATGTGATAAAAATCTGAAAAAATAGCTTGCGGAGCACGGAATGAGACGGTATCTGTCTGTGTAATTGGATTGATTGAAGGAAATTGATTTTTTTTTGCTAAAAATGAAAAAAAGAAAATATGTTTCCTGCTGCTGATCTTGTGAAAAGAGTCTTAAAAATTAATTAAAATTTACCAAAAAAATGGCTGCCCTTCACTGAAGCCCCTGACACTCTGTACCCGGCGATCAAGGGCAAATGCCAAGAGCAAGTGGTCAAGTGCCAGAGGGGCAGGCTGGGGGGGGGGACTAGGAGAAGTGAGATGTGCCCCAAGGCTACCACTCCTGGTCACCCCAGCCCTCGTAGCCATGTATACACCATAGTCATTCTTCTTCACCCGCTTACCCGCTTACCTCTTTTTTGAAGGGCAGTTCTCTACCCCTCCAAAGGGGGGCAGCTTTGTGTTTATTTATGGACCCCCCCCCCTCTTTGACCCCGGCGAGGTACTTAATACAGAAATCTATGAAACCAATGATTTTTCGTTAATGCGTCCACGGGTAAAGAGAAAAAAAAAATCAGGACTGTCCTGCGAGAACTGGGACTGTTGGGAGGTATGATGTGTACCAAATCGCCTCTTTTTAACCCCATACTTGCCCGCACTGATTCACTCATTCATTCCATCTACGCTCATATAAATTTACTTCCAATTCATCACTTCTCGGTGAAATGTTTTATCTCTGGTGCTGAGCCGTCTGTTATCACTCCACTAAAAGCTTTCAGCCAATCGCGGCTGCGATTTATTGACACGGAGGGTTATTTTTAGATAATTTGACTTCTTACATAATCCAGGAAAACAAGTAAAACTGAAGAAAGAAAAAAAAAAAAGATGTGTTTTTACTTTTCTTCCAATGATTGCCGTTTCCTTTGTAGTTTAGTATTTTGATTTTCGGCCAATCACAACAGGTCGCGATTACTCATCATGTGAGGTTTTCTGACGTGGCTTTGATATATCCTATTTTTTCTGTTCTTTTTTAGTTGCCGTTTCTGTGTTTTCGAGGTCTGGATTATAACACGGACAGGCCACCTACGGATCTTAACAATGCAAATGTTACCATGCTAATTACATCGTATCATCATACGGTAACGCTGTAGCAATAAACCACATGGAATGGATCAATCTGAAATGTTCTGCACATTTTTGGCTCCCCTCCGTTACACAATTCTAGTCTAATTAGTGTTCAAAGTCCTAGGATGACAATGTAGCCGAGGAATTCCGCACCAACCCTCCTATTCTCCACCCTTTCGGTTCCTTTGCGGGTTTTCTGCCACTATGGCACCTAAGGGGTTAACCAAAATAATCCACTAGCGCTTTAACTTAAAATAATGGAGAACTACGGGAACTGAAGAACGAAAACGTTTAGTATGGAAATTACATTTTATGCCATCTTTTCCTTCTCTCTCTCTATCTTCTCTCTTCTTTCTCTCTTTCTCCTCATTTTCCTCTCCTCTCCTCTCCTATCTCTCCTTTCTCCTCTCTCTCTTCTCTCCTCTCCTATATCTCCTTTCTCCTCTCTCTTCTCTCCTCTCCTATCTCTCCTTTCTCCTCTCTCTTCTCTCCTCTCCTATCTCTCCTTTCTCCTCTCTCTTCTCTCCTCTCCTATCTCTCCTTTCTCCTCTCCTATCTCTCATTTCTCCTCTCTCTTCTCTCCTCTCTCTCCTTTCTCCTCTCGCTCTTCTCTTTCCCCTCACTCTTCTCTCCCTCTCCTCTCTATATTCCGCAAAGAATGGGGAATCCTGCTGCAAGAGACAAACTAATGAACACATTTCTTGTGAATATTGTTATTGTTTGCTATCTTGTTTTCGGAATTTCAAGCAAATGAGACCCAAATCAGTTTGAAGCAAAACTAGCGTTCTAGGTCGCCCAACCGTTGGTGGGTTCTAGAGGTCTCATCGACCAAGTCTTTCTCTTTACAGATCCTAATACCAGATGCCTGGTGACTAAGTAAGTACTGCTTGTGGCCACAAAAGGAATTTGAATGTAAAAGGGGGAAAAATAAAAGATTTTCAGGTGTTATCCTTTAAGTCCGAATGTATCATCCACTTCAAAAGAAATCAAAGCGGAACGTCAAAACAAGCGCTCATTCCACTGCTTATAGACATTTTTTTTAGCATTACTTTGGCAAGTGGTGAAAGCTGCGCTTTGATACCTTTCCGCATGCTTAAGGCACGGGAAATGTTTAATGTCCACAGTTGCTGTTTTTTGAAGCTTGTCGGAGAACGTTGGCGTTTCTCCGAGCCCCGCTGCGTTTTGTAGTCTCCCGAACGTCTCTGTTTCCTGTTATGAGCCTCGGCAGAGAGACTTTCGCGTTGACTTCATACGGAGAAGGTTCACGATGGGTCATACACACGGTATCCATCCATTGTTTGGATTAACTTTCACCGAAAACCCTTAGCAGCCTCGAAACAGATGACTTCGGGAACGTTCCCTGACAATCGCAATTACATTGGAGCCCCGTTCAGCCCCGGGTTTTAAGGAACCGTCCTTCTGGGATACGTTTAAATAAAGCTACATCTGACACCGCAAACTTTTTTTCTCCTCATAAATCTATACTTTTTAAACTCAAGTTGATATTTCATTTGTTTGACTTTTGTTGTTCCTAGGCCTCTATCAAAGAAAATCACCCCCTGACTGCACTCACTCAGACTAAAGTAGACAGCAAAACCTATTTAAGACCGAATTTAAGATGCGGTGCCGAGTCGTAAAAAAATTCCGTTTTTTTGGCCAAAATCCAGCAGGAACCTTAAGAGCTACCAACAAAAGTTTGGACATCCACAGCAGCTCCCTCTGGTGCTCTGACCAAAAGCCTCAGCCCAAATCCCAAATTATCTGAACCATCCCAAGGTGCAAAACATAAGACTTGGGCACATGGACCCAAAACGACGTTTGGTTTCATTCTTGGTCCATTCATTCTTGGACAACGAGTTTCTGCCCTTTGGGTTCAGACGAAATTCGGAGGGCTTTTTATTATTCACAAAACAAATTTCATTGCCACAGAAGATCCACAGAGAAAGAGAAGAAGAAGAAAGGCTTTTCTTTCTCCACCGATTCGTCTGCCATATTTGTGGCCTCTTGGAGCTCTTCTGCATCAAGGCAGAGTCTCGGCGCATGGGGACATCCTCTGGCCCCGTTCTTCCAATGACGGAAGAAGCTGTCCCCGTGGTACACGCCGAGGTTCTTCCCTGACGCGGAAGTGCTCCAGGAGGCCAGGGTCAAGCAGCAGATCCCAAGGAGAAGAAGATCATAGGAGAAGAAAGAAGAATGAAGATGGAGAGAACATGGAGAAGGAGAAGAAGTAGAGATGTGGAAAAAGAGACAGAGAGGGTAGGGAGACATTAAGAGAGCGTGACAAACATTGTGAGAGAGCGTGAGAGGGGTGACAGAGAGCGAGGACGGAAAACGTAATTGAAATTCAGGGACAATGAATTTGATTTTCTGCCCTTTGGGTTCGGACGAAATTCGGAGGGCTTTTTATTATTCACAAAACAAATTTCGTTGCCACAGAAGATCCACAGAGAAAGAGGAGAAGAAGAAAGGCTTTTCTTTCTCCACCGATTCGTCTGCATTTTTTGTGGCCTCTTGGAGCTCTTCTGCATCAAGGCAGAGTCTCAAAGCAGATCCCAAACATTGGGATGGAGCGTGAGAGGGGTGACAGAGAGCGAGGACGGAAAACATAATTGAAATTAAAATTCGGAGCTTTCGTTGGGCCCGTCCTCATTTTCAGAAATTCGTACGAATCCTAATGCTCAGGTCTACAAAACGAAAAAGTGGCTCAAAAAATGACCTGTGATCTGTGCGGGTTGAATAATGGCTGCCAGTCGCCCAGTTGGTGTCACTAGCGGTACCTAGCGGCTGGACATTGAACTACATGTTTAGGTGCTCTAATAGAATGGAGTATGTGTATTTGTGACACTTATCTTTAGAAGTTCTTTTGGAATCTTAAGGGTTCTTCTTTAATATTTCAGATTGCCAATTTCCGTGTGGTTAACCCTTAACCAGAACCGCAACCGCAAGATGCATTTGAGGTCATGAGTTGAAAATCTAGTAGAATGTTAATAATATTCGGATTGCTTTCTGAGTGGCGAAGAAAGGTTTGAGGCTTTATATCTGGTCAGACTTCACTTATCAATCCTCTACTCTTTACCTGGCTTTGAAGTGACCAACCTTTTGGAGTAGGTAAAACCATCAGGCGTTGTCGATGTATAAATGACTCTTTTTTTTTAACATACATTCCGTAGCAATTTTTTGTTTTTGCGAACTACCTTAGGACTTTGGGTTGGATCTGAGTAGAGGAAGCTGCGCCCTGCCGGTCACCGGTCTCAACCTTTCGATTGATTTCATGTGTTGCCGTTATCCCGGTGTAGAAGTGGGGTAGGGGCAGCACATGTGTAATCTGGTAAATGAAGACAGGCAGAATTTCAGTGGAGATGAAGGCTGTCCTCGCTATGATTTTTCAGATTATTAAGTTTGATGCTAACTTGTGGAGGACATCATGTCTGCAGCATGTACCTGAAAACGGAATCCTATTTTAAAAGGGGGGTTTATTTAAAAGAATGAGCTATGATACTAGAGCTAGAACACATACAAGGGGCTAATATGCAGAGGTGTGCTTGTGTTAATGTATGGTGTTAGAGCGAGTGTCAGTGTGTGGTGTTGGTACGAATGTGTGGTACTAATTTAGTGTTAGTGTGTGTTTAGGTAGGGGTTAGTGTTAGCATAGGTGTGTGTATGTACAGTGAGTTTGCGTTTTAGTGTGTGAGTGAGTTTTATTTACGTGGGGTGCAGACATGGGCGTAGACACCGGGGGGGACAGATCCCCCCCCAGTAACTCATGCGGGGGGGACCGATAATGAAGAAATCCCCCCCATGGCCGTAGGAAACCCCCCCCAATAGAAACGCCGCAAATGCGGCCCGCAAGACCTCGAGGTGCGGCCCTCATAAGATCGGCAGCCAGAGCAACCGATCTTATGCGGTCCGCACCTCGAGCCCTGCTACTTACCTGTGGGAGGGTCTTCTGTACTGCACAGAGGAAGCGGAACCCATCAGAGTTCACGTGACATCACATCACATCCTGCTTCCTCTGGCAGTACCAGAGAACGCAGAGGCAGGCCGCGCCCCCTGCTGAAGTCTGTGAGCGGCATCGAGGAGCTGCAGTGCAGGTAAGGGGGTGGGGAGGGTGTTTGAATGAGTATGCGTGATTGAGGGAATGAATCTGTGAATGAATGAGTATATGAATGAATGAGTGTGTGTGTGATAGCATGGATGTGTAAGTGCTGGAACCTAGGCATGATGGGACTGTGATTGCCGTTAGCAATCACACTCCTATCATGCCAAGTCAGCCAGTACATGCTGCCAGCAGTATGGGGTCTGCACATCACTTACAGCCACCCTGTACCAGCATGTACTGGCTGACTTGGCATGATAGGAGTGTGATTGCTAACAGCAATCACAGTCCCATCATGTCTAGGTTCCAGCATTTACTGGATCGGGGTGAATCGCTGGATGTCGTATATCTTGATTTTTCCAAAGCATTTGATACGGTGCCACATAAAAGGCTGGTACATAAAATGAGAATGCTTGGGCTGGGGGAGAATGTGTGTATGTGGGTAAGTAACTGGCTCAGTGATAGGAAACAGAGGGTGGTTATTAATGGTACATACTCTGAGTGGGTTACTGTTGCTAGTGGGGTACCACAGGGGTCAGTTTTGGGTCCTATTCTTTTTAATATATTTATTAATGACCTTGTAGAGGGATTGTATAGTAAAGTATCAATCTTTGCAGACGATACTAAGCTCT
Organism: Sceloporus occidentalis; assembly: GCA_023333645.1. NCBI lineage: Eukaryota > Metazoa > Chordata > Lepidosauria > Squamata > Phrynosomatidae > Sceloporus > Sceloporus occidentalis. The sequence continues at coordinate 3,130,588 of JALMGF010000111.1, forward strand.
GTAACGTGGTTAACACAATAGAGGACAGTGCACGATTACAAATGGATCTGCATAGGTTGGAGGCTTGGGCTGGGATGTGGCAGATGAGGTTCAACACAGATAAATGTAAGGTTATGCACATGGGGAAGAAAAATCCAGGCTGGGAATATGTATTAAATGGGAAAACACTGGGGACGACTGACATGGAAAAGGACTTAGGAGTTTTAGTTAACAGTAAATTTACCTGTAGCAACCAGTGTCAGGCAGCTGCTGCTAAGGCAAATAAAATCATGGGGTGCATCAAAAGGGGCATAGATGCCCACGACAAGGAAATAATTCTACCACTGTACAAGTCACTAGTCAGACCACACATGGAATACTGTGTACAGTACTGGGCACCAGTGTACAAGAAAGATATAGTGGAGCTGGAGAGGGTTCAAAGACGGGCAACCAGAGTAATAAGGGGAATGGGAGGACTACAGTACCCAGAAAGATTATCAGAATTAGGGTTATTTAGTTTGGAAAAAAGACGGCTTAGGGGGGATTTAATAACTATGTATAAATATATAAGGGGACAGTACAGAGATCACTCCCAGGACCTATTTATACCCAGGACTGTATCTATAACAAGGGGACATCCTCTACGGTTGGAGGAAAGAAGGTTTCTACACCAGCCCAGACGGGGGTTCTTTACAGTAAGAGCGGTGAGATTATGGAACTCTCTGCCAGAGGAAGTGGTGATGGTAAACTCAATAAAAGAGTTCAAAAGGAGCCTGGACGTGTTTCTTGAAAGCAATAATATTACAAGTTATGGATATTAGATTAATAGGGACAGAACGTTGATCCAGGGATTTATTCTGATTGCCATATTTGGAGTCGGGAAGGAATTTTCCCCCTGGTATGGGGCAATTGGCATCTGCTTCATAAGGGTTTTTTTTGCCTTCCTCTGGATCAACACAGTAGGGACACAATATGTATATAGGTTGAACTTGATGGACTTTGGTCTTTTTTCAACCTTATGAACTATGTTACTATGTTACTATGTTACTGGTTGGATGTGTAAGTGCTGGAACCTAGGCATGATGGGACTGTGATTGCTGTTAGCAATCACACTCCTATCATGCCAAGTCAGCCAGTACATGCTGAAACCTAGCTGCCCCCCTTGTGTATTGATGCTGCCAGCAATATGGGGTCTGCACATCACTTACAGCCACCCTGTACCAGCATGTACTGGCTGCCTGGGTATGATAGGAGTGTGATTGCTGTTAGCAATCACACTCCTATCATGCCAAGTCATATTGCAATTTTTTTTGTCTGATTGTGGTGTGTTACTTCTTTTATAAAAAATGTATTAATTTATTATTAAATTATTATTATTTTTAAAGGTGGGGGGTCATTTTCCGTTTTGGCTAAGTGAACCGTGAATGTTTTGGTCCAGAATTTTCATTTTGGTGCATCCCTAGAATAAATAGAACTATTTCATTTTTAATTATCCTGAGTCCTGAATTTGTAGTCACAAAACTTTCTAGGCCCAGAAATCAGTGAGAGGAAAAGTAAAGATTTTGTATCATTTACTTTATTTTAATCTACATATTTTATTAAAGGCCATATTTTCTCACAGTGAAAAATGAGTGCGGCCCGCGCACGTATACAATTCTGATGAAGTGGCCCACTGCAGAAAAAACTTGGACACCCCTGGGGTAGACAGTGAGAAGGGGGGTTAGGGAGAGGGTAGCTAGTGAGAAGGGGGGTAGGGAGAGGGTAGCTAGTGAGAAGGAGGGGTAGAGAGAGGGTAGCTGGTGAGAAGGGGGGGTAGGGAGAGGGTAGCTAGTGTGAAGGGGGCGGTAGGGAGAGGGTAGCAAGTGAGAAGGGGACGATAGGGAGAGGGTAGCTGGTGAGAAGGGAGGGTAGGGAGAGGGTAGCTAGTGAGAAGGGGGGTAGGGAGAGGGTAGGGAGGGGGCAGATAGTGTGAGAAGGGAGGGTAGGGAGGGGGTAGATAGTAAGAAAGTGTGAGAGTTGGGAGAGGGGGTAGATAGTGTGAGAAGGGGGAGAGGGGGTAGATAGTGTGAGAGATAGGGAGAAAGTGGGGATCTGATGGGGGAAGATGCTGTCCCCCCCCCAGATTTTTAGGGGTTCCTACGCCCATAGGTGCAGAAAACATATTATGCAAAAATTGAGCTGCTGGGAGGGAAAAAACAGCACAATAGTTTTGAAAGCTTATTTTTAATCTGATACTAGCAATAAAAACAGTTTTGGGAGTTTCATTTAACCCTTTCATTAAAGTATGAAAAAAGGTTATGTGTGTACTGTTCAGGAGGACCCCTTAAGTTTTCCCTTCCTACCGCTTTTTGGAGCTGTCTTTCCATTCGGCTTCAGACATCTGGAACACCGTGTACATTAATCTTTTTCAGAAATCTCTTGACACTCTCAAATCAACTCTTTTACGAACACTCAATTTAAACGTATCTCACTAGAGCGGCCAATGACTTCCAGATGTCCGAATACAGCGGTCATTATCCCTTTCGTCTCCCCTAACATAAGATAGACACCAGAAAAACATTCTTTCTTGGACACCTTGTTTATAATCTATTCTTTTTAACCCTCTGGTATCTAGTCACTAAACCACTTTTAGCCAGCGGTACATGGAGCTAAAATTAAGATTAACTCTTTCGCTGCCAGTGGCATACCTGTATGTCATAAAATAATGTCCTTAGAGGACCAATGACGTCCCTGGTACGTCAAGGGTCAAAAACGTGTCCCACGCTGCCGCCATCTCGGCGATCACAGGGTCACTGCTCTAGGTGAGTGCTGCATGACCGGAGTTGTCAGTTTACAGCAGGTTCCCTGCACCTTCGCACATGTGATCGCTGCTACAGCCAATCACATACATGGATACAGTCAGACGTCAAAAGTAGGGCTTCAAAGGCCCTCTTCTTTTTTACTGTGATCATGAGCTGGAGAAGGACAGAAAACACTTAGAAACACCTGGGTCCTAAGTCCTAGGTTTTTTTTAAAAAAAAGGGGTTTTTTTTACCTGACCCTAAGGGGTTAATTTTTATATGTATATTGTGTATTGGCTAGTTAGTGTGGTGGAGGTTAGTTAGTGGGGAAAAAGTCAGATAGATAGTTTAGAGTTAGGTAGTGGTTAAAAAAAAAAAAAAAAAAAATGTAAAACCTAAAAAAAAATATAGAAAACGTTAAATACGGTAATTAAAAGTTATATTGAAATATAGGGTGGTTTTCAAATCAGGGAATGTTAGGGAATATATTTTTTGGTACATTTTATACTAGATGTGGATCATTTATATACATGTAAATCCTTTAATAAATGTGTTTTCATTTTGTAAATATCCAATTTTTTTATTTTTTTTTTAAAACTTAATGTAAACTAATGGAAGTTAAATTGACGGCAGGCCGTGGCAGAGGCAGGATTTTCCAATCAGTTTCTTTCTTTGAATTTCTCTCCCTTCTCTTTCCCCACCCTTACTGAATCAGTAGCAATCGGCTAAATGGGGAGGAATAATCATGCAGATCCTGAGAAGAGGAACGACTGCTCCTTTGGTATACACATAAAGCCATCACAACTCGTTGAGCTTTTCTGAGTTGGTGTAATTATTAATGATCTTTTTCCTGAAGCTCGAATCTGTCAATAAAACGTGATTTAGCAGCGGATTCCCCATCTTTACTGCCCTTTATAATAAACGACCTTTTAATGAAATCATTAAAATCCAAATTATTCATTCAATGAACAAAAGATCACCCATATAACCCGACTGTTGTCACTATGGAGATCCGTGCATCAGTCATGGCTTTTCTCTCTGTCTTTTGACCTACTTGGGTCAGAGTTTTAAAAAAAATCTCAAGTTTTTTAGTTAATTTTTATAGTTTTTTTTAATGTTTAGCTAATAACCTATTCTGAGATATCCAGCCCTGTTCCTCCGCCGTCAATTACCCGTCATTGTCTGCCTGAAATCACAGGTAGCATGGGAATTTTTGCTCTAGTTGTAATTTTAATCGTCATGTGACACAAAAGTGCTGCAGTCTCCTATTACCAAAAAATTTAAAAATAAACTGATTTTGGAAAAAAAACATCTATCCCATAATCTTAAATTAATTTTAAATTCTCTCCTCTTTGTGTCATCTCCTCTGAGCCTTCTTTCTTTTTCTCTTTTCTCCTCTCCCTTTTTCTCCTTAATGATGTTTATTCAGTAAAGTGAAAGCTGGCAGGCGAGTCTGAAGGCAAGTTGTGGTTTTTCAACTCCTTCACTTAACTATTTATAATGAAGGGGGGGGACAGACAGGCACGTTTCTCTAGTGTGAAGGGCTGAACTGGCCCTGCGGCAGGTATAATTCATTGTAAGGAGACTTGGATTATATATATATAACGCGCATGTCAACTCTCCCTTTAGTGGAGGTTTCTCCCTTCTCTTCCCCTTCATCTTCTGTCTCTCCTTTCTTTCTTCTCTCTACTCTCTTCCCCTTCATCTTCTGTCTCTCCTTTCTTTCTTCTCTCTACTCTCTTCCCCTTCATCTTCTGTCTCTCCTTTCTTTCTTCTCTCTTCCCCTTCATCTTCTGTCTCTCCTTTCTTTCTTCTCTCTTCGCCTTCATCTTCTGTCTCTCCTTTCTTTCTTCTCTCTACTCTCTTCCCCTTCATCTTCTGTCTCTCCTTTCTTTCTTCTCTCATTTCTCTCTTCTCTCCTCCCTCCCTCCCTCCCTCCCTCAATTCTCTCATCTCCTTCCTTTCTTATCTCTCCTTTCTTTTCTCTCTTTTCTGTTCAGAGATGTGTGCTAGACACTACCCCCCCCCCCACCACCAGAGGTGACCTCCCAAAGAGTGTCCAGGAAGAAGCTTGACAGAAGATGGCTACATTTACATACAGATCCATATAATAAAACATTACACCGGGGGGACTCCCTCTGTCTCTTATTCCGATATCTGGAGCAATAGTCTCCGTTACCATCTTATAAATAGAATAATATCTTCCCGCTGATGCAACCACCAAGGGTTTTCTTTGGTACGAGCCAGATCGCCAGGACTCAAACCCCAACTCAGGATAGTTGCATAGAATGTCACCAGCTACTAACTAATCGGGCACGAGAATCCTGTCTTTGTCTCAAGTTTGATTAAAAGTATTGATATAATACAGCGTGGAACAGCCTCCCAGCAGAGGTGGTAGAGGATAATACAGTGAGGGTATTAAACATGCATGGGATAGACATACGGCTCCTGAATCTAAGACGAGACCAACGACTGATTAAGGTTTGAGTCTTTACAGCCGGAGAAACGGGTGATTAGACGGGGGCCGGATGGGGCCGATCTGCCGGCAGGTTCTGTGTTTATGTATTATGACTCTACCCACACATTCGGTAATGGAAGCTCGGCATACCTTCACAAGGTAGGACTTTAACACGGAATGAGGAAGAGAAAACAAACAAACAAAAAAAAAGAATCGCGAGCAAAGGTAAGCACAACTCCCATCATTCCTGCCCCTCACTGCTAGCGCAGAGACACCGAGCCGGACAGAAGGGCGGACATGATTCCAACCGTAACGGATTTTACTCTCTTATGAAGACAGAAGTCGCTTGGATCTAACAAGACAGGAGAGGATTTCCCCTCAGAAAGGTACGTTAATGCAGATCGCTTGACACCGGGCTACCCCCCCATATCTGGGTAGATCATGCGAATGGGGCAGTAAGGGGCTGCGTGATGGTTGGTGGGGGCAGGACACAGGGGGCCAGAAGGGTATATTCGGGACCCTCTCAGGGAGCGGCCCGCTGTTTGCTGCATGGCACAACGACCCGTTATTAGTGCTCGGTTGATGCGGTCGGTCGCTGGCGCGGGGCAGGAGTTTACCACCATTACCGGTGGTTGGACTCGCGGTGCACAAGCTTCCGGGGTAAGTGCCGGACACTCCTGGGGCCGGGGCCCTCGTGATTTCGTTCGGTGGCTATGGGACCGGGATATAATTGGTACGCCTGGGCCAGCCGGTGGTGGTGTTCCACTTACATGGATGATAAATACACGGGTCGGCCCGGGTCCAGTCATGTCATGGTGGGCGGTATGTTGTTAATATGTTTACGTAAACGTCCAGACATTTTGCATGTAAAGTTTACAGCGTTGTTTAGGAATACGCTGAGCGGCACGGTGCGGAGCCATGAGGTGAAAGCCCCGCGGACGGTTTGATCCATAGCTGACTTTAGTAAATGTTTAATTGTGGGGTCTCTTATTTGGGTGGGGAAAGGGGATTCTGACTTGTTTCCCCCTACGAGATTCTTTGTATTCAATCACCGGAGGTAGCTCTATCTCGGGTATTAAAATCATTTTGCCCCGGGGCATTTTATAGAATGGCTGACCGATGGCTGACAGGAAAGAGAGGGGCGCACCAAGATGGCGGCAAAAACAGCCAATGAAATGTGCAAAAAAAAGTAATGGTGGGGTGGGGGGTATCATGAAAGGTGCAGCGTCTCATGTATGGCCCCCCTCCGGAAATGCCGAGTATGCGGATTATTATGCCGCAAGTGCAATTTTCGCATTACAAACACAGACTCTACTAGCGTTAAAATGCCAAGAAAATTTCCATTTCCAATACCTAAAGTGACATTTGGAGCTTGTATGTAGTTGGAGTTCACAAGAAAAATATTCTATGTCTCGGAGGTCTCTTCTTGAGATGGAAGATTTTTTTTCCCCCACTTGAAGAAGAGACCTCTGTGGTCCTGAAAGCATATGTAACTTTATTACCCATCGCTCTATTAACGCCTCTCCCTTCTGTCAGCCTCTTCACCGGCTGCCTGTGTGCTTCAGGATTCAATTTACAATCCTGGCTCTTCGTTATCATATTATTATATTTATTTATATAGCGCCGGCAGGTTCCGTAGCGCTGTTAAAAAAAAAAGTCTGTAAAAAAAATTTAAATCACAAACAATAGCAAGCTGGTAAAAAAAAAAAGGAGCAGAGGGCCCGGCTCCCAGGAGCTTACAATCTAGTTGGTGGTTGAGGGGGAGGGGAGACAGTAGGAGAGGACGGCTTGGATGGGGGTCGAGTCCGGATGATCGGTAGAGGTTGTTGGTCGTTCAGGTTGATTGATTAGGATGATGGCTGAGAGTGCTGGGAGGAAAGGTTTACGCTTCTTGTGAGGTTTCAGAGAGCTTTTAAAAGTCGCGTATGAGGGAGAAAGTCTGACGGGCGGGGAAGGGAATCCCAGAGAAGGTGGTACAGCACAGGGCAAATCCTGAATACGGGAGTGAGAAGAGGTAATGAGGGTAGAAGATAGATGGAGGTCATTAGAGGGACGAAGGGGGCAGTCAGGGGGGGTATTAGGAGGGTAGAGATATAGGGGGTGCGGGGTTATCAAGGGCTCTGTAGGGTACTGGAGGGTACGGGGAGCCAGTGGAGAGATTGGCACAGAGGAGCTGCAGATGGAGCGGCGGGAGATGGAAGAGGAGTTAATAGAGAGTTGCAATAATCCAGGCGGGATATCACAAGGGAGGGGATTCATATTTTTTTTGGTTGTCTCTTGTGTGGGGGATTGGAGGATTCGGGAGATGTTTTTCAAGTGAGGGACTGGATGTGAGGGATACAGGAGAGAGCAGAGTCAAGAGTGGCAACAAGGCAGAGGTCACAAGCTTGGTCGGTTGGTTGGATGATGGAGCAAGATGTCAGGAATTGGAGGAAGATGTCAGGAATTGGAGGAAGATGTCAGGAATTGGAGCAAGATGGCGAGATCACCATAAGATCGGTCTTGGAGATGTTGAGCTTCAGGTAATGAGAGGCCATCCATGATGCAATTCCAGTTAGAAGAGACGGTGAAAGGTCGGGAGAGGAGATATAGATTAGGTCATCAGCGTATAGGTGGTGTTGGAAACCAAAGGAAGATGTGAGTTGTCCAAGTGAAGAGGTGAAGATGGAGAGGCCCAAGAGCTGAGCCCTGAGGAACAGCAAGAGACAGGAAGGAAGAGGAAGGTCACAGGAAGAGGAACGCGTTCCAGTGAAGAAGACACTAAGAGTGCGGTCAGAGTGCTAGGTTTTTAACCAGGAAAGAGCCGTGTCATGGATGCCACGAGCATGGAGGGTTTGTAGAAGGAGAGGGATGGTCACCTGTGTCGAAGGCTACAGAGAGGTCCAAGAGCATAAGTAATGATGGGGATGTGGCATTGAAGGAAGGTTTCTTTAGGATGGGAGAGATGATAGCGTGTTTGAATGAGGATGGCAACACACCAGAGGGAAAAAGAGAGATTAAGGATGTTGGTTAGTAGACTTGTACATTCACAAATTTACAGAATTTTGGTAAATTCGACAATTCATACAAAGCCCCAAAAACAAGACCAGATCCCCACACAAATTGGACAAAAACAAAGCAAAAAAAAGCTCACAATTTTCATCTGAAATTCAAGGGCCCACATTCACTCACAATCTCTCTCATTCTCGTTCACTCTCTCAAATTGTTTCGCTACCCTCTCTGCCCAATACTGCTTCTACAGACCAGACCCATCTTCTACATAACCCGGCAGTAACGTACTCTCCTTGATCCTCTAATCGGAGGGAGGGTACCACCAGTCCCGGGCGGAAGGGCTCTTTCTAAACTATTTTGAGACAGGAGTGTATCGGGGTCAAGTGCAGAGCCGGCCTTAAGTGTTCTGGCGCCCTGTGCGGACTACTCCACAGACGCCCCCCCCATCCCAAAAAAGGAAAGGAAAAAAATCTTGTTACAAAACTTCTCACTATCTACCACTGCCTCCCCCCCTCTGCCCCATCTCACTGCCCCCCCCCCGCCCCTTCTTACTGCCTTCCCCTGCCTTCTGTCGCAGTGCCGGTGTTTACAGCTGAGGGCCGGAATATGACATCATATTTCAGTGCTCAGCATGAAACGCCGGCACCACGACGGAGTCATGGAGAGTGAGGGGCGCCGAGCGGTTGCTGAAAACTTCACACGCAATCGCTTGTCGCCCCTGCCCGGGACTTAAATTAAAGCATCAGGGAGTTTTTTTGTTGTTTCAACTTTATTTAACATCCTCCATGTTAAATAAAGTAAAAAAAACCCTTTATTTAACATGGAGGATTTAAATAAAGTTAAGAAAAAACAAAACAAAAACTGATGTTTTAATTTAAGTCCCGGGCAGGCGCCCCTGTTGCTGGAAGGTGCTGGAGAGGTGGGAGGTAAGTGTGTGGGAGGCAGCATGTATGTATGTATGTATCTATTTATGTATCTTTGTATGTATGTATGTATGTATGTATGTATGTATCCATGTATCTTTGTATGTATGTATCTATGTATGTATGTATCCATGTATCTTTGTATGTATGTATCTATGTATGTATGTATCCATGTATCTTTGTATGTATGTATCTATGTATGTATGTATTTTAGTTGTGCCCCTGCCTCTGGGTATCTTCCTCCTCAGTCAGGCTGTACTCAGATCCAAAGTAATTGTATTATTTATCTAATCAATGTTATCAGTAAGACAGCATCTCAAAGGTTTGTCATATACCCCGCCCCCTTCTAGATTGTAAGCTCCTTTGAGCAGGGCCCTCCTCGATGTTTTTTATGCAACGACCTGTTTACCCATTATACAGCGCTACGGATTATGATAGTGCTATATTATTATTATTTATTTTGTTTTGCATCTGATCTGAAAAAAACACTCTTGTACACCACTACAGAATATGTAGGCTCCATCTTAATAACAGATAATAATAATAACAATAGGAATAATAGGAATAATAATTATAATAATAGCCTGAAAATAATCAAATATGAATTATTATTTTCTTTTGGTTGATTTCTTATTGGAAAAAATTATTTTGTTTAATCCGCTGTACAGCACTACGGAATAGGATGGCGCTACATAAATCAATAATGAAGAAAAACACATTATATACATTTCTGTAATTAAATATACTGAGTCCAGGTTCTCGGGTCCGAAGAGCGATCATGCGCCGCCGCCTTCCCGAGTCACGTCAGCCGCTCCATATCCATTTCAATAAATAACCCCACAGCTGACAAAACATTTAAAGGGCCGGTTGCTAAATTTAGCTTCTCAGTCCAACTCGAGTTATCATGTTATGGTGGGGAAGAAAAAGGGAGGTGACATCCAATCCGCCGCACGATCCGGCTTTCAAGCCAAGTTTGTCTGGCGGTCCGGCTTCCTATAAATAGGCGACCGTCTTATGACGCGATGGGGCAGATATGACAGCGGAATCAGCTAATTGTCTCTCTGTCACCCAATCAGGTTTCAGACAATTCGGAGGGCTTTTTCCATTTGGAAACGAAATTCGATGTCACTCACCTCCATTCACTCTCTCACACTCCTACTCTCTCTCACACTCTCATAATGTCTCTCTACCGTCTCCAGCGACTGCCTCCGTGTCGCCGCTCCTTTCCGCCTCTTCTTGTTCTTCTGTTTTCTTTCTTCGTCCACTTTTCCATGAACCAGGCCTCCTGGAGCACTTCTGCAAAAGGGCGGAGCCTCTGGGCTGCTTGGAGGCCTTGGGGAGCGGTTTGAGTCTTTACTGCAGGAGAAACGGGGAGACAAGACTGGGGGCCGGATGGGGCCGATCGTGTATGAAAACAAATGCAGTCTGACTCTTTTTAATTAATATGTAAGATTATATTTCTAGGTAATTTTCTGAATTTTAATGCCCCCTTTCCGACATCTCTATATCCTAATATTGTTATTGTTTTATATAGCGCCATCATACGCCGCAGCACTGTACACAGGGGGGTGTAATATATGGTAACGAGTCAAGCTTTTCGGGATATAAATCGAATCATGAATTCACGTGACGGGAAGATTCCAGCGGACAGAAATTATACACAAAGGACAAGATTTCACAGAAAAGGTCAAAATAAATAATAATTATTATTATTATTTCTCTTTTCAACTTAAATAAGCGCCAGCCAAATTCCTCTACTGTCCGGAGTTATGAGCTGTCCGTGACGGGCCGACGCTGCTCTGTGTCCAGTGACACGTCCTCCGGGCTTGGAGAGATTTAGTGGAATCGCCCCGTGTGTTTCTGTGGCGCGCATGCACGGAGCAAATTAATTCACCGCGCATTTATGGGGTTTTGGATTCTTTTTTCTGCTGAATCAGTCACTTTTACTTTACTGAGTGGGTGGTAGTTTAGTGGAACAGTCCCCCAGCAGAGGTGGTAGGGGTTAATACCAAAGATTGGTTGTCGCCAGTGAAACGCGTGGGGGTTTAAGGTAAAATTAACCCTTAGAGGTTGTGTGGAAATATTATTTGAATATTTGCACTTGAAGCAGCCAATAAATTACATTTAATAACCCTGGGGATTATTGGAGCTCCTTCAGGGGGGTGGATGGTGCAGAAATGGGTGGGGTCAGTGAAGTGGCCACCTGTCTACCCAAATAGCCACCATATGGAGCAAAAATGTGAGAGCTACATGTGAGAGCGATATTGTGCCCCAAACATCAGGACTGTTCTGCATATGAAGATCAATTAAAGATTTCACTGTTTACTACACTTGAGAGGCCTGAAGCATTCTGTTCGTTTGTGAGTGCATCCATATTTCCATACACTTTCTAGTGTTTATACGATTTACACTATATATATTTGTTTTTCTTCCCTATATGTACCTGCGCCCCAATCATCTGTATATCTTCGTATTTGCACCCTAAGGAAGAGTGCTTTTTGGGTTGCTGCGGTCATTTGGGAAGTATATTATAATTATTATTTTTCTCACTTTTTTCCACTGTTTTCATTTTACTCACATACACGTGATACAGCATATTATTTTATTTCATACTGTTCTGCATAAACCAGGACGCCTTGGAGCTATGCATGCAAGAAATTGGAGCATACCATTACCTCCCGACTTCTGCGACGGACCCTGCAGGATTTGGACGCAAGGGGTGGGTTCTGTCTACGAGAAATATTTCGACACGGAGACGTCTAGAAGGTCTCGAAGGGCCCATGAGGAAAAAATGCACTTTTTGCTCCTTACTATGCCTTTAATCTTCTCAATGGCAAGATCATACCTCCCAACAGTCCCGGTTTTCCTGATTTCATGCAGCTTGACTGGTAGAGGAGAGCACGGACCAACTGGGGAGATGCAGAGAGCAAGGTGTGAGCTGTTGCAGCAGGGACCTCCATCGCAGCTCCTATGTTGCCCCCTTGCTGAGTGCCTAGCGGCTGCCGGCTCCTCATTAAAAAATTATTATTATTTTTAGGTGCGGTTGGAAATTTTATGAGGTTTTTAGTTTTACTTACTTTAGGGATTAAACGTTAACTTTGATGTAGAACACACTTGTATTTTGCGGTTCATCTCTGCGTGGGATCTGCTGGCACAGAAATAGTTAACCCCTATTTTATCATAGGTAGTCACATTCACGAGGCGGACAGGTATTTATGTGAAAAATATCACTTTTTCATCAGAATTGGTTTTCGTTTTTTTCAGGTTTGCTGCAGTCTGTGGTTCGATGGCGCCCTCTGCAGGCCAACTTCTGAATTACATCTACGGGAGAGAGAGCTCCGTGTCCCTCCCGTTCGTTCTCTCCAACGCCGCTTTGCTGTCCGTTCTGCTGCTGCTCTTCTGCTCATTCTTCAAGAAGTAGGTTGGCAAGGATGTAGAATTTTACATACGTACCCACCGCCAAGGCGACTATCAAAAAAGAGACTTCTGAGGTCTTGAAAGCCCATCTTATTCCAAAAACTCCTTAAATGTTTCTCTGTTTTTTTTTTTAATGTAATTAAACCGTAAGATGAATTAATAGAATTAAGGTTAAGGTTTTATTGCGTGATATAAGAGAGTTCAATCAATTTATTGTCTGAGTGGAACTGCAGCTCTAAGCTAAAGTTCGACGTTTCTCCCCATAATTTGTAATCTTATTCCAAGGCAATTGCTGAGCCAACACGGTTCACGTCTTCTGATGTAGATTAATGACATTTGGACTGCTTGATATTGCTGGCAAATATAATATGGATGGAGGTTAATGACATTGAACAGTGAGGTCTTTTCAATTAGTGTAAGGTGTGCACAGAAACAGCTCAAGGATCATCATTCTCATATTGGAATGATCACTTATAATTCCTCCATCTGACTGGGCACCGGCTTCTCTCCAAAATCCCTGTGTCCCTCTTTCCTCCTGTGATTGCCCCTCTTTCCTCCCCTGATGCCTCTTTTTCCTCCCTTGATGCCCCTTTTTCCTCCTGTGATGCTCTCTTTCCTCCCCTGATGCCCCTCTTTCCTCCCCTGATGCCTCTCTTTCCTCCCGTGATGCCGCTCTTTCCTCCTTTGTTGTCCCTCTTTCCTCCACAGATGCCCCTCTTTCCTCTCTTGATTCTTTTCTAGGAGTGCAGAATGTGTGCTGGGTATTAGGGTTCTACAGCCTCAACGGGGACCACCCCTGCCTTACCTGCCCAGCCACGTGGGGGCGATGAAGGGCTGTTCTGCGACAGCACAGACCTCCATTGACTTTACAGACCCCTCGTCCGGTCAGATAATCTCCCCAACCAGCTCATGATCCCCACTGCCCTCAAATGCAGGACAGTGTCAAAAATCCAGGACACTTGGGAGGTATGAAGAGGGAACTTAGCTGCGATTGGCAAATCACAGGGATCGTAGTGCATTTGGGCGCTCTAATTACTCTGATTGGCTAATAACAGCAATCACGTGACCTACAAGAGCATTATTGCTTCCAACGGGACTGTCCCGTTTGCTAGACAGTCTGAATTCACCACATTGTCCCGCTTACCAGAAATCAGGACTTTCTGTGATGTCATGATGGATCCTATGATGGCTTTTGGGTCACAAATGTGTTGAATCTCCAGCCTCCCCAGAAGGTTTCTGTATATGCGACACTAATCACCCGTCTTCTGTTTTATTCTTAGAGTAAAAACACTGGATTTCACTGAGAATAAAAAGCGAAGTGAAGGCTCGGTTCCCACTGCGGTGGTAAGTCGGCCGTCATTATCCTCGTTACTTAATGCTTTATTTTTCAGCAGAAATGGCCCCCGTCTAGTCGCCCGTTTCTCCTGCTGTAACGACTATTTAATGTCTATGTAAAAGATGAGCGTCAAGTACTTTACTGAGAGGGTGGTAGATGAGTGGAACAGTCTCCCAGCAGAGGTGGTAGAGGGTAATACAGTGAGGGGGGTTAAACATGCATGGGATTGACATACGGCGCCTGAATCTAAGACGAGACCAACGACTGATTAAGGTTTGAGTCATTACATAAAACGGACTAGATGGGGGCCGAATGGGGCCGATCCGCCATCATTTTATGTTTTTATTATAATGTACAACCAAAGCGCGGCTTGCTGACATCTGATGCTTTTAATTTACTTTTTATGCATAATGAAACGAGTGTATTTTATAATTGCCGAGCGTCCATACATACAGATCTTATAAATTCAGTAACAATCAGCGGTGAAAGCGAACGCTATGTGATCCTAGCAATCATTAAAACGGCCTTAATGACTAATTATTGGAGGTAATTATATAGCAATGCAGCGAAGGCCTAATCTTACTAATTAAACAAATTTAGCAGAGATGGAGAGATTGCAGCAAAGAGACATTTTATGCGTTATTAATGAATACTCCGGAATTTTATGAATATTGCTACCGAACGCTTTAATCTTAACACTTAAAATTAATGAAGATATTATTTTCTGATATTGTTCCAGGGACCTGAAATTAGAGATGCTGTTATGAAAAATAAGAGTTTTCTAAGTTTATTATTTTTTTAATGGATCATAACGCCATCAATTCATACATATACATATACCAGGGTGGTATATCTGCCAATATATTATTATTATTATTAATATTATTTATGTATTATTATTATTAATATTATTTATTATTATTTTTTCCTTTATTTTTCTTTATTTTTTCATTTATATTTTATTTTTATTTCCAATTTTGGAACATAGAGAAAGATTCTTTCTATATGGCCAGAAAGGGGTTAAGAAAGTTAAGATTTAGCAGGTCTGTAATTCTATTCTTTCCTTTTTTTTTTTTTTTTTTAGCTTTAATCACATAAAAACAACATAGAAACTTTGGGAGGCTTTTTTTCAGTTTCTATGGGAACGATATATCAGAGCCTGCTTTTGTGACAAGTGACAATTAAGTGTTCCCGGCAAAAATTATGAATGAAGCAGACATTAAGAGGATTAAAGAAGTACTTCTGGGAAAGGTTTGGGTATTTAGAGGGAATAAATGCTGCATTTAGCTACAAAAGTGATAAATCCAGCAGAATAGGTGGAACAGGATCTTTAAACAGAAATAATATATTGGCATTGGAAAAGCAACAGAAATATCCCCAACATTCTTATTATAACCATCATTTCCAGGCTTATACTTTAGTACATACGAGTTCAGTACGTAGTCAACAAACGTGAGATAAGCCAATAGATCACATTGTAATAACTTTCTATTTATCACTATACCTGTCTCAAAGAGCTTGCAATCATTATCTTTAACTCACGCTATAGGTTAAGTCATTACTTGGGAACAATATCTACTAAGAAGCAATATGTTTAGATTTTTTTTATTTTAAGTAACCACATGGCCACAGTGTGAAAATTGCCACAGGGCCCCACAACTTCACCAAGCAACATGTCCCACAGTGCCACCTTTACTTCCAAACAGCTTGTCAGTGCCCTCAAAAAGCTTGTCTGTTCCATCTTTGCCCCAAACCGTCTGGCTATTGCCCTACTTACACAACTTAGCTGACGGCGATGACGTTGGATGTGATATAAATGTTGGTGAGTGACCATGGATGTGTAAGTGTGTGTGTGAGCATGGATGTGTATGTGTGTATGAGTATGGATGTGTATGTGTGTGTGAGCATGGATGTGTAAGTGTGTGTGAGCATGGATGTGTATGTGTGTATGAGCATGGATGTGTAAGTGTGTGTAAACATAGATGTGTAAATGTGTGTGAGCATGGATGTGTAAGTGTGTGTGAGCATGGATGTGTATGTGTGTGTGAGCATGGATGTGTATGTGTGTGTGAGCATGGATGCGTATGTGTGTGTGAACATGGATGTGTATGTGTGTATGAGCATGGATGTGTATGTGTGTGTGAGCATGGATGTGTAAGTGTGTGTGAGCATGGATGTGTATGTGTGTATGAGCATGGATGTGTAAGTGTGTGTGTGAGCATGGATGTGTATGTGTTTATGAGCATGGATGTGTAAGTGTGTGTGAAAATGGATGTGTATGTGTGTATGAGCATGGATGTGTAAGTGTGTGTGAAAATGGATGTGTATGTGTGTATGAGCATGGATGTGTAAGTGTGTGTGACCATGGATGTGTAAGTGTGTGTAAACATAGATGTGTAAGTGTGTGTGAGCATGGATGTGTATGTGTGTGTGAGCATGGATGTGTATGTGTGTGTGAGCATGGATGTGTATGTGTGTGTGAGTATGGATGTGTAAGTGTGTGTGTGAGCATGGATGTGTATGTGTGTGTGAGCATGTAAGTGTATGTGTGTGTGAGCATGGATGTGTATGTGTGTGTGAGCATGGAAGTGTATGTGTGTGTGAGCATGGATGTGTAAGTGTGTGAGCATGCATGTGTAAGTGTGTGTGAGCATGGATGTGTAAGTGTGTGTAAACATAGATGTGTAAGTGTGTGTGAGCATGGATGTGTATGTGTGTGTGAGCATGTAAGTGTATGTGTGTGTGACAATGGATGTGTATGTGTGTGTGAGCATGAAAGTGTATGTGTGTGTGAGCATGGATGTGTAGGTGTGTGCGTGAGCATGGACGTGTAAGTGTGTGAGCATGGACGTGTAAGTGTGTGAGCATGGACGTGTAAGTGTGTGAGCATGGATGTGTATGTGTGTGTGAGTATGGATGTGTAAGTGTGTGTGTGAGCATGGATGTGTATGTGTGTGTGAGCATGTAAGTGTATGTGTGTGTGAGCATGGAAGTGTATGTGTGTGTGAGCATGGATGTGTAAGTGTGTGAGCATGCATGTGTAAGTGTGTATGAGCATGGATGTGTAAGTGTGTGTAAACATAGATGTGTAAGTGTGTGTGAGCATGGATGTGTATGTGTGTGTGAGCATGTAAGTGTATGTGTGTGTGACAATGGATGTGTATGTGTGTGTGAGCATGAAAGTGTATGTGTGTGTGAGCATGGATGTGTAGGTGTGTGCGTGAGCATGGACGTGTAAGTGTGTAAGCATGGATGTGTAAGTGTGTGAGCATGGATGTGTAGGTGTGTGCGTGAGCATGGACGTGTAAGTGTGTAAGCATGGATGTGTAAGTGTGTGAGCATGGATGTGTAGGTGTGTGCGGACCGGATGAACTTGACTTGCTCAGGGTCGCAATGAACCAAGACATGACGACTCAAGCTAACATTCTATGCTTCAAAGGCAAGTCCTCTTCCCGCTAAACAAATCCCCCCCCAAGACCACACGGATTAAACCTGGCTGAGATTTGTGATTTTGGGTTCGGCTTTCGTTCCTTAATGATCGCCGTCCGCTGACATCTCTCCCTGAGCAGACGGCAGAAGACAAAATAAAAGTATTTGTATGAAGCGATTCCAGGGAGTGCTTTTTAGCGGCCGTTTATCACTTCAGACCGCTGCAAGTCATATAATAAGCCGGATGGATAAACCGGGACTGAAATGTAATACTTTACTCCGCAAACACCACGGCCCTCGGCTATCACACTTTAATCTGATATTGCCTTATTACGGAGGCACGGAAACTACAGTCTAGAAGCCTCAGCCCCCCGGCATACAGGCCGTTACTACGAGAGGATGCGTGATAATCGCATTTATAAGAAGATTGGACTCATCTTTCAGAAAAGCGCCCGGCCGGCTGATCTGTCCCGCTTCCCGGGAACGTTTGCTGAAGTTCTCGTTCTGCTGCAGCGGACATTATGAGAGTAAAAAAAATAGCCAGGGTCAGAACCTTAAAAATGGACATATTTGATTTTTTTTAAATCCTTTTAGCAATATGCAGGTGACCAACAAATTTCTAGGTTCATAACTTCAGCATAAAAAATAACTGAACGTTTGCAAAGACTGTTTTATTGCTACTCATGAAAATCTCATCATTCGCAGGTGACTTACCGACCGGTGTATTTTTTTTCTGACAGGCTGTAAAGGTGAACGTTCCAACAGAGAAGAGGAATAGAACACAAAATGAAGGTAAAAAGCAAAGTAAAAAAAATGCTACATTTGCAGGCAGATCGGCCCCCATCCGGCCCCCGTCTAGTCGCCCGTTTCTCCTGCTGTAAAGACTCAAACCTTAATCAGTCGTTGGTCTCGTCTTAGATTCAGGAGCCGTATGTCTATCCCATGCATGTTTAATACCCTCACAGTATTACCCTCTACCACCTCTGCTGGGAAGCTGTTCCACTTATCTACCACCCTATCAGTAAAATAAAGCTTCCTTACATTCCATCTCTGACCCTCTAGTTTTAGATTGCGGCGTCCTGTACTTTGTTAAATTATTTTTATGTATTTAAATGTTTCTATCCCATCCTCTCTTCCCTTCTCCAAGCCAGACATATTGAGATCTCTTATTCTTAATGCTGGAGGAGGCCCTGCCAGCGACCAATAGAGTCGTTTGTACGGACCTTTAACTCCTGGAACCTCCCCAGGCCAAGTTTCGGCGTCAGGAGTTAAAGGTCTGTAAGAGCAACTCTATTGGTCGCCACCAGGGGGCTCGTCTGGCCTTCATTGGTTGAGGGCAGGGGAGCCCCCTGCCAGCAACCAATAGAATTGCTCTTACAGACTTTTAAACTCCTGGCGCCAAAGCGTATTCTTACTGCGTTAACCCCATGTTAACAGGAAGAACATACATGAATATTCGCCCGACAAGAACATGAGAACGGGTGAATATTCGAGGAATACGAAGATTTGGCCAGCGCCCAAGTCTAATTATAATAATGTTTGCCCTTCTTACTGGTGTCCCAGTGAAGTCACGTTATCAAACTGGTGCACTTCATCAGTCCAAAATCTATTAACTGAATTATTTTTCACTTAAATTGTTAATTTAATTGTATATATTTTAATTTCTTATTAATAAAAAGTCAAATTTTTTCCCCGATTAGGGCACATACCTTTTGGTTTTGCAAAAAAAAAGCATTATTGCTTCCAAAAATAAATATATATATATATATATATATATATATATATATATATTATAATATATATATATATATTATTTTTCAGGCTTTAAAAAACCACAAAACCAATCTGGTTCAATCTGAAATTTACAATGGGACTTCGTCTCTGGCTTATTTATCCTAAAACACGTCTCTCTCTCTCTCTCTCTTCTTGTTTATTTGGTGTGGGTGTGATGAGAAATCAAAAAAAAAAAGGCTTTGGGAAGATGACGAGGTTTAGGTTTTTGGCTACTCATTCTAAAGCAGGCATAGACAGGAACCGCTGGAAGCCAAATGTACCTGTATGGACTGGTTGGCCGAGGACTGTCTGCGAATCCGTGTGAAATCCACCGTAATAGTTTCCTTATTTCATACTTGAATTTGTTGAAATTGTTACAGTAGAGACGGAAGGCCGTTCGTGAAGTTGAACGGTGAGATGGCGGAATCTATTCACAAAGTTTCCAGTATAGTCTACCTGACAGTCGGACCGGCCGACTTGTCTATTCGTTAAATCGGACTTGACTGAACTCGAGTACGAAGATCTAAAATTTGACTTGAGACAAGGTGGCATTAAGAGGGTTCCAACCCACCAAGATCACCTTGAACCTTCAGCAGGAGACACGTTGACCTAGAACTCCATCATGGGGTTTGCCCAACCTGATGGCCAACTCAGTCGCCGAGTCCAATGACAGACTTGACGATCAACCCCAAAATTCTTTTGTGAATGTTCAACTTGACTTAGTTGAAAGAGATTTAGTGGTTTTTAAGTTAAGTCAGTTGAGTTACTTTTGTGGGAAGTATAACTGAGTAACTGTACATCTGACATACTGCAGGGGCATCTTCTGGCTTCTTTACCCTCCTTGCCCACAGGTCATTTCATCGCGCTGGTTATTCGGCCTGCCAAATGTTTCCGTTTTCCAGACCTTAGCCCAGATAACAAACCATTTACACCGAACCCGACCTTGGTTTATAATAAATTCCCAACCTACGGCTTGGAGGCTCCATATTCTTCATGACGAAATCATCACAAAGCGCCCACTTCATGTAGTGAAGAACTTGGCCTACAACAGCAACAGCCCAATAAGTAAATGAACGCAGCCTACGAGCCGGACATTTTAATGATGTCATATTTCTTCCCAAACTCTCACTTTGCTCAAAGCGTCAGCAGTTAGCAAACTAAATCACAGAAGGATTCAATAAATAACATTAAGGACACAATCTAGATGTGGGGGTTACTCGTTAAGTAACAATGTCGCTGGATTCCATTTGTATAAATGACATGCGATAAATGCAAACATTAACCCGGCGCTATAACTCAGAGCCTTTCTTCTCCGTGGTTAATGAATAACTCTTATTGTTCCTGTATAAAGCACGCAGGACACCCAACCCCCGACACCTGTCCCTTTTGCGGAAGCATTAACGCCGCTCAGACGTTGCTGATCAGGTAAAAGCGCTTGTTTTTTTTTATCAAGCAGCGTTTTTTATAATTATTTATTCATCATAAAACGTAATTTAAGTACAGTCTGCGCATGTAGACGGGAAGAACCCCTTGTCTATTATCTGGTTAATTCTGTGCATGGGACATGGAACGAAGATTTTACCATTCAGTAAGGCTGGCATACCTGCCCACAGTCCCGGAATTCCCAGGGCAGTCCCGGTAAGGTGCACTGTGTACAGGCAGGACTGAGTTTTCCCCGTCCTGCCCATAACCTTCCACCAGTAACTAAACAATATAAAAAGGTTCAAAAACCTGAAATGAGTATAGCCAATCAGGAGGAAGATCACAAGTGCATCGTGGGATAAAACATCAAAAGCAAGATGTTTATCTATGTGTGTGTATAGATAAACCTAAAACATATCTTCACCTTATAAACAGCTGAATAGGTGAATTCTAACAGATTCCTTTATTATTTCTAAGCAGCGTTAGCCGCTGGCGGTTAACTATTTCCAAGGAAGATCCTTATCGGGCATGCGCTGTAATCTCTGCAGATCCGTGCGAATGGCACAGTCAGGGACGCGGACTGAGGAAAGCCCGGCGTGTCTCGGCTTGATCCCGAGGAAATTGAGAAATGATCTTTGAGATGGAAATCACTGCTGCGGCTGAGTAGCTTTCTAACCCGAGCCAAGAATGTGTCCGGAGAACGCGCTTCCAGAACCTGAGCGATAATGGAACCGGCGCGCGGAGACAATAAACAAAAAAACGCCATTAATCCTCCGAATTTACCAAAATGTGCAAATATCACTGCGGATTCTGTTACATTGTTACAAGAACATCAGAAATGGCCCATTATAGGCACTCCTGGACTAGCCGCTTGGCACACCGGCTGAATACAAAAGCGCGTGGCCCCCGCATATGCCAGGGCCGCCACGTTATCGCCGGTCCCAGCTTTCAGGGGTATTACGGGAAAAATAGTTTTAACCCCTTCAGTACCGGGACGTACCTGGTACTTCCTGGTTAACAGTCACCGGTAGACCGGGACGTACCAGGTACGTCTCCTCCAAAACACGCCCCCACATCACCACAATCGCGGTGATCGTGGGGGCGCTGCTGCTGCTGTCTGCCCAGGAGTCCTGGGAAGACAGCACAGCCTGTCTAAGCCCGCCCCCAAGCCCACGATCACTCCCACGGAGTGATTCTCTAGGCAGAAACTGCGATTGCAGAAAAATCTGCAATCGTGGTTTCAGCTGCCACAGGCAGCTTCAGGGAAGGGTGGGGGGGGGGGTAATGAATGGGTCCCCACACAAGTGTGGGGACCTGATCCAACACCCCCCTGCTGCCTGATCGCTCCATGAGAGCGTCAGTGCAGCGTTAACCCCTTCAATGCCGCGATCGCGGCATTGAAGGGGTTAATTCCCGTTTTTTAGGGGGTTCTGCTGCTGGTGGTCTGCCTGGAAGCCCAGGCAGACCAGCAACAGCAAAAACGAGCCCCCAGAAGTCCTCTGATCAGTCCTGTAGGACTGATCAGAGAGACTCCTCCCCTACAATCTCCAGTCTATTGGAGATTGTGTCCCAGCTGCCAGAGGCAGCTTCAGGGACAGGGAGACAGGGTTCTTTGGTCTACACATGAGTGTGGAGAACAGACCCCCCCACCCCCACCCTTCCTCAGTTAACCCCTACCCCCCTCTTCCTCAATTAACCCCTTCAATGCTGCGATTGTGTATGACCCCCATCGCAGCATTGCAGGGGTTAATATTAGTCCCCACAAGCTTGTGGGGACTAAATATCAATCAATGCTGGGCTTAAATGGAGCATCAGCATTGAAAGAGTTAAAAAAAAATAATGTAAAAAATAATAATAATAATTAAAAAAAAAATTAAAAAAATAAATAAATTAAAAAAAAATAATAAAATAATAATAATAATAAAAAAAAAATAACAGCACTGACCTGAAAGTCCAGGGTGCTTCCAGGTCAAATGCTGGGCTGATCAGATCACTCCTGGCCAATAGGAGTGATCGGATCATTATGGCAGCCCACGGATGACCCTGCTCTACAAAGAGAGAGGGGTCATCTAGGGTAATTATGAAAAAACACAAATTATTAATAAATGAAAAAATCATAATTATTACCTGATCACTTGTCGGTGACATTTTAAGTCGCTGATTATTGATCGGTCTCCCTGATTGATGTCAGCGGCCTAAACCTGTCACTTACGAGTAATCTGATGAAAAAAAATATTTAAAAAAATGTAAATGCGCATGTTCCAGTTTTGCCCTCATAGCTTCCTCAAAAAATACATGAACCATGCATGTGAGGCCGTGTTGGAACCGGGGGATGTTGGTGAACAAAATGTGGTGCTTTCTTCCACTGTTACACATATGCTGTGCAAGAAATACATTTTAACATTGAAATGTATTTGTTAAAAACGCAATAAAATAAATTTTCCGTGAACTTTGGCAGACATCAGTGAAGAAAAGGCTAGCTGAAAACTGGCAAAACTACCCTAGTTGAACACCTTGACTTGTCTACTGTTCATAAATATATACTTTTATGGGGTAATTTACAGCAGGGGGCTTCCAAAATGTCCCAAATGGGATATGGGCCCAGGAAACCAATTTCTGAAAATTCCAAATGTGAAAACGAAAATGCGCATGTTCCAGTTTTGCCCTCATAGCTTCCTCAAAAAATGAATGAACCATGCATGTGAGGCCTTGTTGGAACCGGGGGATGTTGGTGAACAAAATGTGGTGCTTTCTTCCACTGTTGCACATATGCTGTGCAATAAATACATTTTAACATTGAAATGTATGCGTTAAAAACGCAATAAAATAAATTTTCCGTGAACTTTGGCAGACATCAGTGAAGAAATGGCTAGCTGAAAACTGTCAAAACTACCCTAGTTGAACACCTTGACTTGTCTACTGTTCATAAATATATACTTTTAGGGGGTAATTTACAGTGGGGGGCTTCCAAAATGTCCCAAATGGGATATGGGCCCAGGAAACCAATTTCTGAAAATTCCAAATGTGAAAACGAAAATGCGCATGTTCTAGTTTTGCCCTCATAGCTTCCTCAAAAAATGCATGAACCATGCATGTGAGGCCTTGTTGGAACCGGGGGATGTTGGTGAACACAATTTGGTGTTTTTTTCTGCAGTTGCACATATTCTATACAAAATATAATATAAAATCTAAAGCAACATTGCAACATATGCAAAAAAAACCCCAAAAATATAAAAATACCTCAAAATTTGGCAGCAATTGGCGATAAAATCCCTGTTTGAAAAGTGTCAAAATGACCCTAGTTGTACACCTTGACTTATCTACTGTTCATAAACATATAATTTGGGGGGGATAATCAGTATCTGTGACAACTATTGCAGTTATTAGACTACCATGCCAAATTTGAAAAAAATTACATTTCAAAAACGTGATGCATGCCTTGCAATATTTGCCCTATACTGGTCAAAATAGATAAAAATCCTGGCCATGTTGGGTGGTTTCCAAATCAGGACAAGTTAATGAATATATTTGGGATAATTTTTTCCCATTGGTTCAATGTGTGTACAATTTGTATGTATACAAAACTGTAAAAAAATGCGTTTTTTTTCATTTTTTCCCCACTTTTTCCAGTTTTTTTCAAACAAAACAATGTACTACCCAGCTTACTATGGTTTCAAATGAAAGCCCTACTTGTGCTGAAAAAAACAATATATGATTTGTGTGGGTGCACCAATTGATAAGAGAGAAATTACAGTTGAAGACAGACATGGCAAAAACACAAAAACGGCTCCGGTCCTTTAGCGACACCCTAGCTTAAAAATCCCGGTCCTGAAGGGGTTAAAGAATGAGCGGTTTTCGGCTTACTGAGACTATCACGAGAAACCTGAAACATTTTGGGAGATGATTCCTGGACCCTGCAAGATGTCACCACGTGTCAGAGAACACGACGGAGAGCTGAGGGAATCACGCCTGGACTGGCCATCCATAGTTCTTGACTGAGGGGGTAGTTAATAGGTGCCATGGCCTTCCAGGAAAAGAGGTAAAGGATAATCCAGTGTGGAACTTTCACATAGAATGGGATAGATTCAAGGCATTAGACAAAGCCAAAGACCAAGGAAGGTCTCAAAGCTCCACTTCAGGAGCTCTCCCTCCTCCAGGGGAAGGGGTTCTACTCAAAAAACTAAAACACCTGTGGATACGGTCACTATTGACCCTTTTTCTATATATTTTAGCCAACCCAGAAAAATGGGTAATTTACATAGAATTATGGGGGAATCGTATAAGATGTTTCTTTATTTGTTTTTCGCAGATACAGAAGAAGATCCGAAGCAGAAAACGGAATGCAAGGATGTGGAGAACGTCGATGGCTTCCGGCAAAGCAAACTAAGTAATAACTCTCCGGACATAAAAGACAGAGCTCTTCCGTTGCCACCGCAGACCAACGCCGCCGGTGAAGGTCAATCCAGTGGTAGCAACGCCGACGACCCGTTGTATGACTTGATAAGCGAAGAGGAACCATCAGTTTCACAGCTACAGTTGCCAGAGCCACGCCACAATAACGTTCTCCCCGGTGGAGAAGATGAAGACGACAAATACGAAGCTAAAGACACGAGTGCGGTCCCTGTTTATTCTGTAATTCAGAAGAATAAGACGGTAAAAGCAAAGCAGGGTGGCGCACGAAGCAGCTTGAACACTCCGACCGCAGAACATACATTGTGTCAGCAGGTTACCGTACAAGTAGATGATGGTCAACTTGGTAGATCTGAGATGAAGGATGCGACACAAGCCAAGGGAGGTCCACCTGTGTCCAAGAAGGCATCAAATCCTTTACAGGTTTTAGACAAGGTATCAATGATGTACAACAAAGCCAAGTGGAAGACCTCTCCTGGCCAACCCCGACAACCCTCTGCAAGATCTTCCGCAAGCGACCAAACCGAAGAACCGCCGCCTCTTCCAGACAGGGCGTTTGATCCAGAGGAGGAACTTGAGTAGCCTCGTGCTGGGGTACGGTGTAATCGCTCTCTACTTTTTATTTTATTTTCCTTTAACACACAGGTGGATGGGGCCATATTGGTTCCAGAGATGATATATTCTAAAGATATGTTTTAAGTGGGCCATTAAAACTGCAGCCTTTTCTGTGATCTGACGATTCCCACCACCGATTGGCTGCTTGAATACGGTCTCTTTCCATTTTCTGCAGGACAGTGAAGAATTGGCTTCTTTTGAGGAGGAATTTTAGATACATGGAGTTCCAATCACTAGAACCTTTCCATCAACGCAAGTGCGGCATTCGACGGGCAGCTTTCCTGCTGCGGACGGCTAAGATATTTAATATTAATATTATGATAAAGAGCACACTGTCAGCCAGCCAGGTGACGGGTACCTTTTATATATATATATATATATAGAAAATATTTTAATTATATATATATATACCGTATTTGCTCGATTATAAGACGACCCTGATTATAAGACGACCCCCCAAAATCTGAATATTAACTTAGGAAAAAAGAAAAAGCCTGAATATAAGACGACCCTAAAGGAAAAAAGTTTTACCAGTAAATGTTAATTCATGTAAACTATTTTTTTTAATAAAAGCTATGATTGAGAAAAATATTTTTTTTGTTTTTATTTCTTGTATTTTCCAGCCTGTCCCCCAGTTACGCACATCTGCCCCCAGGCTTGCCACTCCAATATGGCACTGTGGCCCATGATATGCCTTTTAACCCTCTATATGCCACTGTGCCCCATGGTATGCCTTTTGACCCCCTATATGCCACTCTGCCTCCAGAAATGCCTTATACCCCTATATCCCATTCTGGCATTTAGGGGGTTAAAATGCATATTATGGGGCAGAGTGGCATATAGGGAGGTATAAGGCATTTCAGGAGGCAGAGTGGCATTAAGGGAGTTAAAAGGCATTGTATAGAGCACTCTGCCTCCAGAAATGCCTTATACCCCTATATGCCACTCTGGCATTTAGGGGGTTAAAAGGCATATTATGGGGCAGAGTGGCATATAGGGAGGTATAAGGCATTTCAGGAGGCAGAGTGCTCTATTAAATGCCCCCTTAACGCCACTCCAGAAATGCCCTATGCCCCCATTTAACTAACACACACACACACACTCTCTCCCCCCCCTCCCCTCCCCTCTCCTCTCTCCCCTCTCTCCCCTCTCAGCCCTCTCTTACCGGTGCTTCCAGCCGGGGCAGCGGGTTGACGTCGCCTTCTGCTGCAGCCGGAAGGAGGTGGAGTTGGCAGCGGGGGTTTGTATCCGTCCGTCGCGTATACTTTCCCCGGCTGTCAGAGATCAGAGATCTCTGACAGTCGGGGAAGGTCTACGCGACGGACGCAGACAACCCCCGCTGCTAGCCACACCTCCTTCCGGCTGCAGCGGACGTTGTCTACGCGGATCGCGTAGACGTCAACCCGCTGCCCCGGCAATACAGCAGGAAGCACCGGTAAGTGTGTGTATGATGGGGGGGGGGGTGAGACAGGAGGATCCAGGTCCCCTGCAGCGGTGCGGGGGATCTGGATCTTAGTCTCCTAATCAGACTCTATTTGAGGTCTGATTAGAAGACGACCCCGATTAGAAGACGAGGGGTATTTTTCAGAGCATTTGCTCTGAAAAAAAACCTCGTCTTATAATCGAGCAAATACGGTATATAAAACAGCTAAAAAGAAACACTCTGAGGACTTAAAAATGAACATTAAATCTCCCAAACCACTGGGCATTCTGGGGACTTACACTTTTCCTTTTTCAAAGCAAGGATTTGTAAGTGTTGAGAAAAAGGCACTATATATACCCTCAGTGTGTATATATATATATAAAATGGGTCAATACATGTGTGGCAACTCATTTGCAAACCAAGACCATGGTAAAGCACAGTATGATGACATATGACTGGCGATTACAATCGTTATTATACGCCCTGAAGCTTTTACTATTGTACTTTTTTTGTAGATTTATTATATTTTCTGTAGAAATTCCTGCCTAAAGTAAAGATAAAAAAATGGCTTTTTGTCCAAAAAAATGATTAATTAATAAAATCGGTGAGAAAATAAGAATTGGCAGTGGGTGTAATTGTTCAGTGTACTGTATTTCACGATATTGCGTTTCCCGCAGCGCTGCTGCTACTGAAACAATCATAATTATTACAAACGGAGGATCATCTTTCCCATAAACCCCCACAGTTAGCCATGCGCAGGGCAGTGCGTGCCCTCGGCAGCTTGACTCAGCGGGCACACCACTAGGGTGACCACATCACCCCTGTTTTCCAGGCCATGTGCACACATGTAAAGTGCTGCCCCCTGCTGTATGTGGGAAGTATAACAGTCTCTTCTATGAGTTCATGCATCACGCGTACTGCAGGGGGCAGCACCTTACATGAGACATGTCCTGACAAACTCGGGACCACCCTTTACAGCGCCGATCGTGCCCCACATGATAAGAAAAGGTCGTAGTACTTGGCAAAAATAGCATTTCTGTAATTATAAAAAAAAGAGAGAAAAAAATAATTTCTCTAAGAAAAAAAGAGAAAGGAAAGAATTTATGTGGCCCGAAGTAAATTGTATTTCCATTCTGGCCTCTGCCACGAAGACACCGGAGTGCTTATAAATCTGGTTCTGAATTTTATAAGAAATATTAAAGTTTCCTTTGTTTAAAGGGACAAAACATGCATATTACGTACTTTTATATGCATTCACCGAAATAAATAACCTTTAGGAGAAGCTGCAGCTTCCCACCTCCTCGCAGGCAGTGGCAGGAAAGCACTCCTGATGATATCAATGGCTTGGGGGGGGGGGGCAGAGAAAGAGGCAAACCTGTGGGGGGCACCATGTGAATTTAAAGGGACCTCTCAGCTATCATATGCATTAACGTGTATAGGATTCCCGGGGGGGGGGGGGTTGTCCCGTAGCCTATTTTTCCTGTTTGTTATGTAATTTTAGTGTTTTTTAGGACTCTGGGCGCTCGCCAGCGGCAGACGGGCCGTTAATAATATTATTATTTGTTATCAAGTCTCACCCTAGAGCAGGGGTGGGCAATTAATTTTCCCATGGGGCCACATGAGAAATTGGAATGGTTTTAGAGGGCCAGACCTCTACAAACTACAAACTCCGAAGCCTTGTCCATTTTGTTAACTTATGTGCTGTTTAATAAAGTTATTCAAGCCTACGTCATTGGTAGAGGTGCTTGAATAAGTAAGGCCTGAATAACTATTAGCACAGCACAGAAGTGAACAAAATGAACAAGGCTTCGGAGTGCATACCGTATTTTTCGCTCTATAAGACGCACCTGCTGATAAGACGCACCTAGATTTTAGAGGAGAAAAAAAAGGAAAAAATATTTTGAGCTAAAAAATGGGCTAAAATATTTATTACAATAACTGAATAAGCTATGAACACAGTAAGACACACGCAGTAAGACACACACAGACACAGTAAGACACACACAGACACAGTGAGACACACACAGACACAGTGAGACACACACAGACACAGTGAGACACACACAGACACAGTGAGACACACACAGACACAGTAAGATACACACAGACACAGTGAGACACACACAGACACAGTAAGACACACACAGACACAGTAAGACACACACAGACACAGTGAGACACACACAGACACAGTAAGACACACACAGACACAGTAAGACACACACAGACACAGTGAGACACACACAGACACAGTAAGACACACACAGACACAGTGAGACACACACAGACACAGTAAGACACACACAGACACAGTAAGACACACACAGACACAGTGAGACACACACAGACACAGTAAGACACACACAGACACAGTGAGACACACACAGACACAGTAAGATACACACAGACACAGTAAGACACACACACACAAACACAGTAAGACACACACACACAGTAAGACACACACACACAAACACAGTAAGACACACACACACAGTAAGACCTCCCTCCCTAACCCCCCTTCTCAGTATCTCCCCTCTAACTCCCTAACCCCCCCTTCTCAGGATCTCCCCCCCCGCCCCGGTCACTTACCTTAAACTCCTGTGTTGGAAGCGTGAGGCGTTTGTCTCGGGTGCCGGCGCTTCACTGCTGATCGCCGGCGTCTGACGTCATATGCCGGCGCCCAGCGTAAAGCGCCGGCACCCGAGACAAACGCTTCCAACACAGGAGTTTAAGGTAAGTGACCGGGGCGGGGGGGGGACACCGGACTCATTGGTGAGTCACCAGGACACTCTTTGCGGGCCGGTCCGAGCTATTCAGCGGGCCGGATGTGGCCCGCGGGCCGTGCTTTGCCCAGGTCTGCCCTAGAGGTTTCACAACATCTACCCGTGAATAACTCGTCTAACCGCAGCTCAGTAAGTTAAATTCCGCTACCGATCCGGCCCGGGGAGGAGCTGCCGCCTTTACGACGCCGCCGGCGACCTGCTGCTCGTGCTGTTGTTTGTCGAGCGCGGTGGATTCTGGGATATTTTGTTTGCAGTGAAATCCTTGAGGTCTGTGGCAAAAGGTGGCAAACTCTATATATCAGTTCCCTGTCCTTGTGCCCCCTCCCTTCTCCTCCCGTCAACCCTACAAAAGGCTGCCTGAACCAATCAGCAGCAAGCAGCAACCTAATATGGGAAAGATAACTTATTGGGGAGGAATAATTCTGCAAACTGTGGCTTAGGCCTAGGGGCAGTGCTGAAGATAAATATGGCGCTGGCTGTTCCACCAACACCGACCAAGCATATTAACCAAGTAAATCTCAGCTAATTTTAGCCTACAGTATCACACATGCGCGTATGGAACTCTCATTGGTCTTCATGGGATTGTCTTCCTGTACAGTGATTGGCTAAAAATCTATATGGGGGGGGTTATTTCGCAGAATCCCACCATGCATTTTTTAAAGGGGACCCCATGAAAATTGAAAGGGACCGCTCCGTCCATTGAATTGCATATGGCGGCTGGGGTGTCCCTTTAAGGTTTGGAGCGGCGCGCTGTCTCTTTAGACTGCCGGCTGTCTGTGTGTGGCGGGGGGGGGGGCTCTCCAGTATCTATTCTTAGTGGCGCTGGTGTTTAATCGGGGTGTTAATGTTGAAACAGAGCAGATTAAACAAGCGCTGGTATTTTCTTGGCTTTCCTTTGTTGCCCCTGGAGCGAGTCCAAGACCTCCATAAATTATTACGCGGTAATGAAGGTCATTGTTTGAAACGGTCTGAAAGTTATTTTTCCTCCCCGAGCACTTCGGCTTCACACGTTTTCTTCCTTGGTGGATTCTTCTGTATTGTTTTTCAGCTACTGATTTGGGGACTAATTCGATTTATTGGGAAACGGCAATTTTTGTTCACGGCTAGTATAGAAAATAATACATTTGCCCCCTGGGCCACCAACAGAGGGGGGGTAAAACCGGTATCTGTGTATCAGGCTGGGGGGCAAGGAAGGGGAGCTTGGTCTTTCTAACCTGCTCCTCATTGGCCCCTGAAGCCGGCTACCTGGGACTAGGTCCCCGTGGTCACATTACACCCATTGGCAGTAATGTGGGCCCAGTCCTGGAAGTAGGTCGGCAATACGGCCCCCGGCCCACTTTAGCAGGATAGCCAGCCCCTCCCTGGGGTCGTAAGAAGAGATAAACCGGCCCATGCCAGACAGTGTCCAAAAATTGGGACTGTTCCGCAAAAAAAACGGGACTGTTGGCAGGTATGTAATTGATATGTAATTAATAATGCACCCACTGAAATCAGCTTAACGAAGGGAAAATCATTTCAGTGATTCCAAATCAAACATCGCAAATAACAGGCGGCCGTGATAAAGACATTTACTGACGATAAACGCTGTCAAGATGGCGCAGATGCCCAAGAGGGTAGAAGATAAATGGAACAGCTTCCCAGCGGAAGTGGTAGAGGCTAATACAGTGAGGGGATTAAAACATGCACTGGGTAGATGTTTCACTGACCTAATAAACACAAACCATTAATAAAAGGCTAAGGCTCTTGGCTAACAGCGAGTAAACAGAACATTCTCCGGGGCGGAAAAATTAATCTGGTTGAAGGAGCGGCAGATCCAGCTTTCTCAGTGTTCCGTATCAAATAATACACGCAGTAAAGGTATAGCGCCTGCCGGCATCTGCTTTCACTAACGCGCAGAAAAGTATTTTCTTAAAGGGACCCCCTGTCACAACGCCTGCACCCGGGCCGCCAATCAGCTGAAGTTCCCTTCCTTCTCCTCTCCCCCCCTTACAAAAGCTGCCTGGACCAATCAGCAGCAATCAGCAACGAAACAACAGGAGAGATAACGTAACAGAGCGGGACCTATTACTCGATGAATTTTATTAAAAAGTCCAATGGGCGGGAACATTCCGTTGGTTGCCATGGGAATAACACCACTTTCAATATTTGCATGACAATCACTTTTTTTGTGTGCATAACTCCCTAAAATATAATCATATTGGCGACTCCAGGAACAAATTACAGGGGAGTATATAAGATACCACAGTCAAAACTGGGGGGGGGGGGACTAATAAGTTCCAGCACTAAATCACACCAAAAAAGGAAATAAATATATATAAATAAGATGCCGGAATACCAGAGTATTGCAGTATGCGGTGATCCCTTCTTTATTGGATTAACATATTAGTTAAAAGACAAGCTTTCGAGAGTTTTCCTCTCTTTTTGGGTTATTGCTTCAGACCCGAGAAAGAGAGGAAAACTCTCAAAAGATTTTCTCTATCGTTTACAAATAAGTGCAGAGAGTTTCAGGCTCTTACACACACACACACATACACACATATACACACACACAGCCCTTACAAACGCATGTCCATACACACATACACACACATATAGACATACACTGCCCTTACAAACACCTGTCCACACACACATACACACATATACACACACACAGCCCTTACAAACGCATGTCCATACACACATACACACACATATAGACATACACTGCCCTTACAAACACCTGTCCATACACACATATACACATACACTGCCCTTACAAACACCTGTCCACACACACATACACACACATATACACATACACTGCCCTTACAAACACCTGTCCACACACACATACACACACATATACACATACACTGCCCTTACAAACACCTGTCCACACACACATACACACACATATACACATACACTGCCCTTACAAACACCTGTCCACACACACATACACACACATATACACATACACTGCCCTTACAAACACCTGTCCACACACACATATACACACACACTGGATTCTTACACACACGCTTGTCCACACACACAGATACTGCCCTTACACCCGCCTGTCCAAACACAAATACACACACACTCCCCTTACAC
The DNA here is from genome assembly GCA_023333645.1 of Sceloporus occidentalis. NCBI lineage: Eukaryota > Metazoa > Chordata > Lepidosauria > Squamata > Phrynosomatidae > Sceloporus > Sceloporus occidentalis. Next base: position 3,163,426 of record JALMGF010000111.1, read on the forward strand.
AACCCCTTTCTCCCATCTCTTACCCTTCTCATCTTCCCTCCTGTCGAGGGACCGCGGGGTCTGTCACTCCCAACCAGCCCTGCTCATCGGGGGCCTCCTACCCAGACCGGCTTATGGTGCCGGAGTGCGCACTGCCCACGGGGGCGGCCGCTGAGCAGGGCTGGTTGGGGAGATCGCGATCTCATACCTATTGTTTGTGAACCTATGGGTTCTCGAACCTGCTTCTGGGCTCCAGGCCAACTATGGATGAATGCTCGCCAGGACTGGATCCGCAGTGCAGGATCTGGTGCAGGATCTGGTGCATAACCTCAGCAGCCACCAGGAGTTTGATGTGCCGGCTTTTACCTTCCAGCTTTCATTCCGTTCTGGGTTCCTGTTCAGTTCTAGTTTCTTTCCTGGACACTGAACACTGTGGGTGGACCCCGGTGACATTGTGGGCGGACCCCGGTGACATTGTGGGCGGACCCCAGTGACATTGTGGGTGGACCCTGGTGACACCCCGTTTACCTCCTGCTCCTCCGTCTATAGATTTGTTGGAATCCTATAAATAAAGCATTAAGGAAACGTCGATGGATCAGCTCCGTTAAAAAATAAAATTTTGGGTAAATTTCAAATCATTTGATTTGGCCCTGCAGAGGGCAAAAAAAAAAAAGGAAAATATGCAGAGAAATTATTATAAATAAAATATAAATTATTTTGCTCTTAAAAATGTACATGAAAAACCATTCCAGTGTTCTGGAGGGAGAGCCTCCTGGGGGCGCTGCTGACGCGCGCGCCACGTTTTATTTTCTTGGGAATCTGTATTTTAATTATTTATTAATGAGGATCACCGCTGATAAGATAAATAAGAGGTTACCTTCGAAAAACGTAATTATCCCCCCCTGTTAAATGATCTGATTGTTCCCGTTTGATGGAGCCGCCAGCCGTCATGCTGGGATATCCAGAAAATCTGGCCAGGTTCTGGACCTGGAGTTTGGCAGCCGTGATGCAGACTGTGGATCCGGGGGGAAAATCTTACAAAACAGAAAAGTTAGATTATATTATTATATTTACTGTAAATGTTATTGATCTGCAGTAGATGCTGGAAGGCGGCGGCCGGTCTGTCCCACCAGTCGCAAAATATGTGAAAAAAAAAAATAAAAATTATCATTTTCAGTTTCTACCACTATGTGGTGCCCCAGACCTCAGGGAGGCCAATGCCAGATTCCCAAAAAGGGAGAGCAGACGTGGATGGGGAGCGCGTGCCAGCAGTAAGCCCAACCCGCCCCTCAGGCTGATGTGTTGTTTATTTGCTCCTGATCCAACTGGCAGGAAGTTGTGAGCCACTTCCTGTACTCTCCCTACTTCATTTTAGCAGACTGTGCGTGAACATACCCAGCGCAGCTCTCCCGGGGGAGGAGCCAGACACACGTGGATTGGTCTAGCAATGTGAGGGGTGGGGCTCGCCATGCATGGAGGTGGGGCTAGCCCCCCCGAGTTTTTTTAAAAATTAGTGGGGGAGAGTGGGTGGGGTGTGGGCAGGGTGTGGGCTTGCCCAAATGCAGCTCTGCCTCCCATAAGAAAAGTGACCCAGAGACCCTGGGAAGTAGTGCTTCACCCGGAGACTCCTGGTCCAACCACGAGTCCACAACAACCAGGAGCCAATGGCATGCGGTCACATGGTGCCTCTACCCGCCCCTATCGGTTTATTCAACCAAGCCACTCACCGGACGCGCTCCCGTTACACGCTCACCCGACGCGCTCCCGTTACACGCTCACCCGACGCGCTCCCGTTACACGCTCACCGGACGCGCTCCCGTTACACGCTCAGCGGACGCGCTCCCGTTACACGCTCACCGGACGCGCTCCCGTTACACGCTCACCAATACGGGGAAAGTATGTGTACGGGATGGGCGGCTCACTAGGTTTTGGATCTTTTGCCCAAGGATTTCCTCTGGGGGGGGCCATATATCATTTTATAAATACTGAACTTCATCACAGCGTAGAGATAAAAAGGCAAAGGTTATGGGATGAAGGGGGGTTCGTTCTGTGAGCGCGGTGACACGTTACACGTTACACGTCTGACGGGAAGGTCCGCGAGGTCACACGCGGTTTGGGCAATCGCACGGTTTGGGCTTTGTTGATTCATTGGGACAGCTCATGACTTTACGAGAAAATCAATGCCCCCCCCCTCGGCGAGTGACCGCTGGTGATAAGGTGTGGATTTACCCGATTCCAGCTCCAGATGGTGTCTTCACTACAATTGTTTTATGTAGCGCCGCCCTATTCCGCAGCGCAGTACAATGGAAACAATCCGATCACGTCATATTCAGCACTTTTTATGAATAAAGCTGAATAATTGCGTTATCTAGCAGGTTAAGCCAATAAACCTTCTTTCTCGTAAAGGTTTAATGACATAAAAGTATTTTTTTTCGGAAGCGCCTTCAGTTTCCACGGCGACAACCTACCAAAGGCTGCTTTACTGTCACATGACAATTAAGTATTTCCCCTGCTTATTTTTTAACTACGATCGGAGCAAAACATTTTATACAACTAAGTAATTATTATTATTTTATTAGTAAGTGGAACAGCATCGTTATTTCTCCCCGCTACCACTTCTGCTGGGAGGCGGTTCCACTTATCTACCACTCTCTCAGTAAAGTAAAACTTCCTTAAATCTCTTGTTGTAACTTCTCTCCTCCTTTGGAATAAACGTCTCTCCTGTACTTTATTAACCCCTTTATGTATTTAAATCCCCCCCCCCTCCCCCTCTTCTTTGCTGAGATAACTGGGGACGTTCTGGCCAGAAGTCGTGGCTCCCGGCGTTTTCCTGCAGCTGCTGCGGCCGTTCACCTCGATCTGTCACATGTGCGGGGAGACCGCAAAACCAATTTATTTCAGTTATTGTGCAAAAAAATAAATAAATAAATAAATAATTTTTTTTAAAAAGCAGGTCAAAAAATCACACAAGAGAAGTGAAACTTCTGCCGTCGGTCATTCGTCGATCGAAACTGAAGAAGAAACCTCTGACTCCTATTGTACAGCGCTATGGAATATGATGGCGCTATAAAAAAGCAATAAATAAATACATAAATAATAATAATATAATAATAATAATATAATAATAATAACATACTAATAATAATAATATAATAATAATATAATAATAATAATAATAATAAGCCTCTCCCTTGCCTCTCAGAGAGAGAAAAAAAACACTGTGACATCACAGGTACCCTCCCCCACTCTGACCCCCCCCACCGCCAATAAAAATAATGTAAATTAAAACACAGAAACGTCAATATATCGATTTTTATTCTTTTTTTTTTGTTATAAAAAAACCCCAAGCTGATTAGGCGTTTGTGGATGACAACTCCCACTGCACCCAGCCAGAACACCCGATGAGGGATTCCCTGCGTCAAATGAAGACGTAGCGCCCTGGCAGACGGAGAAATCAGAATATCATTAAAAATAAGCAATTTCGGCAAAAAAACGCCATCTCGCAATAACCTTTGGGAGCCAAACTTCTGCTCGAGGCGAACGTTTATTTAGAGTTTTGGAAATGTTTCCTGTTTTGATTCCGTTGCTGCATTTATCCGACGATGCGGCAAACGGCCTCCTCCACTGCAGTCCGTTAATTGCGGTTCAGACCGCATGAATCACCGGGGAGGAATAAACATTTGGGGAACCACGAGTTTACGTAAAAGGTCTTGCACAGTAGGGAGGTGTTTGGAGACGAGGACTCAAGCTCACTAGAGTATCTTTACGGTTCCACTGGAAGTCTGGTCAAGGTATCTACTACCCTATCTTTAAAGAAGAATTTTGTGTTGTTTTGGTGCATTTCTGAAGTTAACCTGTGCTGTGCTGGGTGCGGTCACCGAGACAGAGAAAAATGACAAAAACTCTCACGGTCTCCAAAAAAAGAAATATATGTCCCGAGCCCTGGCACGCAATTGGTTAATACGCTTCCAGTGATTCATTGGCGCTGGTAGGTTTGGGGGTCCCCGCATTCAAAGAACAGGAGTACGAGCCGAGACCTTAACCTAACACCACAGAACCCGCCGGCAGGTCGGCCCCATCCGGCCCCCGTCTAGTCGCCCGTTTCTCCTGCTGTAACGACTCAAACCTTAATCAGTCGTTGGCCTCGTCTTAGATTCAGGCACCGGGTGCTCTAAAAGGGACAGCTGAGGGGGGGGGTCATTCATTAATCATTAGTAACAGCGGCTGACATGTTTATGACGGGGGGGGGTCCGGAAGGTAACCTGTCATAGCGGAGCATAACGACCCATTGGGGGGGGGTAAAACTCACTCTCCTCACACCTTTAACTGCATTCTTTTGGGTTGAAAGGGTGTGTTAGTGTGTGTTGGTGTGTGTGTGTGTTAGTCTGTGTGTGTGTTAGTGTGATAGTATGTTAGTGTGTGTGTGTGTTAGTCTGTGTGTGTATTAGTGTGTGTGTGTTAGTCTGTGTGTGTGTTAGTGTGTGTGTGTGATAGTATGTTAGTGTGTGTGTGTTAGTCTGTGTGTGTATTAGTGTGTGTGTGTTAGTCTGTGTGTGTGTTAGTGTGTGTGTGTGATAGTATGTTAGTGTGTGTGTGTTAGTCTGTGTGTGTATTAGTGTGTGTGTGTTAGTCTGTGTGTGTGTTAGTGTGTGTGTGTGATAGTATGTTAGTGTGTGTGTGTTAGTCTGTGTGTGTATTAGTGTGTGTGTGTTAGTCTGTGTGTGTGATAGTATGTTAGTGTGTGTGTGTGTTAGTCTGTGTGTATTAGTGTGTGTGTGTTAGTCTGTGTTTGTGTGTGTAGATAGCGAGGTTGTGTCAGCACACAGCTGATGATGTAATTAGTGAGCTCATCAGCGTCTGATGACAAATCATGAAATCAGACCACCGTGTCACACGTTCCTCACGTCACCGACCGACCGCCACAAACATCCCGGGGCACTGAGTTACAAAAAAGAAAAATTAACCCTACGTATCCTCTAGATTGTGAGCTTCTGAGCGCGAGAAACACCGCCTAGAGATCATGCTGATGTATTTTAATATATCAGTAGTTTCATGATATTAGTAAATAAATAAATATTAACAATCATTTCTCTTGCACTTAAAACATTTGCCATCATGCCCTTTGGCATCATTAATAGCAATGTCGGCAACTTGTTTTAGAACAGGCGCAGGAATCAGGGGGCTTAATGTGGGTCCCCCAGAGTGCCTTTTATATGAACCCCTGTAATTATCTGTTATTCTTTAAAAAAAACACAGAATAAAATATTTTTTATTATAATCATAAAGAATTTCATAATATAAATAATAATTAATTTTAAGACATTTTTTTGATTAAAGTATTTTCATACCAGACTCTAATTTAAGCATTATTGTATTAAAAATACTCCTGCGCTTCTTGTTTTCTGAACAACAGGCGTAATAATAATTTTAACCCCTTCGCGACCTTTGCCGGTTCAGGACCGTCATGACAAGAAGGTCACTAAATGACCTTTGACGGTCCTGAACCGTCAAAAAATTAAATAAGCTTAGAAAGTGATCAACGATCACTTTCTTCGCTTAAACGGCGTTACTGTAATGCCTCAATATTGAGGCATTCAGTAACGCCGAGATCGGCATCGGGGGCCATGTCTGGGCCCTCCCCGGGGCGTCAACAGCCGCCATACATTGTATAAAAAAAATGTGCTAACATTTAAAAATAATTATGCAGTGATGTCACTTGATGAACCATCCAGTACCAGCAAAATGTGTAAAAAATATAAAAAAGTATTAAAAAAATAAAATAAAATAAAAAAATAAAGTTTATTATTTTGAGCAAGTGCTAAAATTTCTCAAAAATCTCAACAAAGAGTTAAAATAAAAGCACTTCAAATACCCAAGGGTAAATATATAAAAAAAATGGCTGATGGGGTAAATTGGAGTGGCCGAGCTCAAAGATAGGGCATAGGTACAGACTGACCAAAATGGAGAAAAAAAGCGCACTTCCCAAATGTGGCATTTTAAATCTCAAACAACCCGACAAACCCATGCATGTCGGGTATCACTGCACTCAGGAGATGTTCCTGAACACACATTGGGGGGTTGTTTGACAGTGACATATACCAGAACCTGTATATCTATAACTAAAGTACAATTTGTGTGAAAAAAAAAATTACTATTACAAAGTTTGACAAAGTGTAGTTCTATAATTGGTGCATGGAAAGGGTTAAAATAACAGCATTTGGAATACCCTGGGGTGTCTAGTTTTCAAAAATATATGGTTTGAATGGGTTAAATTGAGTTAACCGGCTTCAAAGATATTCCAAAGAGGAGATGGAGGCAGACCGACCAGATTTGTTACAAAAGATTTGGAAATCATAAAACGCTGCTTGTACTTATTGCCCTATAACTTACAAAAAACAGCAAAAAAACATAAAAACATTGGGTATTTCTAAACTCAGGACAAGTAGTAGAATCTATTTAGCTAGTTTTTTTACTTGCTTTTTTAGGTGAGTAAAAGATTTTTCAAATAAAAGTCATAAAATGTTTTTTTTTTCAATTTTTCACCATGTTTTTTTTATTTTTTTTATAGCAAATAAGATGATACGATCAAAATAATGGTATCTGAAGAAAGCCCATCTTGTCCTGAAAAAAAACAATATATAACTTATGTGGGTACACTAAATGGGTGAGGAGAAAATTACAGCTGAACACAAGCACCACAAAAGTGTCAAAACAGCCTCGGTCCCACAGGGTACAAAACGAAAAATGAGCCCGGTCCTTAAGGGGTTAAATAAATATATAAAAGTATAAATAAAAATAAATATAGATAGGCTTTTTGTGTGTTTTGCTTGTAATTCCCCTTACAGCCACTGGGGGAGCTATTGATTGTCTTAAAGCTGCTGTTCCAATTACTGCATATAATACTTCGGTCACTAAATGTAGCATTATTAGTACTTTTGCTGAATGCCCCCAACCTGTTTCAGGGATAATTCTTTAATTGTATAAAATGTATCTTTTTGGCCGGGAACATTTAATTGTCATGTGATAAGCAGAAAGTGAAAAAAGCTTCTTAAAGGTTTTGTTATTTTTTTTTTATTATATTCTATATAGATTTACAGAAATGTAAGTGTTGTTTTTAATAACAACACTTACATTTCTGTAAATATATATAGAATATTAATATATATATATATATATATATATATATATATAGTGCGTTCCGATTTTATTTATTTATTTCTCTAGATTGTAAGCTCCTGTGAGCCGGACCCTCCTCACCTGTTCTGTAATTCAAATTGTTATGCCACATACTACTTGTTATGTCCTGTCTACCCATTGTACAGCGCTATGGAATATGATGGCGCTATATACAACAATTAATAATAATAATGATTTATTATTATTGTTGTGGTTGTTAATAATAATATTATTGATTATTATTATTGATTAATATTATTGCTTATTATTATTATTATTGATTAATATTATTGCTTATTATAAAACCTATGAAACAAGTAAAACATTATTGGAATCGGGCGACTATTTCTCTGTAATATTGCTTGTTTGTGTTATTATTTGTCTGTGGCTCGTGCGTCGCACGCTGAAAGGGTTAAACGGGCACGGTGGGTATAAACACAGACCCGGCTCCCGCGAAGCCCCCCCCCCCCCCGGGACACGCTCGATGCAGTGTATCTTCACACAGGGGCTATACCCGGATTATGCCACGCGTGTGCACACGCATCGCGTCTGCTTTCTGGTTGTCATTAGACGGGGCGTGACGCGCTGCAGCCGCGCAGGTCCACTCCGAGGGCTCTGCGCTGCATCGCATGTGCAACTGTTTTGTGGTTGAGACAAAAACACAGCGGGGTTGGGCAGATCCGAGCCGCTGGCCGCCAGCACGTGAGCCAAGTCAAACAATCCCCATCCTCCCTCCGCTACACGGCAAACTGGTTAGGACTAGAATGTTCAGGCCTCAGCAGTCTCTTCCTGGATCCTCTCTGTCGTTTATACGCCGGGCGTTCTCTTCGGAATCTCGCACAGAGACCTCGCTGCCTCCTTCTGCCTGCCAGAAAGAGTCGAAGCCAACAGGGAAAGCAGAGTTCGGAGCGATTGTTTACCGGAGCTTCCTGCCCTTCTGCTTCCGCCGCACAGCGGCTTCCACTCCACTAAACCCGAACTTTTAACCAAATTCATTCAAACTCAGCTGTGTTTGTCAATCAGGGCCGAGAAGGGGGGGGGCAGGGCTAGTAATTGCCCCCCTGGGGGGCTCCCATTGAAGCATTTTGGGCTTGACTGTTTTACTTCCAATTCCACACATATCCACCGGGGCGTCTCGGGTAAAAGAACTTACTCAGTGACTCGATCCTTTCTGTGTTCCCTTTCTCTCATTCCTTTTCTCTTAATGTGTTTTAAACCACACTGGATAATACACATTGGGCACGTTGTTCTCCAACTGTGCAGAGGGTGGTAGATAAGTGGAACAGCCTCCCAGCAGAGGTGGTAGAGGGTAATACAGTGAGGGGATTAAACATGCATGGGATAGACAGACGGCTCCTGAATCTAAGACGAGACCAACGACTGATTAAGGTTTGAGTCTTTACAGCAGGAGAAACGGGCGACCAGAAGGGGGAAGAGACGCACTTTTGTCCTGGGGGCGTGGTTAAAGATGTGGTTTAACCAATGGCATCCCTTTTGGGGTCTCATTAGCCCCCCTCATCCTCGCTACATTCATTAAGCCAGAGCTGGAGCTTTTTTTAATTACTTAATTTTAAATGAAACCTTAAGAGAAAATTTTAAAAAGGAATAACAGATCTGCTAAATTTAGAGAAAAAAATAATGTTTTTTATTAGTATTTTATTCAGTTTTGTTGTCTCTATTTATCTGTCTGATACGTCAACAACAACAAAAAAATTACAACACAGGTTTGACCAAGAACTAAGCGGAAGCGCGGCCGCGTGTGTGCGACTTTCTATACAACGCTGACCAGCAAGGAAGGAAATGATTCGCAGAGCAGAACAGCTGACACGCGGTCACAGAGCAACGCCGATCACGCGAACGCCGAGAAAGCATCATGATTCTTGTATGACATAAGAGGCTGAAATAGAATGTGAGGAAGTTTTACTTTACTGAGAGGGTGGTAGATAAGTGGAACAGCCTCCCAGCAGAGGTGGTAGAGGGTAATACAGGGAGGGGATTAAACACGCATGGGATAGACATACGGCTCCTGAATCTAAGACGAGACCGACGACTGATTAAGGTTTGAGTCTTTACAGCAGGAGGAACAGGCAGACTAGACGGGGGCCGGATGGGGCCGATCATTCTATTTCTAATTGGTTTTTGTTCCGATCTCCATGGTGCTCCTTATCCCCCCCAGACTCTCATAGCCACACCTGGGGACTCTCAGGGTTTTTGCCCCAATCTCAGGTTGAAGGGGCAGATTCTCCGGGTCACACAGCTGACTTCCTAAGACTCCCAGTTGGGGATTTTGCTCCCAGTTTGTTATAGCTGATCTCTCTGCTTGAATGCAGGTGACTTTAATCTTTAAATAATGACAGGTCTAGGTTTCCATGACGACTGGTATTAGAACAATTTGGGTAACACATTTGGGGAATCCCTACATAGAATGTTCACGATGGGCTATTAAAGGGTTAATATTCCAAGAGTCTCCGGGTCGGCTCGTTTGGAGCGTTTAGAACTCCGTCCTCCAGCACTTTAGCCAATCAGGGCCCCCCTGTGCTGCTTTTGCTCCCAAATCGGCCATTCCTGATAAATCGTAATTATTTTTTTTTTGCTGTTTAGATAATTTTGGGCCGAATCGAATATAATTCAGTATTTTCTCCTGCGCCGTCCCCGTCGCCTCCACGAACGGTGAGATCAGAAAGCATCTGTCACGGCTTGGCCCTCGAAGCGTTTGTCAGAACCTCTGGCAGATAAGAGCAGATGGCTGTGAGTAATCACAAATAAAACACGGCAGCGTGGACGGGCGCCGCTGGCAACCGGCGTACAGACATTCCATCGCACAGCGCTACAAATTCCTTCATTCACGCATTACGCCTCTACCACTGCTGCTGGAAGGCTGTTCCTTGCATCTACCACCCTTTCAGCTCTATGCCCCAGGTGCATTATCTTGCACTTATCCACATTAAATGTCCCTTGCCGCGGCTCTGACCGGTTCACCGAAATCATTTGCCGATGTAATGATGTCCGAGCATCCCAATTGGTGCTTTTCTCCCTGCTCTATCACAGCTGGAATCCCTGCTTGAATACAGGTGACTTCATTCAATCAAATGCTTATAAGCAGATATTTAAGGGTTAATATTTAGAGTCATTCATATTCAAGGACATGAACATTCTAGAACATTCACTAATTCCAAAAAACAGAATATATATATACAGGGCTGGCGATGCTGAGGCGGTCCTGGCCCTTTAAGGCCGGCAGCCTCCCGATGATGTAAGCGCTTCTATTCTTCTATTTATCCTGAGTTTAGAAATACCCAATCTTTTTATGTTTTAATATATTTTTTGCAAGTTATAGGCCACTAATTACAAGTAACACATTGCTATTTAAAAAACATATTTTTTCCAAATATTGTAATTCCGCCCCCATGTCCTATTTGGGACACCGAGGCATTACATCAACACCGTTGTAGATCGCTTTCTACCCCCGTTTAAAGTCATGACATGCCAGGTACGTCAATTGTCGCCAAAGGGTTAATATAATTATCTTTTTTTCCCCACCGCTGCCACCAATGCAGGGGGAACCAGGGGCCCTAGAGGGACGTGCACTGTGAAGGGGTAACGTTGTATTTCGTGACCCTGCTACGTGGCCGCCTCCGCACCCCGGCCCCAGTCAGACCGGGGTGAAGTGATCAGCGGGGTGCGGAGCGGCGGAGCGGGGTGCGGAGCGGGGTCTCCGAATGGGGAGAGGTAGAAGGCAGCGACTAAGCAGAGTGCGAGGCTGCACCGCGAGTCACAAACATAACACCATCTGGAAACAGTTGTGTTACTGTTGTGTTACTGTTGTGTTACTGTACACCGGTTTTACATGAGGGGAAGGGCCGGGTCATAAATGACCCCACGGCGGCTCTGACTCTCCCGGAATCCGTGAACGCCTGTGACAGCCATGAACCCGGGAGCCGTGGCCTAGATGAGCAGCCGCCGGGCTCAGGGGTAATACTGACTGATGACAGCTGCCCGATGCATAAACCATAAGCCACCTGCGAGGGGGGCATTCACTCCGCGTGTGATCCGCATAACGGTGGAGGCAGCCGGCGGAGCGGGGGGGTTCAGTGGGGGGCCGGGGATGTAGAAGAACTACACTTCTGCACTCACTGAGGGAGCCGTATCCTCACTGTCACTGGATACAGTTATACACACGCTACCAACACACGCTACCAACACACGCTACCGTCACACACACGCTACCGTCACACACACACGCTACCGTCACACACACACGCTACCATTATACACAGGCATTGATAAAGGGCCATTATACTCATTTACAGCATTAACCCCGTCTGCGCTGGATTTCTGATCCATTTCATGTTATTTTAACGGACAAAATCTGCTTTTCTTTCAAACAGGAGAAACGGGCGACTAGACGGGGGCCGGATGGGGCCGCTCTGCCAGAAAATTCTATGTTTCTATGAATAAAATACATATGATTTTCAGTAACATGCACAGAAAACGACCTCAAACCTTCGTGGGATGCGAGACAGAGGTTTTTTTTTTTTCATGGTTGTCTAAAATTACACTGAAAAATCTTGTGGTTTTCAGCAAAAAAAACCCAAAAAAAACCAAAGCATACAAAATGTACATATAAGAGAATGAGAGAAACAGAACGTTCCGGGGATTTGGTTTCAATTTGGATCTTAAGGAACAGAAATCCTTTTCTCTTTGGGATCCAAACACTAGAAAAAAATAAAAATAAAAATAATAAATAACTAATAACAGTAATAATAATAACACCAAAAAGAACAATAACAATAATAGTAATAACAACAATAACAGCAAAAATATCAATAACAACAATACTAATAATAAAGAAAATAACTAATAATAATAACACCAAAAATATCAATAATTAATAACAATAAAAATTGCATTGTGATAAATATGGACCAAAAAGCATGGTTTTCACCTCGTTCTGGCAGAAGGAAACCCCCTCCAAGAGTGCGTGGATTCCATGCGGGGGTCCTAAACATTCTACTGCACAATACAAGTGGGCTCATTGGTTTAACCCTTTGCGTGCCTGGGGCTGGGCCAACTTTTTTTGACATTAAGGTGACAATGCCCCACACGGGGGGGGGTTGGGGTATTCCGTGCATCCGGTCACATGATATATCGGTAAAACATGCATTATCTCCCCAGAAACAAAATAATTTTCCTTAAAATAGTCCCGCCCACTTTAGTAAATGTATCCAATAGGTGTGGTCGTACCAATACATAGATTGCACACGCAGCCAATCAAGGCCACAATATACATTAAAGTGGAGGGAAGGGGTTAAATTATGTCTTTCTCCAACTCTGGCGCACCTGCGGTAACACTCATCACTCTCATCGTGACGCGATGGTAGCGGGGATCGGGCATTCCAGCCGGCTGATCTCCCAATAACTGGCGGCGTGTCGGCAGATTAACCCCTTCAACCCACAGCGTCCGCTTCCATGGCAGCAGGGGGTTTCCGGCAGATCAATTAGCGGAGGAAGTAAAACGCGCCGGCCGACCGACAGCTTCTCTATAACCAAACCAAATAAAAGAGAGACCGCTGAGGCTCCGGGAAGATCTTCTCTGTGATGGCGTGTAGCGGAGAGGAGACCCCGGGGCATCCCTGCATACATGTTACAACTCTAGCCCTTTTGGAACTTAAGGGGTTAAGGCCCATCTGCCTTACATGTCGATTAGATCCTGTCTGTAGCTTACAGGCCGAGGCGCCCCTCATGCATTTGCCCCGCATGCCAGGGTGAGGGGCACCGCTTTCAGCCGCCGGCACCCGCTCTGGCTCTGCGCGATCCGCTTCCCAAACGCCATCTTTTCTGCAATGCGATGTGCCGGCGTCACGACTTTCCGGTGCTCAGTTATAGAAGCCCCGGCGGAAGTACCGGCCAGCAGCGGAGGCAGTCTGCGTGCATCACACGGACATTCACCGGCTGCCCCCACTACACACCAGGAAGTCGGGGGGGTAGAGTGGCATATAAGGGGGTATGAGGCATATAAGGGGGTAAGAGGTATATAAGGGGGTATGAGGCATATTCGGGGGGCAGAGTGACAAATAAAAGGAAACAAAAACAAGAAATGCATGTTTCTCAAAGCTTTTATTAAATATGAAAAAATTGTTTACATGAATTAATATTTACTGGTAAAACTTTTTTCTTATAGGGTCGTCTTATATTCAGGCTTTTTCTTTTCCTAAATTAATATTCACATTTTGGGGGGTCGTCTTATAATCTACTCGGCACTCCGTGTTGGGGGTCACCTCTCTGCCCGTGTGTGGGGGGAGGGGTCAGTCACCGGGTGACCCCGCCCCTCAGCACATGGATGCCGGCACGTATACAGAGCAAGAGCCGCATATACCGGCCGCCGCGAAGCCCCGCCCACAGCAACCCTCCCTGCACATTTAACCCCTTTCCCTAACTCACCTTCAAAGACACTTAACCCCTTCACTGCTCGGACTACAGGGGAACATTACCTTACCGGCGGCAGTCCGTGTACATTAACTCCTTCACTGCCTGGTACCATAAGGGCGCGGTGTGTGCCGCCTATTAACCCCTTTTTGCGCTCGGAGGGAAAATGTGTGAGTGTGAGGTATTTAACCCCCTCATTGCCGGATCATACCGCCCGAATCCAGCACGGTGACCCGTTCTCTCCGCGCCGGGAAACGTTCAAATTCTGTTTCCAAAACAAACGCACGAGGCTCCCCGGCACCGCCCCCCCCCCATCACAGGGCCCCCGGGTGGGGTAACTGGGGCCCGCAGGGAATCCCGGTAACCCTCAAAGGGGCTTTAACACCTTGAGTGCCAGAAAGCATATCCTGCATGAGCACAGAGCTGGAGCAGTATACAGGGGTAAGCGGGTAATAGGGGCATTTACCCCAAATCACCGACATCGGCAGCCAGGACCCCAACCCGGAATGTCACGCAGTCACACATGTGCTCAGCGCCGGGTACATCTGTGTGTAAAGCAGCCGAGGCAACTCCCATCACGCGATCATCAGCCCACCGGCGGAATGCCAACAATTGAACGGGAGGCTGAGCGTGATGTGATTAGGAGGCGCCCCCCCTGTGTCTGACTGCCTGAGCGTGATGTGAATGGGCGGACCGTGTGGTGGGTGTGCGCTTAGCGGTCACCCCCGAGTCCTGGATTAATGTGACGTTACTCCCGCTCCGAGTCCCCCCTGCCAGCCCGCTCCGAGTCCGCACATACACGTCTCGCACGCCGCGTGTTCTCCGCCTGCGCACGGTGGGCGTGTGTCTCCGTGGCAGGCCGGGAACCAATGAGCGGCGGAGGGCTGAGCATGTGGGCAGCTTGTTTACAAGCGAGCGCTTACAGGAGGAGCTGTGACCCGGCCTGCAGGAGGAGGGAGCGGGCGCTGACAGCACGAAAACCCGGAGAGCGGCCGCCTCGGAGCCGCAGTCCCCCCGAGCACCATGCGCCTCCGAACAGCCCCGGCCCCGCTCCTCTCGGCATAAGGAGACCGGCTGCCGCGGACCGGCGCTCCCTCGCCCCCTGTGCCCGTCCCTCCGCGGTCTGTGAGCGATCCCGGATCCAGGAATCCAGACCGGGTTCCCGCCGCAGCCCGACGTGTGCGCTTTCCACTGGAGGCTCGCAGAGGAGGGAGAGCGGCGGCGGAGAGACAGGAGAGACATTCCCGCAGCAGCAGCCCGGGGACCGTACAGCCAGAGCGAACCGGCGGGGAGTGCAGGTGAGCGGGGGGACCGGGTGTGGGGGCAACGCATGCAGTCTGCGGGGGGGGGGGTCGGACGGGTGCATGCGGGGGGTGGCGGCTGCATGCATGCACCGGGTGCAGGGTTTGCAGCAATGCATGCTCTCTGCACCCATACGGCCCTGCAGCGCGTGTGTCCGAGTTGCCCCCCGGGGTATCTCCGCAGCATTGCCCCGGCGGGTGGGGTACTGGGGGTGGGAGTGGCCCCTTGTTTATGTGCTGGTTGCGGGGGGGTGAGGGGCTGTTGTTGTTGTTGTTGATACAGTGTAACCCCGGACTCTGTATGATTCCATATTATTGTTGCCCCTCATGTCTGCTCACACCCCCCTGTCCCTGCCGCTGACACACCCACCCGGGGAGGAGGAGGGGGGACCGGGGCTGCTGCCTCCTGCCCTGTTATACGAGCTCCGGCGCCGAATGCATTCCTCTCCCCCCTTGACATTATTTATTAAAAGTTGGGAGCCCCCCCCCGTTACTGATCTATCGCGTGGATCTGATCCGCCGTCCTCGTGCGGTTATTCGCCTCGTGCGGCGGAGGATACGTACAATGTGTTTATATACGCGACTGCTGAGAGGATGGTAGGTAAGTGGAAGAGCTTCCCAGGGGAAATGGTAGAGGGTAATACACATGCACGGGATAGACATACGGCTCCTGAATCTAAGGCGACACCAGCGACGGGCGGAGTTAACCCATTTGTTGCGCGGACGGGATTCCTTTCTCTGCGATGTTGTAAAGCCTGTTGTGGACGCCGGATCGCCGCTCCGTGTCCGGTGTTTGTCGGTGTAACGGTGATTGGGACATGAACTCGCCGCCGCGCTCGGACTGTTCCCCGCACGCCTGCCGCTGTTAACCAGTGAGGTGCCGGGGGGTGGGATTCTGGCTCGGAAAGGCATGTTTACAAAGTTGGAGGAAGGGGGTGTGTCTGAGGCGAGGATCGAGCGCGCGCGCGCCCCCCCCCGGCTAGTCTGCCCTTCGCCTTAATCAGTCGTTGGTCTCGTCTTAGATTCAGGAGCCGTATGTCTATCCCATGCATGTTTATTACCCTCTACCACCTCTGCTGGGAGGCCGTAAGTACGCTTCTTTTTTTTTTTTTCTTTCCCCAGTGCATGGATCGCTCAGCATGGCTTTAACATGTCGCTCCATTCATAAATTCCGGGAACACTTAATTGTCATGTGACCGGGGGGGGTGTGGCTGAAAAGCTCTGTTTGGTCTTTAACCCTTCACAGGAAAGGATCATTGGCCGAGGTTTAGATCGTAAGCTCTCCTCCCCTTGTGGTTTCTGTTGCATTGTTATGATGTCCCGTTAACGTGCTGTACATCGCTACAGTGCATGATGGCGATATACAAACCGATTTCGCGCGTCTTTTGGATATTCTCTGAATGAAGGAGTTTTAAGGAGTCCCAGTTGCCAACGCAATTTTTAACCCTTTCAGGGGCTGGAAGTGGTGTTCACACCCCGGCACCCCAGAGGTTAATGTCTTTTATAGCCAGCGGAATATATATATGATATATAATTTTTGTTTTTTTTTGTACCTTGGGGGAATTTATCGCTTCATAACGGGGTCTTCACCCCAGGAGTTTTTATTCCTCCCCGTAGAGTGGCGCCCCGCGGGTATTTGGTAACATTTAGAAGTTGAGACAATGTAACGAATTGATATTTTGTCTGCAGAGCTTCTCGCCAATATTGCCGCTAATTGCCCGAGTTTATTGCCAGTCCCGCCGCGCCACACCCGCCTGGCGCCCCCCCCCCCCCGCACGCGGTTATGTAATAGACCAACTTGTTTTGCATGTTTAAATTCCCTCGCTGTATTAGCCTTTACCACCTCTGCTGGGGGGCCGCTCCACTTATCTACTCAGTAAAGTAAAACTTCCATCTGGATGAGATAGTTAAGATAATTATCTGCTTTTGTTTTAGCGCTGGGGCAGTAACGCCGATCTGTTTAATTTTTAACCCTTTGCTGTAGAGCGTCTGTTTACATTGTGCATGGAAGGGGTTAACTTTTTTGCCGCTGTCACATGTTGTCTGGTGCGCCGGCTGCGCTCTAACAAACTGCTTTCCCCGTCTCCGGAGAGCGAGGGGGAGGGGTGTCCACCGCGGCCCCCCAAACAATGTGCCCCCCCCGTATTAGTATGTTGTGTTAGTATGTTGTTAGTATGTGATCACGCTTACGCAGCCGTGTGGGGAAACAGGATCCGTATTTCAACACCAACCAAGCACCGTGTATTTAACCCCGCGGCGCCCTGCGGGGCAATCTGTCAGACAGCTCAGAAAAAAAAAAAAGCCATCTCTGCCCGGCTTCCGCTCGCCAATGCCCCCCCCCCCCCCCCCCCCCGTCAGTGCTGCTTTACATTCCCGGCGACCTCGGCCCTTGATAGATTATTAATTTTAACTCGGGGGGGGGGGGGTCTCTCATGGAGTATTCCAGAAGGTTTTTTTGGGGTCTCCCTATTCTGTGGGGAGTTTCGTGACGCCCTCTATGCAGTCGATTTATATTTTTATTTTTGGCTGTTGGTTTGATTTGGTTTTGACTTTACTGAGGGTAGTAGATAAGTGGAACGGCTTTCCAGCAGAAGTGGTAGAGGGTAGTACAGTGAGGGTATTAAACATGTATGGGATAGACATACGGCTCCTGAATCTAAGACGAGACCAACGACTGATTCATTATAGACGGGCAGTCCAGATGGGCCGGATGGGGCTGATTATTTGTTATCTCTGTTGGGGCTCATGTGACCGCTAAATGCAGCCTGGCAAGTCATACAAGAGGCGTGTTCTTCACGTGTTCTGATTCTGGAACGCATTCAAAAGTCTTTGCTCTTTTACTGCCTTTTATTTTAACCTGTTAGTGACCGGAGTCTGGATCTGTTTTTTTGCTGAGGTTGTCATTTTCCTCCCACGCCTGACGGGACTTTCCCCGCGCCCTGCGTCGCGTGTAGCATGTAGTGAGCTGTCACCCGGGGGGGGGGGGCGTGACGCGTCCCTTATATCGGAGCTGGGAACGCGACCCCAGAAACAGGATATCGCCGGCTAAGAATAAAAACATGGAGAGGAGCCGCCGGCGCTGTGTATGTGTATATAATATATATATATGTAGCGCGATGATGTGTAACGGTGTAACGGCCGCCGGATACCTGTGCATTTATTACTTTATTACTTTTCTATTAAGAGTTCAGGTTACGGGAAATTTCACTCTCGGTATGATTTATTTTTAATTTAAAAAAAAAAATTATTTACTTTTCTTTTTTTTTTTTTTTTTTTATATTTATTTAACTGAGATGATCCTAATGTATCTTCTGTAACAAATAGATAATATCTGCAGTATATACACTGTATAATGTG
The DNA here is from genome assembly GCA_023333645.1 of Sceloporus occidentalis. Classification (NCBI taxonomy): domain Eukaryota; kingdom Metazoa; phylum Chordata; class Lepidosauria; order Squamata; family Phrynosomatidae; genus Sceloporus; species Sceloporus occidentalis. The sequence goes on from JALMGF010000111.1 coordinate 3,181,665, forward strand.
TATCTTATACTGTGTGTATATACATATATATACACATACATACATTCATACATATATATATACATACATACACACACATACATACATACATTTCTAGAATTAGTTTTTCTGCGTTTTTGGACACTTTCGGGTCCGCCGTCTGCGTGCGGGGAGATAACGCTGCGTTTTATGCTGTGCCGCTCTTGCTGCGTTAGATAAGAGACGGGAAAATAAACTCGATGGTTTAAAAGCCTAAATCTCTCTTTAAACGTCCTTCACGTCCATTCATCTGTTACTTATTATTATTATTTATTATTTATTTATTATTAATTTATTATTTTATTATTATTTATTTATTATTTATTTATTATTTTATTATTATTTATTTATTATTATTATTATTTATTATTTTATTATTAATTATTTATTATTATTAATATAATATTAGTTTCTAGAAGCCGCTTCTAAAGGGGGCTTCAGGGTATTTTTTTCTCATTGCGTTATTTTGTATCCAATAAATATTTTGTATGTTTGCTAAACGTTTTCTCTTCTCTCCCGCAGCAGATATGGCGAGCATGCTGTCTAAGCGTCTTGGGAAGAGATCCCTTCTTGGGGCCCGCGTTTGCGCCCCGAACCTCTCTGCCGACGGGATGTTGGTGGAGGGTCCGCTGGCCGCGCAAGCCGATCTCTCTGGAGGAGCCCATCTCGGGGCTTTTGACGGCGGTTGCTACAAGGAGTGCGCAGACGAGGCCGGCAGTCCCGCTGGAAGTCTTCCTTTAAGCCGCTTCAAGTTGCATCCTGGTCAGAAGGTACGGCTCTCGAGTTGGCCGGGTTCCTTGGGGGTCTGCGTCTGGCGCCGGGGCGTACGAGGGACCGGGACGGGCAGCCTGTAGCTTCCCGGCGGACGTTTATTTGAACTTTGTTTTAAAGCGTAGCTTGAATGTTTGGGGAGAAGAGGTCGCTTTATTCGGTGGTTCCTGCAGACGCCGTCCGTGGGTCCCGAAGCTTGGAGAATAATACTGGGTTTTTTTGTCCTGTATTTGCCTGTTTTTTCCAGTTCAAGCTCTTGAGTTTCGGCCCCAATAAATTCTAAAGCCGTAAATTCCAAAGTCCCCAAAAAAACAAATGGTGTTGCTCGAAAAAAAAATAAAAAAAAAATAAAAAGGCAAAGCTTTGGAAAGTCAAAGAAAATGAGTGGAAAAAAAGACTTTTTAAAGCATGTGTGGTTTGTTGTGGTTTCTCTAACCTCGCATTTAGAATGTTGTAGTGGAATGTGAGTTGTTGTTATATTCATTATGGCCACTAGGTGGCATGATGGAGCTCTGTTTTCCTGTATACAGCAGGGATCCGACGCGCTTCAGTGTGTGTTGCGCGAGGGATCTGACGCGCTTCAGTGTGTGTTGCGCGAGGGATCTGACGCGCTTCAGTGTGTGTTGCGCGAGGGATCTGACGCGCTTCAGTGTGTGTTGCGCGAGGGATCTGACGCGCTTCAGTGTGTGTTGCGCGAGGGATCTGACGCGCTTCAGTGTGTGTTGAGCGAGGGATCCGGCTGTTTATTGGAGTTTTTTTGTGGTTTTTAGCCCCCCCTTTTTGCATTGTAGAATTTTTTTTGTATCATTTTGCATCTGAATCTGTTTCTCTTCATGGAATCGCTTATTCGGTTCTGTTACTTCTTCATACCCTGGAGTTCTCCTTCTCATGTCTTGCCTGATGTAATCATCGTTGTAAGGTTAGGCTTTAGGGGTCTGGAAGAGAAAAGACTTTTAATAGCTAAATAATCGGCATTGCACGAAGCGGTGTGTTTGTATCGTCCGCGATGGGGTCCAGACTTTTAGGTGTCTGCAGAAGTCCTTAAGTTTTTCTCCAAGCGTTTGTTCATTTGTTCAATATCTAAGCTGCCGTGCTCATGTGAGGGCATCCTGAAACCTCCCACCCGCGGGAAGGTCAGGCTCTGAGAACTTTAAGTTCTATAATGCAAGAGTTTTAATAAAATCTCCCTTCGTCCCAGTTTTGTATAGGGTAGTTTGTGCCTAGTTTTACGCCTATGTATAGCGCATGTATGTACCATATGTTTTACCACCTGGGGTGTCTGCCGGTTGGAGAAGGCAGAGCCCCCCATTCTTAGCTGGACTGCAGACCCTCCATTGCCCTTTACCTTTTATAAAGCCTTTTAAACACTGACGCCCTGAATCGGTGATGCCGCCTCTGTAGGACATCACAGGTAACCCATCGTTCTGCCTTCGTGGCAAGAGGATGAAGGGGAAGCTCGTGGACACCAGCTTGTGTTTTGGGTTTTTGTGGCTGCTCACTAAATTATCTCAAATATTCAAAGCGATAAAGCTTCCTGATGGATTAAATTAAAGGGTAATATATAAAACCAATATTTCATTTAAGAATAAACTGTTTCTGTAACCCTAAAATTCTGTAACTGAAAAATACCACCAAGAGTTACTGTCAATGTGATTTAAATGCCACAGAAGCTCAATGAGCCCCCGAGTGGTCATATAAGGTACTCCACCTATTCTTAGACCCTTCAGATCTCTTGTTATAGGGCAGTAGAATCAAAACGTTTTAAAGACGCTCTAAAAATGATTATCGTGTTTCTTTCTTTTATTTTATATGTCGTGAACTCCTCGTTTGTAACTTTTATTTTGTTTGGTCGGCAGGTGTTCATCACCCACAATGGAAAAGAGTGCGTGGGTTTGGTGGAGCAGCACAACCATATCGATGATGAGGTGAAGCTGTTTGTTTTGGAGCTGGGGCTCCACTTGTGCAGAAAGACCGAAGACGTGCGCCTGGCGGAGGCCCAGAGAACGTCGCCCATGGAGCAGTCTCTTCCCGCCGGTTTTGGGGCAGTTTCCGTCCCGGCTCAGCGGTCGGTGTCTCGCAGCATCGACGTTCCCAAGAGGTAGGCTCCGGATCCGTGTTATTTGTTTATGTTGTGTGTGTTCTCCCGTAGAGATCTCTGTATTTAACGATTCTGGTTTGCTCTCACCTAAGGCGATCCGACGCGGTCGAGATGGATGAGATGATGGCAGCGATGGTTCTCACCAGCTTGTCTTGCAGCCCGATCGTGCAGAGCCCGCCATCCGCCGACAGCATCCCAGGTAAGGAGGAGGATGAAGCTTTAGTTAGCGGCTTCTTTTATGTTCTGTCGGGACCGGTTCTTATAGGGTCTAACAAGAAAGCTCCGCCTTTAAAGACACGTGATTGGCTTATGGCCTTTACTGCAGCTTCTTGGTATTGGGGACTACGAAGCAGCCTACACAGAACCTTGACTTCCAATAGTTTTTTTAGACGTTGTGCTATTTCTTTGATTAATGTATTTTTTATTTTGGCGTCTTCTGGCTGGAAATATGTGTAGGCTGTAAAAGTAAATACATTTTTTGAAGAATGATCCTTTTCAAAGACCACCTTCTGGATCTTTGGCGATAAGACCTCGGTCGGTGATATTCCGCAGGAGGGGTTGGCTTGTTTGTGTTGGCGACCTGGGGGTTACTCCTGCCGCTCTTTTGTTTCTCGCAGCTCCTCGAGTGACTTGCGACTTGTGGAAGGAGAACGAGGATGTTTCGGACAGCGGTAGCAGCACCACGAGCGGTCACTGGAGCGCGAGCAGCGGCGTCTCCACTCCCTCTCCTCCTCACACCGAAGCGAGCCCCAAATACACAAGCGAGGTCTTCAGCGCTTCCCACGTTGACGAGGGCTTTGAGACGGATCCCGATCCTTTTCTTCTGGATGAACCGGCTCCACGGAAGAGAAAGGTACAGAGAGGGATGATCTTTTACGTAGCTCGATAGAAGCGCGGTGTCTGTACGTGTCTAGGGGTAAATAGTCAATGTGTTTTTTCCGGAGGGGGTGCGTTGACCGCGTTTGGTTGCCGCCTCCAAGTATCTGCACGGTTATTCCTCCCGCGTTATCTCTCTCCTGTAAAGTTGCTGATTGCTGTTGATTGGTTTGGGCAGTCTGTGAGAACTTCATGAAGAGTGATTGATGAGATATCCGCTTCATCGTTTTTTACACTAAATATCTCCAAATCGGTTACGAGAAATGAATTTGCTCTACCGAGTGCCTCAGATCTTTTTTTTTTTTTTGTGTTCTCTGCCTCTTCCAGAACTCCGTGAAAGTCATGTACAAGTGTCTGTGGCCAAACTGCGGAAAATTCCTGCGTTCTATCGTCGGTATTAAGCGCCACGTGAAGACTCAGCACCTCGGGTAAGGAGAGAGTCAGAGCTGTGGGAAATATCGTCCCTGCGGGAAAGTTTTTTGGGGGCTGCTGCCTCCGGCGCGGTTCGGTTTGATCTAAAAGAGTAGCGAGTTCCCGGATATAAAACCCATAAAATACGTGAAGCTTAGATGCTGATGTCAAAGGGACAGAACCAGAGGCTCCAACTCTGCCGTTGTACAGCGCTACTGAACATGATGGTGCTATAAAAATAAAAAATGGATGCTCCTGGGAGCCGTGTCCTTAGAATGGGAATGTATTATTATTTTTTTAATCTTTTTATTTGATGAAGCGACGGAGCCGATTCCGACCAGCGTAAGAGGGAAGAGGATTTCTATTACACAGAGGTCCAGATGAAGGACGAGGCTGAAGCAGAGAGCACCCCAAGGAGCCCAAGCACTGCCACCGCACCGCTTCTCATTCAGCCTGCGCAGCCCAAAGCGGAGGCTCACGCTCTGGAGGTCCCGGCCGTGGAGTCTCTGTTGCCCAGCGCACTCAGCCAGTCCGCGCCCGGATCCTTCTGGCACATCCAGGCTGACCACGCGTACCAGGTAGCGATCCCCGGCAGTGTATTAATTAATGTATTCATTAGACAAATTATTTCCGAGTTTCCGTTCACATGTTTTTTGGGTTTTTTTTTTTTGTTTTTTTTTGCTTTTTCAGGCCCTGCCTTCCATCCAGATTCCAGTTTCTCCCCACATTTTCACGAGCATAAGCTGGGCGCCGGCTCCTCCAACCATCCCGACCCTCTCTCCGGTAAGTCATGCGCATCTCTGTACTTTTTTTTCTGTACACAGAGATTGGATGGTTTGTTTTTTTTATAAGTAAATTCTTCCTTTAAAAAGTTTTTGTGCTGATTTGAAAAAAAAAAAAGTTAACTTTTCAGTACCTAACTTCCTAATTCTATAATTTCCCCCCATCTTACTGTTTTTTTGCTTTATTTTTTTCTCCGACATGATTGGCTATTATATTTTTGCTTTAAAAGGAGGCAAAAAAAACCCCCACTTGTGAATCTTTTCCATTGACGTTCTGCATTTATTTCACCCCGCGCAGATCAGAAGCCGGTCACTCAGTTTCAGTGAGCAGCAAGCGCAGACGGCAGCGATAAAGTCCCACCTGATCGTGGCTTCCCCCCCGAGAGCGTCAAACGGCAGCAGGTCGGTCTCCACGACTCTAACCGTACACCTGACAGCTGAACACAAGCGGCCTATAATCTAAAGTGTTTAAATATCTGTATTACCTGCGTTTGCCTTGAATATATTTTTATATATATATATTTTTTTAAACATATATCTATATTTTTACTATTTGATATATATATTGGGGTTTTTTTTGTTTTTTTTTTAAATATCTGTCACTTGTCCATAGCTGGCTTGGATTTTTTTTTTTACATTTTATTTCTGATTTTTATCTTTAACCCCTTAATGACAAAGCCCGTAATGCATTGTTTTCAATGGGTTTAGGGACCGCCCATTGTCCTTAAGGGGTTAATTACCCCCTCACTTTATTTATTTATTTTTCTCCCCTCCCTCGTACAGGAAAGTTCGCGGCGAAGCAAAGAAATGCCGTAAGGTCTATGGCATCGAGCACAGAGACCAGTGGTGCACCGCCTGCCGGTGGAAAAAAGCCTGCCAGCGATTTCTCGACTGAGCAAGAAGGCCGTGGAACGCGCGCTGTCCGCTGAAAAGCTGACACTCGCCCCCCCCCCCCCGCGTGGTCGTACGCAAAGTGGTGACGATAAAGACTGTACTAATGTAAATTCCAAGACCTGTACAACTTCGTATGTTTGCCAGATTTTAATTTTTTTTTTTTTTTTTTTTAAATCTTTGGTATATGGAATTGCAGGGACCAAAGTGTTAGACGCTTCTTCTCAAATCCTGCATCGCTTCAGTTTCATCAAATTTTAACAAGTTCTAAAAAAACAAATAAATGAATAGATGCCTGTTCTAATGTGAGATAGCACCCGACCCCTTCTAATTCTCCTGTAAATGTCCTCCATGTTCCTTTTAATGTCTTTGATGCGCTACGATTTTTTATTTTTTTTTTGTACACATGAATTTTGATTGAAGAATATGTAAATACAGCAATGCTACATTTTTACCCCTGTTGTGTGAGGAGCTATTATCTGCTTTCATTACTCCATAGCTGTGTTTTTTTTATTTCTATTTTTCTCCTTGATGGATTTAGCGGAGTTGATGTGAACAGCCTGGTTAGAGGAGCACGCCGGTCCGTTGTTCGTGAGAAATGCTTTATTGGAGAGCATTCTCTGTGGACTCCAATGCATTTTATTGCGTGTAAATCGGGGCAGGCGTTCTTTAGTTATTGGAGTTAGAAAGTGAGACTTCTGTCTGATGTAACTCCGCCCACAGCTGCTTCTACCGAAACAGGAAGCATTCGTCGGTACACTTCCTCCACATGCTCAGTAGCGCTCCTATACTAGCCACAGGGAGCAGAAATCAATTGTAGCAGCTGATGTTCATGAAGTTACTAATTGCTTCCCGTTTTAATGAAGGGCAGCTGCGAATGTTCCAGTTTGCACGCGGGAAAAATGCGTTGGAGTCCGTCCAATATGCATAAAATAATAAAAAATACTATTTTGGGGACTGGAACTTGAGGGGAATCGGAATGTATGGATCTCGGCAAGACCGGTCCAGCACTTCCCGCGTTCTTCTTAAAGTCTATCCTCTCGTGGAACCAGCGAGGCTTACATTCAACACAACAAAGTGTCCGTCCCTCCCCCCCCCTCCTCCTCGCCGATGTCGGGGGGGCTTGTTTAGTAGCGACGCACAGTCTTAAAATATGCTTTCAGCTCGGAGGCTTTTGAGCGTCTCCTCTGTAAATACGAGTGCTTGTTTTATGGTGGGATTCTTCAGACCGCTGGGGAGAAAACAAAAATCTTTTTTTTTTTAATTTTTTTTTTAATTTTTTTTTTTGCTTCAAAATCACCTTTTGTATCCGTGGCGTATTTAGACCTCCGTAAGAGTCTGCCCATGTCTCGCGATGTGATCAGGCCTCTGATTTAGAATCCGTTCTCATCGCGTTGCGTCATTCGATTAAGCGCGGTGTGCACATAAACCAAATTTGACCGCCGATCTTTTTAATTTTTTTTAAATATTTTTTTTTATTTTCTTACTGGGTTTAGGACGATATCCGAAGCGCCGATAGCTCTGCCTAAATGTATATGGTTATAGGGATGAGTTTTACGAGGATCGTAATTAGAGCGTAAAGGAGCGAATAACAGATTAAACAAAAATTATATATAATTTTTTTCGTTGATTACTTTTTTTTTTTCCTTTGAAAACCCCTGGATTTATTACCAACCCGCGGTCATTTATGGTCAGCCCGGCGGAGAGCTGTTTGATTTCGAGAGAAACTCCTATAGCTTGAAATGCATTAGAGCGCTAAGTCAATCCTGATTAACGAAGCCGATGTTTGCTATCCGTGTTGAGTTATTTGGCGCATCATCCGATGTAACGATAAATATTTTTTTGCTTTTTAAATATTTTTTTTTTGTTTGTTTTTTGAGCGAGGGGCGGAGGAACTTGTCGGAGATCCTGCATATATTACATTTTTCTATTATTTTTAGGGCTCTAGCAGCCTCGCTGGAAATTCCTGGTTTGGGTTGGGTCTCCCGTGAAGATCTTGTAGCCGACGTGGAGTCACTTAGCGATTAGCCGCTTATTTACATTCGATTTAGTTTCGTGCGAAGCTGCACCGTGGTGGTGATTCTGGGTTGTACTGGAAAAAAAAAAACTATGAAAGCTGAAGGATTTGGTAGGGTGCGGTGCGGTGGGGGGGGGGGGAAGCAAACATCTGGGCGCAGAACAGAGCATCTTTGGGCATAAAAATCATGCTTACGGGCGCTTGAGTTTAATAAATGGCTGATGTACCCCTCTGAGAGCTGAGAGGGTCCAGGGGATTTTTTTTTCCAGCTCACTGGGGAATAAAAAGTTCCGTAAATTTGGTTAAAAAGTTACCGTAGGGCTTCGAATGATGTTTTTGTAAATGAGCAATTTTAATTTGCTGCTAATTGGGGGCGTGCGGGAATAGAGCCATCGCATTACCTACATCATTTATTTTTTTTTGTGTGCGTTTTTTTACTTTTTATTTTTCTTAAAACGTCATAAATTTAGGATACGGTATCTTTATAAAAAGTGTGCACCGGCCAATTTTTTTTTTTTTTTTTTTTTTTTAATAGAACCCCTTTTATAACATCTTAGAAATTACATTTTCATTGAACATCTGAAAAATATCCCTGTATTTAAATTAAAAACAAAAAAAAAAAAAAACAGGTCACCCTGACGTACTTATATACATATTCTTTTTGAAACAATTGGGCGAATTTAGCTCCCGTCCCCTTGTGATGCATTTTTGGGGGAAGAGACTTGCTTGTCAGGGTCTAGAACCACTTTAGTTGTCATCTGGACTCAAGAACGCGGAAATACAAAAAAAAAAATGGAAGAAAAGGTCTTTCTAAAAAAAAAACAAAAACATTTTGGCCGACTTTATTCTTTTGTAAATGTATACTTTAAGCACATTCTCAGAGTGAGATTTCTGGCTTATTTTATTAACATTTAAAATTCTCAACTTAATTATCTAATAAAGAATGGCTTTTGGTCTGGATTTGCATAGTTTTTTACTGCCCCCCCCCCCCCGTTGTATAGATTGTTGGATTTCAGGCTTTGCGATTTATAAGCTGCTGAATCTATTTTAATTTAGCTAAACCATTTTTTTGTTTCTTTATCCTGATGCTTAAGGGTTAACTGAAATTGGCAGAAATTCTGCTTTTTGGAATTTTATTTAAGTAGTTTTCTATGGTTCTGACCACTCGTACAGCCTCGCTTCTGGATCTTTCATCAGACCCCCCCCCCCCCCTGATCCTTTATCCCGGTGGATGATTAAATGACTTAAACGATGGCAACTTCCAGAAAATGACACGTTGGGAATTGGATAAAGCAGAGTTCCGATAATAAGATTTCTTTATTTTTTTTATTAAAAAAAATGAATATTCTTTAAATGTTCTCCCCTATAATGTGGGTTACCAGAAAAGGCCTTCCTAAACCTCATTCATGTTTAAGTTTTCCTTAAACTTTGTGATTTTTGGCAGCTATATGTATTTCAAACCTGGGTATTTTTTTTTTTTAATATATGTATTTGTGTAAATTCTGTGGTTTTTTTTTTTGTTTTGTTTTTTAACAAAATTTATGTTAGAAAGGAAATGTACTCTGTCTGCAGTCGGCAATATTTAGAATACGGGGGTTATTACGCTTAGTCCCGTCTACGCTCCCTCTTAAGGAGAACAGACCACCGCAGGGGGCTTGCGTCGCGCATGGAGGCATTGCTCCTGCAAAGCTCTCACAATGCGTTCGGTTCTGGACCGGCCGCCGTAAACGGGACGCTATTTTATTTTTTTCACACAAAAGAAGTACATGCAGTCCTTTAAAGGATATCTGATTTTCCAGAAAATGACTCTAAAATACAAATGAAAAACTATTGATTGCACTATTTTTAACGTAAATTTGTTTTGTAAAATTGTCCTCTAAAATGGATACAATTGTGTTAAACGTTACAGGAAAGCAACACTTCTGAAGTTAATGTGTTTATGTAATTTACCTATAAGCTTTTAATTTGCACAAAACGTGATGAATTGGTCTAGTAAAATCTCATTTGTAAGGTAATTTTGATTTTTTTTGGATTTTTACGTGGTTGGAAAGAAATGTTTTGTTGGGAGAACGTACGGAATGTAATGATGCGTGCTGCTTGTTTTTTTTTTTTTTTTTTTTTTTTTTTTTTTTGTTTTTTACATTTATTTGGTCAGGACGTCTCGAATACAATTTTTTTCCAAAAATTTTAAACCAATTTGTGAAAAGTAAAATTCCGTACAATTGATCGAAACGTCCCAAACCACGTATTCTGTGCTTGGTATGGAATATATTGGGCAAAGTCTTAAATGTAACAAAATTGAAACAATTCACGCTCTTCGTTCTAAATCCTCCATGTTATTAAAGACCAGTCAATTCCGCTAATTATTTTTCAATTTTTTGTCTAAATGTGGTTTCTATGAAAATTCTTTGCCCGGAACACACAGAACGCCTATTAATTCTGCCCGACCGACTTTTATTAATGAGCAGATTGACACTCGGCTAAAAATTTATAGAAGATGTATTTAAAAAATCTTTCCTGTTTTGCACTTTAAATGCTTGTTCACTGATTTATTCTCCAGTGTGGGTCTGTGGTTCCACTTAATATTTTTTTTTATTTTATTTTTTTTTTTTACCCGAAATTTTACAAACTGGGATTATCCACAAAAACTTAAATTAAGCTAGAAACGTGTCCGGAATGTTCTCTTTTGTGTTGTGAATAATGTAATGGAACCGAAATCTTAGGGACAGTTCTACAGGAGCCAGCACCCGCTTACCACTTAAAGAGAAAAAAAACACCAAACTTTGTGGGTGTGGCATAGACAGGTTATGGGAGGAGAAAAGCTATAAAAGGACAAAGTGGACAAAAGGGGGTGTGGTATTTAGCCACTCCCACTCGGTTCCACCAGTACTTTACCCTCTTGAGCTTTTTTTATGTCTCTTACTTGTGGGCCGTTTATTAAACGAAGGGCTACGTATTCAGCAGAAAATGATTTCTCGCTTGCTTCCAACGTTAAGAAAGGGATTTTGAAATCGCTGTTTTTAAATTCCCTACGTGTGTATATTTTTACATTTTTTTTTTTTTTATGTATTTTTTTTTAAATGTAAAATTGTAACAAAAATTCATATATCAAGAACAGAAGCTGCGTGCTACCGTGAAACACTAATCATGCCGAGAAAAATCATTTCCGCGCCCGTTATACATCTTGTTTCTCTTTCAAGAGACAGAGGTAAAGGAATTTAAAAAAAAAAATAAAAAAAAAAATAAAATAAATTGTTTCGCATTTTAATTTTGTGTAAAAAAATAAATAAATAAATATGTTGTATTAAGCGCATGTTGTAGCAAAACAATTCCCCTAAGCGTCTCGCTGGAGCTTTTTACATTTTTTTTTTGTTTTTAATATTTGTTTCAGCTGTCTTCCAAGTATTATTTCTATTGTAATACAAGAAACAAATGTGAACTTGTATGTTTATACGGCGGCAATATGAAATATATTTTATAAAAAATATGCTGTAGTCTGTTTGGTTATTTATTTTAAGCCCACAAAATTGTTACTGTATCTAAATATTTAAAACTACACAACACCATTATTTTTTATGTGATATTTACAGCTAAGGACACTTGGCCATCGCACCTACATGAGCTTGTTGGACACCTCATTACAAAATGGTGAGCATTAATATGTAGTTGGTTCCCCTTTTGCAGATATAACGGATTCCACTTTTCTGGGAAGGCTGTCCAGGAGATTTTGGGGAGTTTCTGTGGGATTTGTGCCGGTTCATCCAGTAGAGCGTTTGTGAGGTCAGACACTGATGTTGGACGAGACGCCCGGCTCGCAATCTCCATTCCAGTTCATCCCAAAGGTGTTGGATGGGGTTGAGGTCAGGGTTTTGTCTGTATGGAGCTTGCTTTGTGCTCCGGGGCGCAGTCATGCTGGATTAGAAAATGGTCTTCACCAAACTGTTCCTTCAAAGCTCAAAGGAAAACAGTAGTGTAAAATGTCTTTGTATGCTGTGGCATTAACCCTTCACTGGAACTAAGGGGTCTAAACCCTGAAAAACAGCCCCAGATCAATTATCCCTCCTTCACTGAACTTTACAGTAGTCACCATGCACTCCGTAGGTAGCGTTCTCATGGACTCTCATGGACCCGTCAGACTCCCAGATGGTGAAGCGTGATTGATCACTCCAGAGCCCAGCGGCGGTGGCTTTACACCACTCCAGTTGACGCGTGGCAAGGGGGCATCCTATGACACCACGTTTATAATCACCATTCTACTGCCGACGTCTGAAACGCCTAAACACCATTCTTAACCCCTTCAATCCCCTATAGACGTACCGGAACGTCCAAAAAACGCCCACTAAGAAACCCCTATGGACGTCCCGGTACGTCCAGCCCTTCGTGCAGCGTCAGGGACACATCCCTGCCGCTGCACGGGAGATCAGGCTGACGTTTGACAGCCTGGACTCCCCCCTGACAGCAGAAGCCGGCATCGCCGGCTTTCTGCTGCCCGATCTCCTGTAACAGCTTCCGGCATGAAAGCCGGTAAGCTGTTACACTGTAAACTACCCAATCACGCAGTTGCAAACGCATGATCAGGCATTCCCTTCCGGGTTGCGACACTGCTGACGTAACCCGGAAGGTCATTGGAGGACAGGATATCCCCTGCGGGGATATCCTGCCCTCCGATGAGGCACAGAGACGCTGCGATCTCTATGCAGGTCTGTGAGGACCGGCATAGAGATCACAGTGTGATCGGTGCAGGGGGATCGCGGGGAGGGGAGTGAGAAACCATCTCTCTCACTCCCTCTCCCGTCCTGAAAGAGAAAAGCAGAAAAAAAAAAAACGTTTTAAAAAATATTAAATAAATCACTAAAATAATAATATAAATAATACTAAAAAAAATTAGAATGTGAGCTGTGATGTCACTGTGACATCACTGGCATGTTCAGGAGGTCCCTAGGAGGACCTCTAACCATTTCTGTGTAAAAATAAATAAATATAAAAAATACAAAAAAAAATGTAAAAAAAATTATTAAAAAAACCTTACTTCCCATTGCCCTAGCATAACATCTAGCCAGTATAACCCTCCTGCCCCCATTCACAACCCCCAAACCTGTTAAGCCATAGGCATAAAAATTATACACCTAATAGTATGCTCCCTGGCGCTGGGAAAGTCTGGAAAATCTATATAAATTAGGTATTTCTGAAATCAGGACACCTGAATTGATAAACTTGGAGGGGATTTTCCATCACTTTACCTAATTTTGTGAGGATTCAGAGGGAAAATGTAAAAAAAAATTAGTTTATTTTTCTAATCTTCGCTAGTTTTTACTAAATTTCTCATTCTAAATTTTCAGCTAATCATCCAACTATGGTATCAAACGAAAGCTCTATCTCTCCTTGAAAAAACAATATATAGTTTACATGGGTACACTACTCACAGGAAAAGAGAATCATCGCTGAACCCAAAAATGGCAAAATTGCTCTGGGCTTTGAGGTACCAAAAACCCCTGGGATTGAAGGGGTTAAGAAAGCGGTCTGCATTCGTTTGGTCATATAATGTGCGTGTAACATGGACACAACTGTGTAATAAATCCCCCCCCCAGTCCCTTGACCAGTATGCAGCGGATGATCTATGGTGCTGAATTCCAGCCGGGGCATCTGCCGTCAACAGGTCCAGGTGGCACAGAAGTCCCTCCGCCCCAAAACGGGGTACCCAGCAACATGTCTGGTCTTCTTAAACATTTCATTTACACTTTGAGGGACTCTGCGTAGATGGCACGTGGTGCCGTATGTCCTTAGAGGAGCACGAGGAGATGATTAAAATGTCAACACGAAAGGAAAAGGTAGATCTTCAGGGGGCAATGAGAGTCTTTCCTTGATCTCCAGCTACAGGTTCTTCTGATGCCCCTCTCTCCTCCCCTGATGCCCCTCTTTTTCCTCCCCTGATGCCCCTCTTTCCTAGGAGGTCAGAATGTTTGCTGGGTATGAGGGTATCGCAGGGTTCTACAGCCCTAAAAGCCCCCAAAATGTGGCCTTATAGCCAGGAAACGGCTTTATAGATAAAACTGCAAATAAAATCCAGTATTCTTAGTTTACTAAGTTACATGAATATTAATGTTTCAAAGTCCCATAAAAGTTCTCAGTAAAGCACCCCTCCCCCACCACACTTCTTATCACACCTCCTAAAACAAAAAGGGTCACTCTTTGGCCATAGTGATGGGAGTTGTACACGTTGCGGCGTGTTGCGTCCCGAATGGTGCAGTTCTGTTGTCTTGGTATTTAACCACAAGATGGCAGCGCATGCACGCAAAATAAAGATAAGGCAAAACTCCCCAAGCCTATTTCCATACATGAGGGTGCTTATCATCGGGGAAGGGTCCCGGGCTGGTCTGATTTACAGATTTGGGGCTAGTACCTGAGTAGCAGCCACCAGGGTGTCAACAGCAAGAAGGTTAGGTGGTATTTCCACAATGACTGGATCACTTTTCTGCTCCTTTCATGGGCTTTTCTGTTGGGCAGGATTGAATAGTGTATATTGAGCGGCTTTTCTGTTATTTTGTTACTGGGCCACTTGGATGGACTTGCCCCGAGGACTGCCAACCCCCCCCTCCGTGACACCGGACAACATACGTGTGGCCATCAGCTGGATATGCGCAGCCACGCAATGTTTTGACTGAAGTCCCCTCGATCTCCGGGCCGGACCCCCACCCAATTTACCTTAACCCAATAACGACACATGAAACTTGGGTTGAAAAGGCCGCAGCCAATTTCATTTATTAACCAAGTCAATGCCACGCAACCTTAGGCCCGACACCTCGTTGCGTTAACAGGGCAAAGACTACCACATGAACATAAATATAATAAATAACATCCATAAACATAAATAATTAACATAAAGCCTACCAGGGAAACTAGGAACCGCCACACAGGGACGGACATACCGAGATCCCCAAACCTGAGGCTCCCAGCACCACCTACTGGGACCCCCCGCCAAACACTCTCCCCCAGAGCATTCACACCCCCTAGATGCCTGGTAATCTATCCCCCCGGCTGTGACAGCAGAAATACACTAACAGGGACATGTATCAAAAGAGAGCCTTATCCTTGAAAACTATATATAATTTGCATGGATTCACTAAAAATGAAAATACTCTTGGCAAAGAAGAGGTTAACTGTGTTTCTTGAATGGATTCTGAGTTTTCTGGTTAAAGTTTTTATAAATTTAGAAAATATAACTATATCCACCACTAGGGGGAGCCCTATCTACCTATAAAAATCAGTAAAACAAAATATTTTTTGAAGGGTCTCAGCCAGCCTAAAACCAGACGATTAAACACTTACATAATCCACTGAGAGGGTTGTAGATAAGTGGAACAGCCTCCCAGCAGAAGTGGTAGAGGGTAATACAGTGGGGGGATTTAAACACGCATGGGGTAGACATACGGCTCCTGAATCTAAGACGAGACCAACGACTGATTAAGGTTTGAGTCTTTACAGCAGGGGAACCCAGCAGAATAAACGGGGGCCGAATGGGGCCAATCTGCCGGCAGATCGTATTTCCAAAAACTGCGGAATATATTCTAGGGGGGGTTGTGGGTTTTTTGGGGGAGCGTTCAGGCAACTCACACGCCAGGATACAGGTACCCCCACCCTGGACCCCAATGCCCAATTAAAACACAATGACTAAAACTGAGAATTTATTGAATTAATTTATTTCCAGAGAAAACTTCAAACTCTTCACTTTTCAAAAAGATAGGATTTAATTATTTCCCAAAGCCAACAGCAGCGTAGCTCTCGGTAGGATGTTCTATCCACTATCCTGCATCGATTTCTGGTATGAAACACTTTATTGCTTTTTATTTAATTTCTCGGTTATGAAGTGATCCTCAGACAAACTGGGGAACTTTTATAAAAGATACTTTAATTAAAACGCTTTCCGACGCTAACGGGCGATTTTATTCATAGAAGACGCCGGGTTTGGCTTCTCATAATACTGATCTACGGTATATGTCAGCGGCATTTAAACCGAGAAGGAATAGCCAGGCCCACGGATCAGAACTTCTCAGGAGAGGATACCCAAAGCTATCCCTCTTGTGGGGGTGTGGCTTCATGAAGGGGGTGGGTCTAGTCCGAGACAACCTTAAGTGGGCAAACAGTGGGCGTGGCCAAGCACCACTCCCCTGCCCAGAGAAGGAGTAAACTGATCTGGAGACCTAGGGTAGCAGAGTTTCACTCGGAGACTCCAGGTGAATCCCAGACTTCCAGGCGTCTCCATCTTCACATCTGCTGAGGAACGTCAAGAACTATAATATTTTATTTAAAAAGATATTTTAGGAATTTTGGATATATAGTAAAATGTTGTCCACTTTCCTGGTTTCCTAATAGTTCTTTTTGGTGAATGTGTTGGACAGGACGTTCAGGGTGCTTTCCACATCATGTTTTGGGTCTCTACCCTCTTGGCAGCAGTAATGTCACTGCCGGCAGTTTGTATTAATGCAAAAACAGATTTTTTTTTTATAAATTAAAATATATAATAGAAATATTTGCTTTTACGGCTGACTTTCCCGTAGTCTTTACAAGAAATGTTATGTTAGGACTCAAGCTGTACAGGAATGAAAGTGTCCAGTAAGGATTAAGCAACAGACTGGCGTCATCGGCTGAGAGTAGTGGGAATTGCTGAGAGGTCATGCTGAAGGAAATCTTTAATGTCTACAAAGGGTTGTCTCTTTTTGTCCCGCATGCTGGAAGCTCATTGAACGGCCATAATACATTTATCTGATTCTCGGTATATCTCGGCATGTCCCTTGGATTTTCCTTTGTTACCCGTATTCTTTTTGACTTTTGAGCCTAGACTTCTGGCCTTACAACCAAACAGAACTATATTCCAGACTCCGCTACTCAACCTGTTTTGTCTCCTGCTTTTGGGAACAGACTCCCAGCCGCTGGCCAGCGGCCACTCAGAAAACAGAAGAAAAGCCCAGACATCGAACAAAAGGGCAGCCAAGGTGTTTCCTGCTAATTGCCCTCCGTTTCCCATGATCCCTCAGTGCAGGTGGCATCAGAATTCTCCAATCAGCCCGAGCAGGAAGTTGTCAGCCGCTTCCTGTTCTCTTCCCGCATTGTTTTAGCGGACGGCGCACGAGCCTCAAGCGCTAGAGATTGTTTCCAGCCACGCAGGTCCCTCTGTAACGCTATTATCACCAGGGGGGCTGCTAGGTCTCCAAAAGACCCAGGGCTAGAGCGCACAGCAGACTTGGTAGCAGTGCAGTCCGCTTGTGGAGTGATCATCCTGTTATTTATTCTTATATTTGGCGCCCCCATCTTTCCCTTGCCTCTCCCCCAGTAACCTAAATACACAGTGGCACATATTTTCACACACACATTCTCACGTCTGCAGACTTACACACTCACTCCGACACATATGCACACATACTAACACCCACTTACACATGCATCGTCACACACACATACATGCTTCGACACAAACATACATAAATACACTCATGCTCGCTAACAAACACCTGTACACTCGCACTCCTCCCCCTTACTCTTTCCCTCGTTCCTCACTCACTCCCCATAGCTCATCTGTACATTTTCTTCGCGAGCAACCTCACTTTAGCAGCCAGGCCATGTGACCTCGTGTTACGTCACCACGTGCGGGTCCTTCCTCCCTCGAGCAGTCCCATATTGTTCACAAAGGGCTGGTTCGTCCTGGACTGGACCTTTGTAAACAACCGGGGACAATTGTGGGCACAGCTGGTGCTTGGCCTTAGTTTGGGGCTGGTTACAGGGGTGATCTCCACAACCGCCCATAGCCCCCTATGTAGAGTCTCCATTCGGGTCTATGAAGTTGAGATTTGGGGGTTTCAGCCCCAGTAAACCCCCCAGCAAGACCCCTGATTATCAAAATATCTTAATGAAAGGATTTAATGAAATTAAAAATTTTAATGGGGCAGAAAGATGGCAGCTCCTGCATACGGCCCAGCAGAACACAACAGAGAGGAATTTTATATGAATTGTTAATGACAAATGGAATGAAGAAAAAAATGATTATCCCGAACTTTGGTTATATTTATCTGTATTTTAGTCAACGTGTTAACCCTTTTGATATGTTTCTGGCCCCATGTAGCATACGAGGGGTTAACATGGTCATTCAGGAAGGCAGAAGTTCTGTTGATTCCAATTTTCATCAATGGCATTTAGGAGGCGGATGGGAGAAAGCCGCCTCGCCCTCCTCCATAGAATGGGAGCCCTCGTCTCCTTGTTCAGTGATCTGTATCATTGCCTCCAAGTAATTGTCAGATTGAGTAATATCTTATTGAGTCTCTCAATCAATCCAAATGTTACAATCTATGGTCAAGGACGCATTTACCACGCAGGGCATCGGTATTTATTTATCTGGAAAGTAATCTTCAATAATGAGAAACCTCGCGCCGCTAAAAAACAGCATTGTAAAGCAAATCCGTCCCTTCTATACTATTAATAATCCTATGAATGAGATGACTACCTGGAGCCCTCCATCATGGGGAAGCGTTTGGACGCCCCCCCTGCCGACGCTGGCATGCGGTATGCTAATGTCAGAGGGCGGGGCGATGCAAAATTAAAAGTGAGGGGAGGGAAAGTGGGCAAAGTGACGTATTACCCTAAAATCCATTCTATGTCATTGGAGACTGGAATTCCATAGGTCTGGTTTTACGGGGTACTTTTTTTAATTTATTATCATTTATTTATTAATTACCTGCTCAACAAAATAAATACATTTATAGTACGTGGTAAGTGACACGTTTGCTGCTTATGGAATAAGGAAGACCCCATGTACTCATATCTTGGACCCATTTATTCGCTGGGCATTGATTAGTTGAAGCAGATACATTGGGTGAAAATGATGTCATTGTAGAAGCTTTTGGCTCCACCCACTCTCTGACCCATTCCTTGTGTAATAAAGACTGGCCCCGCCCACTCCAGTCTCTTCCTGTCCGCAGCAGTCTTATGGAGCAAGAGAGGAGATTTCTGGGTGAACCAGTCTGGGAATTCCTTTATGTAAAGTAACATTTTTTCCAGACAATCTTCAAATTTGTCCATAATTAACAGGAAAATTGGGTCGTTTTTCTTAATACAAGAATCCTGAGGCTCAGCGGCCATATAAACTGTCCACCTCTGCTTCAGCTTGATATGACTTCATCCGCTAGAAGCCCCTCGCACCACCCGTCCGCACCTTTTCATTCAATTCCTTAAATTTTTAGTCAATTTACCAAATACTCCCAATTTGTCCCTTATTTCAGGATATTAGCCATGAAAAAAAACATTTAATGTAACATTTTGAACAAAAGAAAGAAGTTATATGAATTGTTATATTAAGGAAATCTGTGTAGATGTGACAATAGCATAAATCAATCAAAATACCCGCATTTGCTAACGACAATTACAAGAGAAATAGTAAACTAATTTATTTATCATTTGCTATGTACAAGTTTAATGGTGATATTTAATATGAAACAATTAAAAATAACATTTTTTTCCCTTTTCTTTTTTTTTTTTTTTTTTTTTTACAAATAGTTACGGCAGTGACAGGACAAGTTACCCTAAATTCAGCTCCATTTTTTTTTTTACATTTTTTAATTAATATTGGTCATGCTTCATCTGCAAGTGGACAGGACGGCTGTCGCCATGGTAATGCTCAGAACAAAAAAAAAAAAAAGTCCACCTTTTATTGTGGTGACATCAAGGACGATACATGCCAAGGATAGACTAGCAAAACATTAATAAACACAGCTGGATAAATAAGTAGAAAGTCAACCAGAGCCAGGAATATCCATTTCAGAATCCGCAGGACAAGAGAGGTTTTTTTTTTTTTTTTTACGTAATTTTGACCACATGCAGAAACGGTAACGGCTGAAAAGCCACAATCTCCTTCCTTTTGTAGACAGTTTATTTCAGAGGCATATCTAGGTGCAAATATTATCGCATCAACTTGGAAAAAAAAAATATTAAACACGTGTAATGGTTCCAGTAAGGCCAAGTGGCTACCAAATATAATCCTAGGGGGTCAGAGGCATAGATGGAATGGAAGGAAGTTTTACTTTATTGAGAGAGTGGTAGATAACTGGAACAGCCTCCCAGGAGAAGTGGTAGAGGGTAATACAGTGAGGGTATTAAACACGCATGGGGCAGACATACGGCTCCTGAATCTAAGACGAGACCAACGACTGATTAAGGTTTAAGTCTTTATATCTGGAGAAAACGGGCGACTAGACGGGGGCCGGGTGGGGCCGATCTGCTGGCAAACTCTGTGTTTCTATGTTGCAGAAGAGCTTGTTGTTCACCCTTTTCCCAACACGAGTAACACGCAGTAAATCCGGTGATTCTCCACTGTACAAACACTGGCTCAGCTAATGTTGCAGCCCTCATGCTTTCCTGCCATTGATTGTCTTCTTCAAGAGAATAGTTGGACCACTGAGGGAACTTCTCTTTAAAGCCTTTTATTTATCCAATTGCGTGAGATGCTTCTACCCCTACCCTGTGCGCATGGACGTTAAACCTCCATCCTCCTCGCTGGGTCTCGGCTGCTATATGATTCTAGGATGGAACACGGCAAAGTAACTTTCTCAGAGACTTCTAAGCTCCATGTCTATGCCCTACGTCTATGCTCCATGTCTATGTTCTAGAAGGCCAGTGCTCAGCTGATTATCTTCAGGAACTTACCACGTTTACTACCAACATTCAGCTAAAGCTCCACATTGTAACAAAGTTAGTGAGAGCTCCACTCGGCAGAGCTTGTGTTTGTCCAGATTCTCTGCACTCTGATACAAAATAACAAGAAACACCACAATCTAAATGACGCCGGTTCTATCAGTATGTGAACCACGTCCATGTCAAAAACGTCTTTGTGCGCAATTTCTGGCCTGTTTCTGCTAAAGGTGAAACATTTTGGTGCAACTACCCTGGTACCCTTTTTAAAATAGCAATATGCCCTTTAAAAGTCCAGTGTCAATATCCATTAAGTGGCCAGTGATATGTGTCTTTAGAACTACCTACAGCCAGCTTGAGTTTCCAATGGGTATTGGCCCATACGGTAATAAGCCTGATGCCCATTTAGCCCCCTTCTCAATCCACTTCCATTATCTACATAATTCTGATTATAGATATAGTTAAGACTAAATAGCAGAGAGACGTTTCGAGTATTTCCCTGTAAGAGTTAGCTGGGGGATTTTAGAAATAGGATGAATGCAAAATTTTGAAATTGGAATCCTATTGGTCTTCATCGGGTTCGATACAGTTCAGAAAGAGAAATTTGCGGTTGAATTCATGATGTGAAAATACCATTTTTAATCAACAGGTCCAATCAAAACTCAATATTGTGTCAACATGTCAACTGTAAAAAAAAAAAAACCACAAAAAAACGTTACCGCATGCAATGTATATTTATATAAATATGACAAATAAATGAAAAATGCGTTGTCCCGAACCACAAGTGGCCTTACGGAGCTACGATAAAGTTTTTTAGTGTGTCTTTGCAGTTTCTTTTTCATTTTGGTGAAAAGATCCACCTGTACGTGATCCACATTATTCATGATAAAGGGAAGAAAAAAAAAATACATCTGCTAGCCTTATTTTCCCTGGAGCTTCTGAAATAATAATTCCTAAACCATACTCTGAGGTTGAGGTTGACTTTCTACCTTCTTAGTTCTAAATCGAATTACTATGTATCAATAGACCAGAGTCTCAGTATTCTTTCTGCTCATTCAGTTCGTTCATGTCGTTGGTGTAGCTGTCGTATTCGGCGGAACGTTTAGAAATCCCCAGGTATTGTCTCAGGAACTGGCTAAACCTCTTCTGGTTGTTCCATTTTCTAGCCGACTTCCTAACTCCGATAAAACCTCCGTAACGTTTTTGGAGGTCCTTCGACGGGCCCATAAATTTCCGGTAGCTGTATTTCCCCTTCACGAAACCTCCAAACCTTTTGGACATGGCGTTGGATGGATTTTGCAAGTCATTGAATTCGTCGGGGTCATTGGTCAACCCGAGGGTGGCTTCTCCGCCGTTAATGGTGGTGTCTTCTTCACCCTGCTCACGGATCAAGTTGCTAATTTGAGACATCCTTTTCTCATCGTTGATCTTACTGAAATCAACCACCTTTGTGAGGTCGCCAAGCCCCTTGAAATTGGTAGCGAACTGGCTGTCTTCCATGTCGAAAGGTTTAAAATCTTCTTCGAAGCTATTCAGGCTGAGTTGTATTGAAGACTTTATGAGGACTGTTTTGCACGCGGCCCACATTGTACTGGAATAAATCTTTCCTTCACATTCCACGATGCAAACCTGAAAAGATACGAACGGGCAACAGCCATTATAAACTTTACCACGAAGTGAAGTGAGTGGAAGTGATGGAATAATTATGGTACGTGATATGGTAACCGTAGACCAGCCTTGTATCCCATGAGTCCCATGAACGCAAGTGGAATGACCATTCTTCTAATTGCAAAGGGCCAACGTTGATACATTTTAAGACAATTGAGATGGAATCAGAAAGAATATAAAGAAGAGCTACAAAATGTGAGAAAGAGCGAGCATTCGGCATTCATCACAAGGTACAAATACATTTAAGACAGCGCAGGTAACGAGAGACCACTCATTACGATTTGAGGAGCCGTGAGTGAATGGGTTAAAGTTTAGTATTACTGGTCCTGTATTGCAAAAGGCATTTAAAGGAAGAAAAAACAAACAAACAAACAAATAAATCGCATGAAAATGATAATTTCCTTTTAATGATATCATGTACAGCTATTTCCGGTTAGCTAATTGTTGTACTAAGACGACAACCACATCAGCCAGCGCTGCAGAACGATCGTTATCTACGGCCGTTCCTGCTCTGCGGAGATTAGAAACTTGTTTGAAATTTGAAAAAAAATAAAAAAGGAGAGAAAATATATTTGCCGGCTGATCGGATGGCAACGAAACCCCATAGCATGTCGCATTCAGAATTAAACGCTTTCATCACAAATAGAAAGGACATAGTTTTGGTGGTGGTAAAATCGTACCCCCAACGGGGGAACAGAGGTCGCTGTGCGAGGCGCTGGCTCCCCAAAGCTCCATCTAGGAGGCAGGAAAGGTGCGCGGCCACACGGACAGACCAACTATATCTAAAAGCAGGGGCAGACCCCCAATAGTCCTAAAAGTGGTGGGATCTGGGAAGGGAGATGATGGGATGCAGGTGGGCTAATCCCCATCACTGGGTTAGAGTGCTGATGGCTATGGTTATACTGGTGCAGAATTAAGGGTACATTGATTGGGGTCTAAAGCCTGTGTGCTTGCTATATCTTTCAGCAAGAAGAGGGGGTCAAAAGCAAAGTAGAAGCTTCAAAGATCCAATTAAAAGGAGGCAAGGTTTAAAGTAAAAAAGGGAAAAAAGAGGAGTGGGTTAAAAAGAGAGACAGAGGAGTTAAAGTAGTGAGCAGGGAAGGAAGAGATAGAGGGATTAAAAAGAGATAGGAGGTTAATGGAGGAGTAATGCTTAATGGCGTGTGGTTTACCCAGTGGCTGCCTCTTGACGTGTCTGGAAGCAGTGATGGGAGTCAGCATGCACGTGGATGGAGTGGGGGGATAGGCAGAGTCTGCTTCGGCAACACAAATCCTAACGTTATATGTTGTGTATGATAAGTCAGACATATTATAACTGCCACAAGGACACGCGTCTTACGATCACAGAAACAATCAAGTCCTCTGTCTGGCGAAGAGAGTTCCATATCTCGTAGTAAAAATCTCTGATGCGGAATAACGTCTGCGACAGCTCAAGATGTAAAGATGTCAGGAAACTAAGCACTCCATGGTTTAAGCTGCCCAGGTTTTAAAATTGAACCCCGCTTTGCTTTATATATATATAATGTTGGCGATGGAATGAGGAAAGAAATGTATCCATGATAAAGCGTAAGCTTTGTCTGGACCCGACATATAAACAGAACTTAAACACAGAACCATATTGATGACGTTACTTTTAAATCCACTCACTATGGGAAATTAGAATTTTAATTTAAAGATAAGATGCCCTTGAAACATAATTACCTTTTACATTTCCGGGGTACAAATAGAAACCCGGGCCAGAAGTCTCAATCGGGAGAACCCAATTATCTCAAATTGTCCCTTTTTTTTTTTTTTTTTTTACTTGACATATTGTTGGAAAAATCTACAGGTTTTGCATCAAAGCTTAAACATCCCTTTTAATCACATAAGGTCAGCTCTATGTAACCTTATGTGTTGGGCTAAAGCTCCTTTGGAGATGGTTATACGACCCATTTAATGATCCTCAAAATGTAAAAAAAATAAATAAATCAATGTTCTAATTACAGTCATTATAAAGCAAAGCTGAACAAACGTACAAAGCAGCAGGCTGGCAGCCACCATACATTTTAGAGCGTTCCGCCTGACCGACGTCGAGAGAGGGCATTTGCTGATCGTGGCGGTCCTGCTTACGGTCCGTGGCGCTCGGTATGGAAGAATCAATGGTGTGATTAGGCAAACAGCCCGTTTTGCCTGTAACAGCCCGTTTGACACGGCCATTGTCATCCTTCCATGTACATCTCTAACCAGAATTCATTACAAGATGGGATTTAATGGGCAAGAGCCGCCCCTAATTCGCGGCTCGCGGAAAGCACTGAAACACAAATCACGTGAAAATCGAGGTTTTAAGATGTAGATTAATGTAATTAGCGTCGGGATCATTAAGAGGATACAGAGGTGTGTTCATCGTGCTGTGAATTGGGGGTGACTTTCAATGAAAAACAAGCTCCCCGATTTCATATTCATGGGTGGATAACTCAGCCGTTCCTACAGGACTGACCCCTGGGCTGACCTTCCACAACACATAATTAATATATATATAAAAATATATAACACCTACTTATCTACAACTAACATTTGAGTAGAGAAACTTCAGAAAAACTGATTTTTTTTTTATTTCAGACACAAAATAATTAATTAGTAAAACTTACTGTTAATTACAAAAACTCACTACCCCCAGCAGTTTAAAATA
Organism: Sceloporus occidentalis; assembly: GCA_023333645.1. Taxonomy (NCBI): domain Eukaryota; kingdom Metazoa; phylum Chordata; class Lepidosauria; order Squamata; family Phrynosomatidae; genus Sceloporus; species Sceloporus occidentalis. The sequence continues at coordinate 3,206,537 of JALMGF010000111.1, forward strand.
TAAAATATACTTGTATGAGATAAAATACATATATTGCAGGAAAAGGGAAGGCCACAAACTAGAATACAGTCCTGGGGACCGGCTGATATTATCCAGAACGTGCGATTTAAGGGGTGCAGCTTTACCGAGGCTTTTGAAGCAATTTTTTGACATATAGATTTTATTTATACCGGTTATAAAGCCATTTCCTGCTGTTTCTATACACATTATCGGGGCTTTTAGGGCCGTAGAACCCTGCGATACCCTCATACCCAGCAAACATTCTGACCTCCTAGAAAAGAGGAGCAACGGCGGAAGAGAGAGGGGCATCGGGGGAGGAGAGAGAGGTATGTGGAGACGTTTTGGAATGAATAAACTAACGTTAATTTAACGTTTTATTATAATATATCAAATATTTTTCATATTTAATTCCATCATTTTCAGTCTAATTAGGCAGAAGCTCTGCTGCGTATTGTATGCATTATATGGTATAGAAGTCCTTCTCTCCCGCAAGCAGCTCCGGCAAGCGAAGCGAGCGCTGATGTTTCCAACGTCCTCTGTAAAAATGACCCCTATGAGTAAAAAAAAATCATGAAAACCAAAACCACTTAAAGCTCACACATGTCGACCCTATGAGGGATCCGAACTCTTTCGGGGGGGGGAAATGGAATGATTGATGTCCGTTCCGAGCGAAAGTCCGTCCGGGTCGCTGCAAACGTTAATATACTTTTGTTATTTCCAGAAGGCGCGCTTTATCCCTTCTCTACGTACATTCTAACTCCTGAAACAAGCTGACTGGGGCCATATATCATCTCCATGGCCTGTAATTTGGCGGGTTCATATAACCGCGTGGCGCCATGTCCAGGAAAGATCAGTCATATCTGTGGAAATGGCATTGGCAAGAACTGAATGAAAAGGTTTGGTGCTCAGCTTTCAGAAATCCCTACAATTATCAGATCTCCGCTAACTCGTTACTTATTATCGTGGGGTCAGAAAGGGGTTTTATGTTACCAAGAAGGGGGTAGATAAAAGGGACAGCCTCCCAGCAGAAGTGGTAGAGGGTAATGCAGTGAGGGAATGTAAACATGCATGGGATAGACATACGGCTCCTGAATCTAAGACGAGACCAACGAGGCTGCAGAACGATATATATATCTATATCTATATAAAATACATATATAAAAGAACTCCAGCAAAAAGCCAAAATGATTTGAAATATAAAATCAATAAAGAAAATAAAGAAATGAATGAATACTTTACATCCCGGTAAATACCAGATAGGAAGACATTCTTATAGAGAAGCTGGAAATAATGTTCTGATTCAGAATGAGCGAGAACCAGGACAGTGTGAAGGAATGGCATTCACAGGAATCTGTCACTTATACATTCTGTTTAAACAGAGAGCATAAAAACAATCTAAATGTTACATTTATAGAATGTCATGCTATAGCGTGAACATGTCCTATCCTACTTGTGGGAAATCATCCCAGCCCTGCGTATTTATACAGACTCCTTCCGAAGAAGAGACCGCAGAGGTCCCTCACGTTACAGTTATATCCATTTTCCTTATTGATAGTAATTAAAGTCATTACCTTTCCCAATTCATGGTGTCTACTGTATATGCCTGGAAATAAAGTAGCCAACAGAATGTAAGCATTTTTTTTCTTTACTGAGAGAGTGGTAAATAGGTGGAACAGCCTCCCAACAGAAGTGGTAGAGGGTAATACAGTGAGGGTATTAAACATGCGCGGGATAGACATACGGCTCCTGAATCTAAGACGAGAGCAACGACTGATTAAGGTTTGAGTCTTTACAGCAGGAGGAGTAGACGGGGTCTCATCTTATTATGATCACAGACTGTAAATAGGTTTTCCTTTATACCACAACCTATAAAGGATAAAAATGTATCTCTGGAGACGAGACACCATCCTAAAGCTCCAAATTCCGCACCCAGAACCCCCCCCCCCGAACAATTGTCTTGTCAGAATCGTACTGATTTGTCAAAAAAGCTGTCATCTAAAAAGCTTTCTTTTTCAACGTAACAAATGAAGCTGAAAGATTTCCTGGTTAGAAAAACTTAATAGTAAATGTGTGAGTAAGTCATAATTCTTGAAGTTTTTTGTAGGCCTTTGGGATAGAAAGCGTGGGCTTAGATAAAACGAACAAACATTTGCACTGGGAACATTCTCTACTTTGTACCATCGTCATCCTACCCAGAATATCAGGAATACAGGTGCTGCATAACCCCGCTTCTTGATCATGGTGAGATCAGCTACAGGGGAGATCGTAGTAATCGTTTCCCTCTCCAATTTTTTTTTTTTTAAATTAGATTAAATGGATTATTGTACTGATCTCAGTGATGTCACAAAGACATCATCAGGGGTGCCGTTTAATTTCAAGAGAAATCCCTGGGGTATGTAAAGACCCCAAAACGAGTCAAAAAAAGGTTTTTTTTGTAAATGATATAGAAATATAAATTATTTTATAGAATATATATTTTATACTAGAAATAAAAAAAACCCCCTTGCTATCCACAAACCAAAAGTGATCAAGGTTAAATGAAAGGTTTGCTCAGCTCTTCCTGCATGAGAAGCTCCTCGGGGGTGGGCCCGTCATAATGCGGTTTAATAAATGTACCCGGCGCCTTAACTATGTCTAAGATGGAATAAGATGTCGTAATCATACTGGGAGACCATTCCAGGAAGGGGAAGGAAAACAAGCATGGAGGCGGCAGGATTACTTGGCAAAGGTGCCATTTAATACCAAAATTTAAAAAAAAATACATACTGTCAGAACAGTTTGAAACAGACCAAATAATTAAGGAAAAAGGAACCACATTGTAATACAATGGGGAGGGGGGGAATCAAAGCCCCAAATACTTTGTAGTCAGTCACAATTGTTGCTGCTACTAAGTCGATTTTGACACTAATTTTATCAGCATTGATCGGATTTCTTGGAATGGAATATGGTTTTGAATTTTCTTCGAGCTCAGCGCTGATCCGGACACCGATCTGTAATATTTAACTGGACCGCAATCTCTAAATCGGGTTATAAAGTTAAGTAGCGGAGTTTAAAAAAAAAAAAAAAATTACTTCAATAAAATAGTTGGCTTAATAGACGTATTGAACACCACCGGCGAAAACAAAGAGCGATGGATCCTATTATGAAGCCTAACCGGTGAGTGTTTTAGCCGCCGTCTTTAAGGCTCTTGATGATTAGATGACTGGGATAATTGTAATCTCACAATAGCAGATGAAAGCTGAAACACGATGCAAATCTTTGCATCTCAGCGTGTGGAACATTAAAGCTCCTTCCATACCGAGGAAAGTGGTTAATGACATGAGAAGCCGGAATTTGGTTTTATTCATAGGGAAGTCAAAGTTGCGATAATTGATATTGGTGCGTGTGACTGCCTTTTTATTCCCACTCAAACGGATTCAATAGCGGGCCCGTTCCGAAGGCTCCAACGTCAGACATTAGGCAAAAGGAAAAAAAAAAGGACTTTGAGAGCGATGGAAGATAATGCCAGACATCGAAACTAATTAGCGAGTACAAAGCCGCGTCTCGGGTGATTGGATGTTCCGAGAGCAACTTATTTCAATTACATGCAAATCGATGATAGAGTATCTCGCTCCTGTAAGGGCTTCATAGCCGGTGTTATTATTTCAGCGGCAGCTCAGCGTCTGAGACCGGGTACAATGTACGTTAGACTATAGACCAGGGGTGTCCAAGTTTTTTCTGCAGTGGGCCACTTCATCAGAATTGTATCCGTGCGAGGGCCGCACTCATTTTTCACTGAGAGAAAATATGGCCTTTAATAAAATATGCAGATTAAAATAAAGTAAATGACACAAAACCTTTACTCTTCCTCTCACTGATTTCTGGGATTTCTGGGCCTACAAATTCAGGATTCTGGATAAGTAAAAATAAAATAGTTCTATTTATTTTAGGGATGCACCGAAATGAAAATTCTGGACCAAAACCGAAAACTGAAGGTGACCCCCCACACACTTTTAATAAAAGTAAGTTACACACCAAAATTGTACAAAAAAAATTATATATTATGATTGTTAACAGCAATCTCAGGCATACCCAGATTCCAGCATGCACTGGTTGGCTGGGCATTGTCCAATTTTTGTCCAATTTTAGTGTTAACCACACTTTTATTAAAAGTAACACACCACAATTGGACAAAAAAAATAAAAAAACACACTCTTTTTATACCCAGGCAACCAGTGAATGCTGGAACCTAGGCATGATGGGACTGTGATTGCTGTTAGCAGATTGCTGTTAGCTGTTAGCAATCACACTCCTATCATCCCAAGTCAGCCAATACGTGCTGGTACAGGGTGGCTGTAAGTGCAGACCCCATACTGCTGGCAGCATCAATACACAAGGGGGGCAGCTAGGTTTCAGCATGTACTGGCTGACTTGGCATGATAGGAGTGTGATTGCTAACAGCAATCACAGTCCCATCATGCCTAGGTTCCAGCACTTACACATCCATGCTATCACACACACAAATTCATTCATTCACAGATTCATTCCCTCAATCAGACATAGTCATTCAAACACCCTCCCCACCCCCTTACCTGCTCTACAGCTCTCGATGCCGCTCACAGACTTCAGCAGGGGGCGCGGCCTCCCTCGTTCTCCCCACAGAGGAGGCAGGACTGGAGCAGAGAATAGCCCCTCCCACAAGTAAGCAGCAGGGCTCTTGTGATCCTGGCTGCTGATCTCACGCGGGCCGACCCTCGAGGTTCCGCGGGCCAAATGTTGGACGCCCTTGCTATAGACGAAAGTGTGACACCGGGGTATCGCTTTCATAGATCAGACGCCGTGCAATTTACCACCCCAAAAACCCCCCAGACAATCCTCATTTTATCATGAGCTACTTTTTTACCCGATGCGTTTACATAGGGTATTGTCCGTCTGTAGATCACAAGGAGTTATTGTCCATCTGTACCCAGCGCGTACGTTCTTCCATGCAGACCAGGACTGGACATCCGGCGCGTCGAGCCAACAGTGCCACAGACTCACCCGATCTGCCTCTCCAGCGGATATGCCCGGCCCAACGCTACATGCATATATCTAAAAGTGCTTTATTATAATTAATATTCATATATACTTCTGCTAGATCAACGTGTCTATTCTTGGTATGGTTAAGACGTTCATTTCTCTGCCTCTCCTTGTCGTTGAGGTCCGTTGAGATAGCAGCTCCATTTTTTTCCTTAACACAATGTACACAATTAACTTATATTCATTACAGGATTCCTATAGTTCCGGCACAATTCAAGTACTCGAGGTCTCCATAGATCTGGGCAAAAAGTTGCATTTTCGAACCAAGTTTTTTTCTTTTTTTTTTTTACAATTACCGAGACCTACAGAAGTAATGTGAAGCTTCAAACATCCCCTGCAGGAATCACGGGGCGCAGGGCCAGCCTTAGGGGTGTGCGACCGCACAGGGCGCCATGGCAACAAGGGCGCCGTCCGGGACTTAAATTAAAACATAGTTTGTTTTTTTTGTAACTTTATTTAACATCCTCCATGTTAAATAAAGTTTTTTTTTAACTTTATTTAACATGGATGATGTTAAATAAAGTGAAACAAAAAAACCCCGGTGTTTTCATTTAAGTCCCGGGCAGGGTCGCTCGTAAAGTTTTCAGCAACCGCTCGGCGCCCCTCACTCTCCGTGACTCCGTCGCGGTGCCGGCGTTTCGTGCTGAGCACCCGAATTATTCTGGTGCTCAGCTGTGAAGTGCGCTCTGCGGCACAGCGGGAATACGGACGCCTCCCGCTCCCACCGCAGGACTCCGGCAACAAGGTAAGTAAGGATTGGGGGTAGATAGTGATAAGGGGCGGGGGGGGCAGTGAGAAGGGGCAGGGGGGGAGGCAGTGAGAAGGGGCAGGGAGGGAAGGCAGTGAGAAGGGGCAGAAGTGGTAGATAGTGAGAAGGGGCAGAGGGGGGAGATTTTTTTCCTTTTTTGGGGGATGGGGGGGGCGCCAGAGGAATAGTCCGCACAGGGCGCCAGAACACTTAAGGCCGGCTCTGACGGGGCATGCAATGAAACACTGCATGCATGACAGCCTAAACGGCACAACGCACGGGGCATAACTGACCCCATCAACTCTAGGTTGGAAACAGGTTTTTCTGTTAAAGTTTTGGTTAGCCGGCTGGATCTGCATGGAGGAACCTCGTCCCCAAGGTAAAGTCAAGGTGTGACGGGAGCCCTACGCCGAGTATATAAATGCCCCGATACATGGTCCCCTACTGCTTGGATTCAACACTTCCCAGAATAGTTCCAATGGCTTCGGAATTTGCATATGAAGGTTACATTTTGGTTCGAAGTCCATTGGTCCTAAATTATCAACGTGGCAAATGACGGGTAGATAACGAGTCGCAGCGTGGGTTAATGTCTACGTTCACGTCACAGGCTCCCCACCTTATTAGCAGCTCTGAAAACACAAATGAACCCATTGAATCTTAAATGCCCAATTACGGCAAATCACAAACGGGCTGATTTCCACTGATTTAAATGTACAATCTGAAGTCATTATTACAAGCGATTCCTCCAGGCCTATTGAAAAAGCTACGCTATTAACCTTTAGCGACAATTGACAGCCGACGCGGCGGAGGACGCCTGGGTTCACTCCGGGTGAGAGCGCGGCGTATAACGGTAAGCGGCTACAACGTTTCAGCGAGATTCCTTTATCTGAAAAAACATCTCGGCTTCCTACTCGCCATACGTTAAAATTCAGAATGGATAAGATGGAATGGCACCTTCTAAGAACCCAAAGCAGGGTTAATTCACAATAAGATATTGTTTTAATGCATCATTTTCTGTAATGCAAATAAATTAAACTTTCATGTGCAATTAGTTATAGGTGGAACCAGAGTACGGCGTGTATGTGATGACCTGAATTATACAGAAGGAGACACAAACTTGATGTAGAGTTTATTCAAACTGATGGATGCCCTGCACTATGCACAAGACGGGTAATAAGACAAATTAGGCGCTAATGATCAACAGAGGAGTCCAGGCAAGAGTGTTTTCCAAAGGTTAATTAAGGTCTTCTCAAGGAAGAAGAATTAGATTTCCATTCAGGATTAACAGTGGTTTCCACATGGTGTCTCAGTAAAGCCTTCGTCTTACAGGTGTCTCAATTCAAAATGTAAAAAGGTTTGTGAACGTTATACCTGAAGACGTTTTCTAATGGATCCTGTGTCGAGATGTAACCAAAATTGCAATAAATATTCCCTGTAAGTGGGAGCTGCTATAATTATTATTATTATCTTTTATTTATGTAGCTCCAAGAACTTACGCAGCGCTTCTTACAATACATAAATTCAAGGGGTCTGACAAGACTAGAATTGACGGACTGAGACAAACCGATACATTAGGTGGAGAGAGCCCTGAGGGTATCGCAGGGTTCTACAGCCCTAACAGCACAATAATGCATAGACAAACAGGAGAAAATGGGTTTAGAACATTCTTCTTCTTCCAGGGGCCCTTTTGTCTTTAGTGAGGGACAGGTGGAGCCCCCCATACTCTTAGGTTTCAGGGGAGTAGAGCTCTGGGGTATGGGATAATATCTCAATGTTTTGCTACACTCAGACATGAATATTGTCTGAGTGTAGCAAAGCAAGTTCATGAATATGAGAGAGAGTATTAAGCGGTGGCGCAGTGGGTATCTATGAGTATCATGCAGGAACCTTTAGGTGATCGTTTAGGTGAGATTTGGTGTTTTTTATGTTTTTTTATGTTCCCTATTTAGAAAGTTAAAAAATGGTGTACCGGCGCTCTTTCTTGGACGGTCATAACATCTTCTCCACAGCACTTCACGGTATTTTGTTTCCAGGTTTCCGTGTTGGGTTTATTTTCCGCGGATTTGGTTCTTTTCCATACCATTCTGCACTGTTTAGCATATCTCTGTGTCTCATCCCCCCCCCCCAACAGAATCTACTAATTACAAATAGCTTTTTAGGAGCGATTATAAAACAAATGGAAAGGAACTCGGCTGATTCATTTACGAGCCGTGAAGAAGCATTAAAACGTTGATTTATTTTGGTCTCTTCCACAATAAAGACACGAGAGGGATTAACACAACGCTTACACGGCCAACGCAGAACGGCCGCTAGGCATTTTGTGAAGCAAATTCCAAGCCTTAGCGTTTCCTATGCTTGCCTTTGGTTTGAATTATTAGTAATAAAGCATCAACGTCTCACCATGTTCTGATTACTCCGAATATTTATGTACGTGTAGATTTACATCAGTTGTAACGCTGGACGCTCCCGGCATGGTTTAAGCAGATGAGCCTCTAGCGCTAAAGGTTTCCTAAAGCCGCGCAGGTCCTCTGTAAAGCCGTTTTATTATTCAGATATTTTTTAGCAGAGTCAGGTACCTTAAGACTCCATTCTTGGTGGTGTGGAAGGTGGGTGGTCTTTTTAACCCCCAAATTCTCTGAGCCTTAATTGGGTCTCCTCCTTTGAAAGGGTCTTAGAAAATCTGGCCCTCCATTAGGCTCCAGCCATGGAGGGAGGAAAGGGCCACATATGCCCATGGGTGCGGTCCCAGAAAAGGATTGGGGGCCCATTTTTGCGACCTTCAGCACTCAACTTTTCACACTTCGATGGAAAGCACACCTCAATCTTCCGAATTTTTAAATAAAGATTAAGTTAAAGAGCATTCAGATCATTAACAGTGTTAAAGATGACTAATTCCCACCCAACGTTTCCTCCCCTTTTAGTCTTTGGACTTTTGTCGTTACACTTTTCCCCCTGCCCAACTTTTTGCCAACCCCCTTACCACCAGTCCACGATCTCAGCTCCCCTGGAACTATATACGTTTTTATTCTTTTTGTCGTCTTGGTTGTTGCTTCTATGTCTTGTTTTGCGCTCATTTTATTGTTGACTGTAAGCTGCAGACCTCTATATTCCTTGCAAATCTCTTTGTACCGAGAGTTGAAAGCAGGGGGATACTCGATAGGCCACCTAATATTTGTTTCTGTATTATAAATGTCTGAATAATTAGCATTTTTTCGCTAACATTTTTCGATTATTTTGTATCCGCTAAACAAGAGGCATCATTTACAGAGCTAATGAGATATTTGGGAACCAAGACACAAGGCAGTTACGGTGACGTTCGGGTTAATCTGGAAGATGGGTCGAAAACGATTACACGGGCTAACGTTCCAAGAAAAAAGGTGACGTACCAAGAAATTTTGCGTCTGAGTTTCCATAGAAACCAGTGATATAAACGGAGCAATATTAAGGTTTCCACTCTAATGCCCATGCATGCAATGTCCCGTCTGTACGATCTGTGAGTTATGCTATCAGTCACTCAACCTCCATCCTACATCACTCCCCCATTCGATCGTTTCTCTCGAACACACGGCTGTTACCTGGTAATCCGAGTTTTGGCGAATGGTACCAGTGGTTTAATTTGGAAGAAATAAATGACCTCCATATACTGTAATTTTTTTTGCTATAGTGTCTGAGACCATTAGACTTACCTATAACAGGTAAGGCGCGTCTGTAACAAGTAATCATTTCGTTTGAGTAAATACCCTTTTAAGTATTGATTTGTTTAAATGGCCCCCGCTTCGGCGTTCCTCTTTATAAATACTCTCGCTATTTTGTTACTGCTCCGAATCGCTCTTGACGTGATTAAGATTCGGTGACATGCGCAGTATAACGGACCTCGTTACGGCCTTCGTGGTAAAGATAATTCCAGAAATGAGTGAGATTTATACACGCTATTCCCTTGAAGGATACATAATGAAGGGTTGGAATAGGGAAATGTGGCTATGGTTACCAATACCCCTGACCACCAGTCTTATCATTTATCTCTTAGTTATTTCGAGTTACGCTTATGGTGCCGATTTACAAGAATGTTCCTTTCTGACAGAGGCAGAAGAAGTACCTTTTCAGGTAAAAAAAAAACCTACGTTAATTTTACACCCAAACAAGACGTATCCAAGGTCCTTCTTTGCTCCAAATGCCGTCCCTGGACCAACATTCCCTATTTGTATACCCTATGTGTTTACTAGAGGAAGCCGACCTTGTATTTAAACTATTTATTTATTCCGCCAAACCCGCTTGGTGGTATAATCTACATCTTAACGCCACTGACTGTGGAAAGTCCTTTCCTTAACACGCAATCAATCTTCCCCTAACTGTGTTTTCTGTAATGTTCTAAAAGTAAAACTATCCACCGGCAGGTCTTTGTCCTTGTGTATATATATATATATATATATATATATACCTGTATACGGTAACCATACACCGTACGCGGCTTTTCTCCAAAAATCGAGAAAAAAAAAATGAGATCTTCCATTCCTTTAATACATTTTTGCCCGTCTCTCCCATTCACTCCCATGATGCCTATTTAATGAACTGATGCCCAAATTTGCCCTGCATGCCCACCAGGCCCGGACTGGGACAAAAAATAGGCCCGGGCATTTAAGCCTGAGCAGCCCATATTTATTTATTTATTTATTGTTAAAGCCCACCCTTCATGTACCATCTTTGCATTTAATCATTCACACAAATCATTAACACATTCATTAATGCAGTCTCACAAATCATTCAAGCAATTCATCCACACATGAATTCATTAATTGTCATACGCATTCACACAATTCATCCACACATTTATTCATTCATTCATTCTCATACGCATTCACACTACCCCCTCTCATCATCTTATCTGCCCCTTCTCACTATGTTCCCCCTTTTCACTATGTAACCCCCTTCCCCACTTCTCAATATGTACCGCCTCTATCTATCCCCTCTCCCCCTTTCTCACTACCTAACCCCCCTCTGCCCCTTCTCACTGCAGCCCCTTCCCTCACCCTACTTACCTTGTTGCCAGAGCAAGCAGCAACTGCGACCGCGCCTGTGGCAGGGCAGGATTGACTTAGGGGCTGATGGAGCTGCAGTTCCAGGCTCCTACCTTAAAATAGGCCCAGTCAGGACCGGACTGACTGGGCCTATATGGCCGCATTAAGGCAGAGCCCCTTAAGCCCGCCGCAACTGCAACTGGGTCCGCCACTCTAAGGCAGAGCCGGCCTTAGGCCTTAGTCCTGTGCGGACTACTCCTCTGGTGCCCCCCCATCCCAAAAAAAGAAAGGAATAAAAACTTGTAACAAAACTCCCCTTTCTCACTATCTATCCCCCTGTATCACTATCTACCACCTCTGCCTCTTCTCACTGTTATCATTATATACTGAGGCAGACATTGACGGTGGTACAGCATAATACTTATCACTATATACTGAGGCAGAAATTGACGGTGGTACAGCATAACACCTACCACTATATACTGAGGCAGACAATGACGGTGGTACAGCATAACACCTATCACTATATACTGAGGCACACATTGACAGTGGTACAGCGTAATCCCTATCACTATACATTGAGCCAGACATTGACAATAGTGCAGCATAACCCCAATCACTATATACTACGCCAAACATTGTTGTGGTGTAGGCCTACCACTTCATTGTCTGGCTTAGTAGTAGGGATGCACCGAAACGAATTCTGGACTGAAACCGAAAATGCAGCATTTACCTGGCCAAAACCGAATATGACCCCCCCCAACACCATAAAAAAAACCCTTTTATTTAAAGTAAGTAACACACCAAAATAGGACAAAACAATTAAAAAACAATATTATATGTATATATATATGATTGTTAACAGCAATCACATTCCTATCATGCCCAGGCATACCCAGATTCCAGGATGTACTCGCAGACTTGGCATGATAGGAGTATGATTGCCCTATCTACCCCTTCTCACTCCTTCTGCCCCATCTACCCCTTCTCACTCCCTTCTCCCCTATCTACCCCCTTTCCCCCGTCTCACGCCCTTCTCCCTATCTACCCCCTCCTAACTATCTACCTTCTCCCTCTTTGAAGTTCACTTACCTTTCTGGAGTCCTGCGGTGAGGGTGCAAGGCCTCTGCCTCCCAGCTCTGCCACTGTATGGAACAGTATAGAGTGATGGGAGTTATGATGTACTTTTAGAGCATAATTAGATCATGAAAAAGACATTGGAAATGGTACAGCATAACACCCATCACTCTCACACACTTACTAATCCACACGCATACCAATCCACACGCACACCAATCCACACGCATATACCAATCCACACGTATATACCAATCCACACGTATACCAATCCACACGTATATACCAATCCACACGTATATACCAATCCACACGTATATAACAATCCACACGTATATACCAATCCACACATATATACCAATCCACACGTATATACCAATCCACACGTATATACCAATCCACACATATATACCAATCCACACATATATACTAATCCACACATATACCAATCCACACATATATACTAATCCACTCTCACTGAATATTTTCCTCTTTTCTCCTTACATCTCCTTTTCCTCCTCTTCGCTCCTCTTCTTCAGTTCTTCTGTCTTCTTCCGGGTCAGAGGGCACTGAGAGCGGTGGGCGCGGCTTCAGTGTTGTGCGCCGGGATCTAACAACAAACCCCGGCGCACAGCAGCTGTTGCCGCGCGGATCACAAGGGAGCGGTATCGGAGGTCTTTAGCAGACCTCCGGCTCCCTTGAGTGATTTTAAGGCGGGTTGAACCCGGCTTAAAATCACTCAAGGGAACCGGAGGTCTGTTAAAGACCTCCGATACCGCTCCCTTGCGAGCCTGCTCCTCCAGCGGCGGACATTACTGTCCGTCTCTGGAGGGGTGCCGCAAGTTGGCACCCCCTGATGAGCGGCACCCGGTGCGGACCGCCCCCTAGAGTGTGACGCCCTGTGCGGTCGCACACCCCAAAGGCCGGTCCTGCTCTAAGGGGCCGGGAAGCCCCCACCAGGGCCGGCCTTAGGGGTTTGCGGCCGCACAGGGTTTAAATTAAAACATCGGGGGTTTTTTTCAACTTTATTTAACATCCTCCATGTTAAATAAAGTTAAAAAAAAAATTATTTAACATGGAGGATGTTAAATAAAGTTAAAAAAAACCCCGATGTTTTAATTTAAACCCTGTGCGGCCGCAGACCCGTAAGGCCGGCCTTGGTGGGGACTTCCCGGCCCCTTAGAGTGGCGGACCCGGTCGCAGTTGCGGCGGGCTTAAGGGGCAGGTGCCCCTTATGCCCTGCGTTAATGCGGCCGTAGGTAGGATAGGGGCCTGGAGCTGCAGCTCCATCAGCCCCTAAGTCAAACGCCCGGTGTGCCCGATGGCCAGTCCGGGCCTGATGCCCACCATTTATATATATATATTATATATATATATGTTATATAAAGAGCCCATGTAGCGTGTTCATCCCCTACACTCATTCTGATTTTAATGCTAACTGCCTGAGATTATGAACCGCTATAGTGGATTACTCCAAGGTTGTTGTTTTTTTTCTCCCCCAAATGCGTAATTTTACATTTTCTATGTTGAAACGCATCTGTCATTTCACTGCCCTTTCTTGTAGATGGCAAATATTTATCATTTCATTACCTTACAGAACCTTATGTCATCAGGAAGACAGAAATTGTGTTTCAGTGCCCTGTTCAGGTAATTGATGAATAAATTAAAAAGAATGGGGCCAAGGACAGAACCGTGGGCTACTTCACTTTTTTTTTCCAGCGTCAAAACGTTCCATAAACACTAACTCCCTGTATTGTGTGGTTTTCTCCCAGAAATATGTGTTTTCATTGATATATTGACATTCCTCAGAGCACAGTACTGAGTAATTGTTCTTAGTTCTGTACGTTTGGCTCCTAGAGCTGTAGACATTTTTGTGCTTTTATGCCCTATTCATTAGTTTTTATGTAACTGAAATAGTCATTTTGAAGATTAATGCTCTATTTGCACAGTATAATTTATAAAGCCGTTTCCTGCTGTTTCTATACACATTATCGGGGCTTTTAGGGCTGTAGAACCCTTTCGACCCCCTCATACCCAGCAAACATTCGGACCTCCCAGAAAAGAGGGGCATCAGGGGAGGAAAGAGGGGCATCAGGATTTGGAGTCCTCATAAGACACTTAATAATATGCAGATATGATATTGTGGTCTGGCTAAACACAAACAGGTATATATTTTTGTACATATAAAATTATTTGACACCTCTGTTTTGGAATCAGTCATAGTTGTGTTTGGATTGTTTTCCAATGATTACTCTGTATCACCTCCAGTTTTGCCTTAATTATAAAAAAGGTATCGGGGAAATTATATAGGCTGATTGGATGTTATCTGCTGCAAAATTCTTTGTTTCTAGAAAACACGAATCGTCTTCGTCGGCGCTTTCAGAAAATTAAATGAGTTTCCCGATTATCTGTGCAAGGTGCAGCGTTGATTCGAAATGTCAAAACATTATTCAGGTTATTGTAAAAAAACATTTTGAGACGGTTACAATGATAATCGGAAGTATGTATTTATCTGTGATTGCCAGATGTACAGATTGGTGACTAACAGAGACGTGGGATGAGGGTGTGTTTGTGCGTGCGCGCGCGCGTGTGTGTGTGTGTGTGTGTGTGCGAAAGAGTGATTGTCAGATGTGAACAATGCATCACAGAACAATGCAAAAACTTTTAAGTGAATCTGTCAGTTACTCCAAATCCACTATTTTAGAGTTCTCTAAACTAAATAAACCAATGCCATGGGGTTTACAGAGAAAAACAAGCAATGCACGTTACCGTTCTCCTTGTTTTGGAAAGAAAAGCACATTTTGTCCATTAAAATAACTGGATAACGAACGGATGAGAAATCCAGCACAGACGGGGTTAATGCTGTAAATGACTATTGTAGCTGGAAACGGCTGATTTTTAATGGAATCTCTTTATAGGCGTAAAGAGACCCTTTATCACTCCCATCACTCCTGTGTTCCAATGGCCCTTTATCACTCCCATCACTCCTGTGTTCCAATGGCCCTTTTTCACTCCCATTACTCCTGTGTTCCAATGGCCCTTTATCACTCCCATCACTCCTGTGTTCCAATGGCCCTTTATCACTCCCATCACTCCTGCATTCCAATGGCCCTTTATCACTCCCATCACTCCTGTGTTCCAATGGCCCTTTATCACTCCCATCACTCCTGTGTTCCAATGGCACATTGTGTTTGCTGATCCAAGTTTAAGTATAAAAGGATAATTGATGGTTAGAAAACCCTTTTGCAATTATCTTACAGCCAGAAATGTCCTTGTTTTCCATGAAAACGTATTATTATATTTTATTTATATAGCGCCAACAGTTTACGCAGCGCTTGATACAATACATAAATTCAAGGGGTCTGACAAGACGAGAACTGACAGACTGAGACAAACCGATACATTAGGTGGAGAGAGTCCGGCTCGCAAGCTTACAATCGAAGTGACCCCAAACATTTAAGTGGTAGTTTCTATGTGTTTATATTGTCTTTGTGTATGTTTACCTGCTGCCATATTAGTTTATTCGGTATTCAGTTTGAACAACGAAAACGCATTATTCATGTTCGTTTTCATGTTCTCCCAAATACGAATGCACACGTTGACTGATAAGGTAACCCCGTGGAATGTATCCGGTGAAGAGAAGTGACAAAAATTGTAAATGTCCAGAAAGATAAAAGATTGACCTGTGGAGGTGATCTAGTGTGTGAGACGTCTTCTAGATGACTCGTTGTTCTAAACCCAACGCAAAAACAACTAAAAATCTATACGTGCAGGAGGAAGGTTGTAGTTAATGGCGGATATTCGGATAAAAATATTTTTATTAGTGATATTACAGAATGGTAATGGTATTTCAGTAAATTAGAAGAATGGGGAGGGTGAGGCAGCTGCACTTTAATGTAGAGAAATGTAAAGTCATGCACTTGGAACATAAAAATCCCAAGCAGAATATAGCATTGGGGGCACTGTTCTGTCAGCGGGCAATGCAATAAAGCATCAAGAAAAGCAAGATAGGCCTCATTCGGCCCATCTAGTCCCATGCATGTTTAAATTCCCTCACTGCATTAACCCCTATCACTTCTGCTGGGAGGCTGTTCCACTTATCTACCTCCCTCTCGGTAAAGCAAAACTTCCTTACATTCCATCTCAGCCTCTGACCCTCTAGTGTTAGATTCTGGTCTCTTGTTGTAACTTTCCTCCTCCTTTGAAATAAACTTCCCTCCTGTATTAAATCCCATTATATATTTCTCTCTCTCTCTCTCTCTCTCTCTCTTTTCCAAGCATATTGGAATCCATTAGTTTTTCATGATCATTTACTATTTTAGTAGTTAAAAATGAGTGGTCTTTACTCTGTAGCCATGCAGGAAAAATTGCCGCTGCCTGGTGCCTGATCTGGGATGCATATTTGGGAGTAAATTAGAATGGAATATAAATAGGGATTTTATCGCATTGATGCTTTGACGTCTGACGTGACAACAGGTGCACAATCCGACATTCTGCAAATCAGAATAAAGATAACAATTTCGCAATGTAGTCAACATTCATTGCCCTTATTAAGATCCTCTCCCGCCTCCACAAACCATTTACCCCAGTTGCTTCCCTGTGTGTTTTTATTACACCGCACTGGGAAACTCCTGGGACGGAGGCAGGTGCCCCTCTTGCCCCTGATTACGTGAGGTCGGTTTAGTCTTTGTAAGAGAACCTTGTCAGGGACGGACCTTCTTAATGAATAATATAAGGTGTTGTGCATGTATGTAACATGAGATGTATATTTCCTAGGACTGCTGAATACCAAAATATTATTTTAGGTCTCTCCATAAAGTTGCTCATGAAGTTTATGGTTGGTAAGACAACCTTGACAAGCTGATTATCAACCCATTAACCCGACACTTTTAGAAGATCTTAGGTGACACACAGATGGAAAAGGCTTTTCAGGACTAGACAGAAGCCGTCTTGGAGAAAGGCAAAGACCTATTATTAATGTAATGATTACACTGCGGGTTTTGGCACCGGGTAATGAACATCTATCTTCATTTACAGGATGATGACACTGTTCTTAGAATGGTACTGATTAAGAATGTTCCCAAAGCTTCCAATGCATCGCGGCCGGATTGGCAGAGGTGGGGATCATATAAGGAAATTGGATTTGGTTACAGACGCCTCTGTAAAGCGCAAAGAGCCTGGGCTGTCAAATGCTCCGTGATGAAAAAGGTGATCAAAGGAGAAGAGAATTTTAAGTAATCTGACCTAAAAAAAAAACAATGAAGGAAGGTTGTGTATATTTAATTGTTTCAAAAGTAAAGCGTTAGCATGTGTGAAAGGATGCTGTTAGTATGTGTGAGAGGAGGCCGTTAGTATTGTGTGTTAGCAGGTGTAGGTGTTAGTGTGATTGCGTGTGTCAGTGCATGGTGCTAAAGTTAGGGTAAGTGATGTGAAGGAGACAGTGTGTGTATATGTTTGATGTGTGTATGATGTTAGAGTGAGTTGGTGTTAGAGCGAGTTTGTGTGTTAACATGCACGTGTGTTTTAGTTAAGCAGGGGGTGGGGACTGAAGAAACAATGCACCCAGGGAAATACTTTTACACTCTGAAAAAAAGCAGTCTCAATGACCACAAGGACATACTAGTACGTCCTACTGGAAAAAAACACTTGAGAGCTTTCTAGGGTTGAATGAGACTTTCCAGGTGAAACGCTGCTTCCCTAGGACTCCGGGCCACTTTCCTTTTTTCTAGGCGGGGCAAGTGCATTTGTTCACACCCACTCTCCGCCCATTTCCCTTCCTACTCCCAGCCCAGAAGAAGAAGAGGGAGAACTCTGGGTAGCCTACGATGGGAAGTCCAAGGTATGATTTTTGCCCAGTTGTTCCCAGTGCATTGGCCCATCGAGCCATCAAAGTAGTCCAGCAGGAACCCTTGGGAGCTGGCCAGGGTCAGGGAGATATATTTCAGGGTTTCATTTGCATTTAGCTTCAGGCTTGGACATCCCACTCAAAAAAAAAAAAAGTGGGCAGCCCAGGGGGGACTTTACCTTTTTTTTAATTTTTTTTACATTTGTTCAGGACAGCTCACCAATTAAGCCTTTAATATAATTGTTTACGAGGCTTTTAACCCACGTTTAGTGGTTATTCTTACATAATATTTGGTAGCGTCCCGTTGTTCAAGCACTTGCTTCATCGTACAGCGAATTTACTTAACCGAATATTGTTGAAATAGTAACAGAGCTCTTTATTAACAACAACGGAAGCTGAGATTGGGTTGGCCTTTAAAGGTTATGTCCGATTAAATTATATTTTTTTTCCCGCGAGGTAAATATTCTGGACAGCTAGAAAGAAGCGGAGCCGAAATTCATTTAATTACTTCACTTAGTTACAAACATGCACGCTACAGGTAGGCGAGCTTAAAACAGAGACATTTAAGCGCATTCTACTCTGTGGATGAGTCACAATATGGTTATTCTTTAGGACAAAAAGTCAGATGATTAATTGTGTTGCAGTCGTTGGCCTCGTCTTAGATTCAGGAGCCGTATGTCTATCCCATGCATGTGTAATACCCTCACTGTATTACCCTCTGCCACTTCTGCCAGGAGACTGTTCCATTTATCTACCACCCTCTAAGTAAAGGGAAAAAATCTTTTGCCTCTACTGTGATCATACGTTTCTTTTTGTGGGGTATGAAAAAGAGTATACTGCCGGCTGCATTGAAGACTGCTGCTGCCCTGCATGGACTTATTTTTTTTAAAATAAAATTTGGGTAGGGCTGCAACTAACGATTATTTTAATAATCGATTAGTTGGAAGATTATTTTTTCGATTAATCGGATAAAAAAATGCAATTTTTTAAAATTTAAAATAATGTAATAAAAAACGTACAATTTACACTTTCATCTCTTTATTGCAATGGCCTCTCGCTATTCACCTTCTTATTTTACTGACATAATAATAAAAGCTACAAGAACCCAAACACAGTGTACAAAGTTATTAGTAAATATTAATTCATATGTTAACTATTTTTCATATTTAATAAAAACTGAGAAAAAAGCCTTGTTTATATTTTATTTACCAAACTGCCCCCAGTTATGCACATCTGACCCCCAGATTGCCACTCTGCCCCATATATGCCTTATACCTCTTATATGCCAGAGATTCCACTGTGCCCCCGATATGCCTTATACTCCTTATATGCCAGTGATATGCAACTGAGCCCCCTGATATATATACCCCCAGATATGTTTTATGCCCCCCTGATATGCCTAATATCGATTGACAACGATTTTCATTATCGATTATTATCGATTTTATCAATTAGTTGTTTCAGCCCTAAATTTGAATATTTAAGTAGACAATTAAATTGTATGTTTTAATATTTGTAACATGTTTTATATGTTTTGCTTTTGTAATATAGCTCCCCGGGTCCTTGTTATCCTGAATCTCTTTTCTTTTTTGCATTTCATTATAAGCGCTCCTGGTTAAAGAAATTATCTCCCTTCAAATGATAAAAAAATACAATTATATCAAAACACCCAGTACCTCTAAAAAGTTTTTAACCCCAGTGCCAATCTTGGGTAAACAAGCCGCTTCTCAGGGTCACACAGTCTGGAGCCGACTCCTTCGTAGCCTCCTTGGCTTTAATGATATCTGAGGATCCACATCGGTGCTTTTCTCCCTTCTATATCACAGCTGGAATCCCTGCTTGAATACAGGTGACTGTGACCTCCCGACAATTTGGTGGCCGCCATTAACGAGCCATAACGATATGATCTCGGTGACGGGGTTAACCCCTGTAGAGTCTCAGCATCAGATAATCGGGAAAGTATTCTAAACTGATCCCGAGCCTTAATTTTGTTACGTGCGAGCGGCCCTCAGAAGGTCTGCCGACGACTGTTTGATGAACGATATGAATGAAATGCTCGTTAACACAATGCGGGCATCAAACTGAATTATTATTATGTTTTAAGGCAAATTACCACCCACAGCTGGTGCTAATGGGGGCATTTATTACGCACTCTAACCGCCGAAATCACTAATAACAGTCAGCGTGTGTCAGGATGAAAGGGACTGAAAACAATAGAGTTTTCTTAATCATCATCAATCTATAGAAAATGGCCACATGGACAGGTATATATTTTGTATATGCCCCCAAAGCTTGGAGTGGAGGCTATAAGGTAGGGAACCTCCTGAACCCGGGACAAACGCTAAATGCTACAGTTAGAGGGACACTCCGACCATCATGTACACTTTAGAGCACACGGCAGCTGAGTGGTCCTTTTAAAAAGCGGTCCTGCGCCCGCTTAGTATACTCCGTCCCGGGCAGCTCCAGCACTGGCTCGACAAAGGTCCCCGGGGGGGGGTCTAGCGCGACTCCCCCTGTGAACATGCGCAATGATTTCAATGAGGGAGCTTTCCTGCCGCTAACTACCTGTTGTAAGCAGCCAATTAGTAGCATGGAAACAGGACCAGGGAGGGGGGGGTGTAGAAGTGCAGCTCTGGAGATGCAGTTTCTCCTAAAAGCTAAGTACTAAAAGTATTTTATTATACTCTTGGTTGGCTGGGACATTAGGCGGCCCCCTAAGTAATCGGGAAAATGACTCAAAAAGATCTGGAACCAAGGAGCTGTTTGACGACTCTGACCCTTTGTCTTGTATCTTACCCTTCAGCCATTCAGTCCGCTGACAGCAGTGCCTGTTTTCTTATCTTCACAGATTCATTGGGCTTTCCCTTCTCTTTTTAATCATTTCTGATATACTTCTATTTAACCGATATGATCTCTGCAACAATAGAATCTAACAGATAAGAGCCATTCGGCCCATTGCATTTTCCTCTGTCAACTTTGGTCTACAGGGCTTTGGCAGCGGCAGACAAGGATTCCCCCGTGGGGTCTCCGCACGCGTCATGATGTCATATCCCGGCGCTTCGCTTCTCTCAACGGCATTGTGACCTAGAGCTGGAATGGTAAGCATTTGTTGCCATGACAATAAATCTTTCTAAATATCGCTCACTCTTTATAAATATCCCCTATTGTTTTGTATGGTTGTTGAGCGATTCTCAATCATAATTATCGTTTGTTACATTTTAATCTGAGAAATCCAAAATGGAGACCGGTGTAAAGTCCTTGCGCTCGAACTCAACTCACACTCACATTCTTAGGAGCTACGAAGGTGCAAATTCTAATAAATGCAGACTAAACCAACATTCTAATGGCTATTTACATTACAGAGCACTCGGTATATGAATATAAACCCATCGGCTTCGGAACAGCGGGTGTTAAATCTGATAGGAACCCAAAGTACATGATGAGAACGGCACGGGTAAGTGCGCGGATTAATCCCATAGTGTCCTCCTGCAGATTGTATATTATATTATCACAATGTGCAGCCGCAGAAGCTTAATTTCCCTATTCAAAACTGATTTGTACTTACGCACGGAAATCACTTGTCTGCTTAGCCGCGTTCCATCACCTATTTTAGCGGGCGAGAATAAGAAGGACTAAAACGTAATTTCTTTACATCAGATCCTATCCGTTAGACGTCGCCCCCCTAATGCAACGTGTCAGGCTTACAAGGTTTTATCAGCGCCAGCTGGGCGCGCTGTGATTCCCGCTAACCCCGCGGGGCGGCTCACCTAAGCTCCGTTGATAAGAGATTGATAAATGGATCGGCTTGGTACCGGATTTCTGGAGGAGGGCTGGAATCCTAACGTTTATTTAAACGGAACACGCAGATTCTAGAATCTTACTCGTTAGGCTGTCCAGATGTCCCCATTCTCAAGATTCCGTCCTCGTTTTTTTTTCATATTATCCCCTAAACCATGTTATGCATAAAGATACATTATATCGTTTAATTTAAATGCTAATAAAACATATTGATCTTCATAGCTACCAGCATAATAGTTCTGTTACTTAATTTTTATATTTACTATTATTATTTTTATTATTAAAGTTTTATTTATAAATATAAGAGGGGGCAGAAAAAATGACGTTGGTCCTAAATCTCTTTATATAATTATAAATACATTACAAAAAATAAAATTATATTAAATAAAATAAAAAAGGAAGCTAAATAATAATAATAATAATAATAAAAATTGACGGTTCGGAGGTAGGATAGTTGATAATAGTATAATAGTAAAAAAGGTAAAGTGTGATATCTACAAATGTATCTCCGCTCTTTAATGTATGTTTCTTTGGTACATTAGCTGCTTCACCCGTATATATATATATATATATATATATATATATATATATATATATATATATATATAGTTTATGGCTTTTTAAATAAGCAATGTGTGGAATGTACGTGAGGAGAAGCAATGCGAGTAACGATTTACTAAGATGAAATCTTGACAATGACCTAAAGATCCTCTCCAGGTTTAAATAGACCGGCGGCTGACGGGCTCACATCTGCAGAAATGCGGGGTGTGGGGGTTAGGGTGAGAAGGAGAAAGACGATGTGACGGCGATCGGGAGGAGAAAACGTCGCGTTTATTGGTTTTCGAGCAGAGTTAACACTTGTTAACCGAGACCGAGGAAAGAGAGATTTCGCCTTGAAAATCAATATGGCATTTCTGGCGCGGCGCGTGCACGCGCGGCAGGCCTGTGAACGCCAAAGTGTATCCAATGAGGGGGATGAGCCCGTCGAGGGGGGATGATTTGGGCCTTTAAAGTGATTGTTCAATACTTATGGAAATGATGAGTGTTGGGGATACTCTTTCAGCCCTTTCAGTGAAAGACCATAAAGAGTAACACCGGCCCGACACACCACGGGGTGTCTAAGTGGGGTACAATGAGGGCAGCATCTTGCGCATGGTCGTTGTTAACATTGTCGGTTCTACCACTGACAACATGCTATGTTAAACCTGGAGGAGAAGCTCTTTCGAGGGCACCTAATTATTTGGGGGTAGCAAATGTCCTGTTATGCTGCCCAGGAACCCCCTCATTTTTTCTTTATAGGGCTGGTATAGGAAGCTGTACGGTGGGATTGGGTGAATCGAACTGAAAGTGTGTTCAAATTGAGTGAGATATAGTTAGAAATTAGTGGTGTACAGCCTGGAGTGGAAGGGGTTACCGTTAACATCTTCCCCTATGCTTCCCTTATTGCCCCTATAAAATGTTCCCTAGCAGATACAGTCTGGCCCAGGATGGGGGGAATAAAGTGTGGCCTCTAAGAATAAAAAATCAGTTCTTGATATAAATAAGTCTGCATTTTTTTAGAAGCACATTAAACATTAAATATACCTATTTTGGGGGGGCAGGAGGTGCTATAATCCCCATGCCGTCTAAAATCCCAGGTGCCTCCTCTGTAAAATCCCAGTCGCCCTCCCAATTAATAATAAAGTTTCCTTTATTCAACCTCAAATGCCCTGGGACGCAAAGTGAGCTGGACGTGCCGCGCTGCAAAGCTGGGGGCGGAGTCTCAATATCCAAAATGGCAGCACACGTCAATTATCCATAAATAGAATATTCAAATAAATAAACTGAATCCGTCAAACATAATTGCATATAATAACGCTAAATGAAACAAAATGAATAACGCAATGTTGTTTTCACGGTGATGGACGCTTTCCTTTGTGCTCGTGTCATCTATAGTAAAGTAATGAAGTTTTTATGTTTCAGTGTCTCGGATCCCTATATTACAGCCCCAGGAAGTCAAGATACGACATCTGTTTTCTCGTACGGTCACATTTATATTCCAGTTGAAGCAAAGAGCAGAAAAGCTAATGAATTGACAGATGTGTGACTAATTATTGTATAAATTGCAATTAGCCTCGCGGGATCTCAGACCGCCCTGACTGTAATTCTCCATTCCTTCAGATACAGTCAATGGAAGAAGAAGAAGAAAAAACCTGCATATACTGGCAGTGATAAAGTACATTAACTATAAAAAGCAAAGAAGTGGGCTTAAAATACAAATTGCCCAGAATATTAAAGAACGCATCGGCTTCCCAGACAATTTTCAGTCATTTCTCTGTTCTTTTTACTGCGTAATTACTTTGACAGCAAATGGAGTTACGTCGGATAAATCAATCAACGCTAAAAGTGATTCACGTACCTGGCAAAGAATGTCCGAAGGCACGTACACTTTAACATACCCGCAATAACGGGAGCTTGCTGGGTATGAGGGGATCGCAGGGTTCTACAGCCCTAAAAGCCCCGATAATGCGTATAGAAACAGCAAATAAGTGGGTTTATATGTTATGTGAATGGCATGTATTATTCTTTGGAATATCTCACTCAGCTATCTAGTTGTCGTCTCAACTGGCCCTTGAATTCTAATTTAATGATATCCCAACATGGTGAGAAGCAAACTGGTGCTTCTCTCACTGCTCTATCACAGCTGAAATCCCTGCTTGAATACAGGTGACTTCATTAAGACTAACTTTACTTCCTGAGAAGTCATGGCTTTCATAAGGACCGCTATTAGACCATAATTTCTGGGTACTTGAGACGCTGCTAAATGGGCAGATTACAGGGGTAAAGGACTGCGACGTAACAACAATGCCTTCATATTGTGCTCTACCCCGCAACGCGCCTTTGTCTGCTCTGCTTGGTATGATGTCATACTTTGGCGCTCAGTGGAATAGACCCAAGGGTTCGAATCACCTAAAATAGTGTGGTTTTTTTTTTAAACTTAAACAGACTTCAGAACCGATTTACCGCTTGGCATCAGAATTATTTTATCTAACGTTCCTTTGGCTTTAAAGGAGGCCCTGTCCTTGGTGCTGAAAGGGTTAAGTGAAGCTGACTACTTCATGTTTTTTTTTTTAACCTAGCAGGATAATTAAAAATAATCAAGGGAGTAACGTTTCGTTCGTTTCAGAAAAGGCGCGTTGCTGCCGTTTAATTTCCTGCCGCTGATTACGACGGCGCGTGGCGCTCTGTAAATAAGGAAAGCCCGTTCGATGGCCGCATGTCTGCGGAAAAACAGATGTCGAATCAGAAGCACGCGACAGGCGAGGAGGAAGGATGTCAAAATAAAAGGGCTAATTCTCCATACCTATCAGGTTTAATCATAATTCCATACTTAGAATTTAATAATATCGAATCAAGTCATTACTGTCACGGACTGGGTCCAAGCTGATGGCAGAAGGACCCAGCGCGCCCGATGGTTGTTTGCAAGAGTCTCGATGCAGCAGTGGAGTCTGGGGCAGGGCCTGGTGCAGGGTGACCACACTCACCCAGGCGTTGAGCACCTAGGAAGTGCAGCCAAACACCAGCGCCCTGATATGGCAGCAGATGTAGTCCAGAATAAAACGAATCCTGCAGGCACCCAGGAGCAGGCATGAAGCATATCACATGGATCACGAGCAGGATGCTGCAGGCTGGGAGAATGAAGGCTAAGCAAAGGGTTAATGTAGCAGACACATAACACAGCAAAGGAAAGGGAGACCAGGCAAGAAACATGATATAGAATATACATGAGAAGTGGCTAGAAACAAGATATGAATAGAGCAAAATATAAACAGGCACTAGACGAGGAATAAACATAACTAGACAAGACATACATAGTACAGGGCACAACAAAGGACAGGGAAGAAGGCAAGGAACACAGGGGAAGGAGTGAGGAGCCGGAACCCTCGGACACTTCTCCTATAAGCAAGGATAGGACATATTAACAGGGACATGGGGAGAGGAGAGAGGAACCGGAATCCTCAGATGATTCAAGGAAGAAGGGCAAAGGTACATAAAGACACACAAACATGACTACAGAAACTAGCCTAGGACTACAAGATAACTATTGGAGATTTCGTCACATGATATGGCCATAGTATGCTTAGCCCACCACTACGCCAAAGTACTCCAATGACGGTGGGTCCTAACGCTAAGCCCTGCTGACAAAGATACAAAACAAACCACACGTATAAACCAAACACATAGCACTAAGACATACCTTAGACTGCAGACTGAGACAAACAGAACACAGGTGGGGCGCACCTTATAAAGGAAGCAGAGCTGAAGCAAAGAGTCGGAGCAGAAGCAAGGAATGGAAAATAGAACAAAGCAAAAGGAAATCCAGGAATGGATCAAAGCAAAGCAGAGAAACTAAAGCAGGACAGATATGCAGCTCCGCAGCCTGGGCAGACCGTGACAATTACAGCGAGCAAACAACTCGAACGCTGAACGACAGGGATCAGCGCCAGCCATACGCGCAGCCGTTCTTTTAACCCTGAATTTGCAAAGGCTAATGACGTCTGTCCAATGAGAAGCGTCCCCTACAGCCTATGCTATACCTTAGAAGTGCCCCTGGTCAGTTGGATCAGTCCCTCTTTGGAACCCACATCCTTGAGCCCCTCTTTCCTCCCCTGATGCCCCTCTTTTCTAGGAACTCGGAATGTTTGCTGTTAAAGGAACAGTCATGTCAACATTTTTCGAAAGGTTCCACGGCTCCAATCCTTGGGATTGTGGCCCTGTTAGTCTGATTAGCAGGTAGCGTGCCAGTATTGGGGGTTTTAAAGATGCTCTTTGAGATTTGTATCCCGATTCTGAGGCTGCTGCCCAAAGAAAGAGGACATTGGCCAGGAGATCCGGGAAAGCAGGGCTTCATCTGGAGACTCCAAAGGTGTGTATCTCCAGATCTTCTCTGGAGAGCCCACGTACCACAGCTAATTGCCAGACCTGGGGTAGTCATTAGCCTTTATGTGGTATTTAGCTTTGTCCACACCTTACCTAGTCCAATGGCAAGTAGCCACGCTTCTTGGTGCAGCTACCCCTACTACGTATAAAGCGGGCTTCTAAAGCCACATGAGCTGAAACAAAAGTGGAACCCTTTCCAGTAACTAAAGCAGGCAAATATTTGCTCAAGGGATTTCGTCTGCACCCCTTTGCCATTATTAGTGACCTGCCTGCCTGATATAATTGGGAACAGTTTACCGGTTACCGTTCCAAATTAATCACGTCAGAAATCCGGCTTCAGGCGTCGCACGCAAGCGTACAAAAAAAGCATCTCGACGCGTCGATGGAAGTCTAACCTTTATCACGACAGCAGCACTCGGAGGGCTCGCCGTCTAACTCATCAATGGATCCGCGGTTAATGAGCTCATTTTCAGATAACATTTTTATACAATCTGTCTCCTTCTCCTTGAACGAATCATGGCATTTAAAAAAAAAAACATGTGAAGCTTGCGTACAACGATGGGGTTTGTCACTTAATACATATTCTATATGTGATAACGATCATTCTTATAAAATTACTTCATTTTATAATTAATTAGAAAATTAACATACAATTACTTTATCCACAGAACTAAAGACAAAAAGGGACTAAAAAAGGGTAATGTCAAAACAAAGCGAAAGGTCTGAATAATACGGATCATGTGCATTAAAGTCGCCATAGAAATCATGTTGGTAAATAATTTGTAAAAAAATAAATAAGATTAAAAAAGTATATATAAGTGATTTGACTGAAAGTAGTTTGGAAATAAATGCCGTGACTTTCTGACTTAGATTTAATTACCCAAATTGCACTGGGTAGATTTTCTTGCAACTTTTTCATCACGGAGCATTGTATCGTGCTTCAGCACCGTGATGAAGAGGACCAAACACAAAGGTGCCAAAAGTCAAGATCTGGGGCTGGATTCCGGCTACTGTTTTCCCAGCAAATGGCCCGTACATTTGCATGAATCAAGAGGGGCGGGGGCATAACATGGGTGGAGAGTGTTATGATGTCATGTTTTAAGATGGGACATTTGTTTCGAGGTAATATGTATGCAAATAACAACGAGGTAATCCACGCAAGAAGGAGAGGACTGGAAATGTTCAGCCTTGGTATAGCCCAGTAATGTATTAGAGTGACACACATCAGTATCAAACAAAGCATTCCCCGCTTAAGACATTTGAAGAATTTCACATCTAATTGAATAAAGCTTCTGGTACTAGCCCCAGAATGTTCATATTTACTAGACTTGTGCATTCGTCTTCGGGCGAACATGAAAACGAGCACGAAGAGGCCGTTTTTTTGTTCGTTCCGAAGGAACGTAGAACAGAATACAGTGCCGGCAAACCGTAGGCGAAGACGAAGACTCACAATCACGAAGATTCGAAGATTCTTCGTGATCGTCTTCGTTTTTGCCGCGCAACCGCCAAAATTTCAAACAGGAGTGAGCTGATCCTCGTCTGTCCAATCAGCTCACTCTTGTGACGTAACGCTAAGGGTCTCGTCCAATGCCTGTGCTGCTGTTTTTTGAATTCTGAAGGCGCCTTTATAAGACCAGAGCTTGCCTGAGAGATCCATTCATTTTTCGCTGTGACTGCTTTGGCAACACTGCTGTGCTGCATCCGAGCGTTACAGAGAGAGATTGTTCTGTTCTGTGTGAGACTGGTAAGCCTTAGCCTGCCATTTCTCACTGTGTACTTCATCCTCACTTCAGTGCTACTTAATTAATATATTTAATAATAATAATTTGATTAATTTAATTTTTTTAAAATTAATTTGTCATCAACTTTAGTGTAAGTGCTGTTGAGTTGACAGTGCACCCAGTGCCTCAGTGGCACTGGGGTGCCCTTGCCCTGGGCTGGCACTAGTGCCTATTGCCTGTCCTGCTTAAATAAATTAAATAGAATTTATAAATTACAATTTAATAGAATCTATAATTTAATAGTTCATTATAATATTATATATATATATATATTTGTCAGTCATATATATATATACTATAGTATACTAGTGTAGAGTGTACTGTAGACATTCATCTACTAGTGTCTAATTTAAAATCAGTAATATTAATTAATATAATTAATAATTGAATTCATTATAAAATTATATATATATTTGTCAGTTATAGTTAGTAATAGTATACTAGTGTAGAGTGTACTGTAGACATTCAGAACATCTACTAGTGTCTAATCTAAAATCAGTAATATCAATAATTCTCTAATTCTTTCTTATCTTAATAGTTAATTAAATTAGCTATAAATAAAAGTAATAATATTAATTAATTACTACTAGCGTATAGTTCAGCTAATCTTATTAGTACTGGTGCTGCAGCTCTATAGTTTGTGCTTTGTTTTAGCAACAGTAAGAGACCAAGTCAATTTTTCTTAATTAATCTTTCATTTTATTTCATTTGTTTTGCTCACCTCAGTCCATCAGTGAAGTGAACTTGTTGGGCTAGTGAGTGCAGCCGCATAAGTGCTGTGTTTTTTTTTGATCAGCAAGCAGTGACGTTAACTGTTTTGCAAAGATTTTCTCATTTATTTTACATTTTATTTCAATTTTATTAAAAGTACCCTTAGTGTTTTGCTCACCTCAGTCCATCAGTGAAGTGAACTTGTTGGGCTAGTGAGTGCAGCAAGCAGTGAAGATAACTGTTTTGCTGTGACATTTTATTTTATTTCTAATTCTTTTCAAGAAAAATTGACTGTGACGAGCTGTACTAAGCAAAGCTTCAAGCTACTAGCTGTAGTACTAAAATAATTCTAATCTTCTTTAATCTTAATCTATAATATATTATAAATAATAATATTCTAATTCATAATCTATAATATAAGTAATTCTAATTCTAAATTCTAATTCATAATCTATATTCTTCTATCTATAATACATAATATATAAGTAAATTAGTTCTAATCTATTAATATTATATAACTTAATATTAATTAATAAATCATATACTGAATCTGATTTAACCTCACTTTAGCTTAGTGGGTTTGAGAGCGTCTGCCTAGAGGTAGATTTATAGTAAGGAAATATAGCTTTAGGCTAGCATAGTGGTAGGCTAAGCTCTTAGGTCCGTGTAAATTCAAATTAAAAATAAAATACTGCTAGTTATTAAATAGTTAATCTTGAGTTAATAATTTCAATAACTTTAGGATTTTGGCAGATTGCACACAGCACAGTGCAGTAGTGCATAGTTTTACTTTTTAAGCAGTAGCACTGAAGAGAACTTCCTCTAATTTTTTTGTCTTTAATTCGTTTTTCCTTTTTTTTATTTTTATTTTTTTATTTTTTTTTTTATAGTTTTTTAAACACTACACTACACTACACTACACTACACTACACACACAACACAAAATTTGAAATGGATCCTCCTTTTGGGACTAAGGAGGGACAAGCTCCATCTACCACCACCACCACCACCACCAGCACCACCACCAGCACCACCACCAGCTCTAAGATGCAGCCTTTGCGTCAGTCTAGTCGGCCAAGTAGGCCAAGCTCTCGCTTATCATTTGGGGAAGCATTGCTTGAAGGATCATCAAGTAAAGGAAAGGCACCAAAAGCAGGCAGTAGTAGTGCGGCTAGGCCCACAAGCTCTATGGTTTTTTACGGAAAGCCTAAAGCACCAGAAGCACGTTCAAAGTTAAAGGGTAGCACAAGTAGTACCAGCCCAGTGACTAAAAAGAAGTGCCTTTTGCCCCAAGCAGCATCTTCCCCATCCACCAGCAGCATGCAAGGTACCAAGCAGAGCCAAATTAGCAGCAAGACTCAGAGGGGTCCCAAACCAAAGCGATCTCATTCCTTTGTAGGGAAAACCACCACCACCACCACCCCCGCCTCTACCACCACTAGTGCTGCGCCTACTGTTCCCACTGGTACCGCCACGCCATGTCCTCCTAGTACCTCTAGCAAGCCACCAAGTCCTTACAAAATTTTTGTAAAGACAGTTAGAGAGAGGGCTACACATAGTGGAACTCCACCTAGCGAGGTAGCAGAGGAGCCTGAGACTGAGAGGCCAAGTGCAGAGTCTATTCTTCCTGCTCGCACTACTACTAGTCACGAGTCTCACGACGATATCAGTCTTAGCTCCAGCCTAGCAGGAATTCCATTCGATCTGGCTAATGAAGAGCTAGACTATGAGCCAGAGGAAGTAGAGGAGATGAGTGGTCAGGAATCAGATTCCTCAGGGAGCAGTGTCCAAATGACTAGTGCACAATTTTCCCCTGAGCCTCCACCTTCTCCGCTACGATCATCACCATCACCACCACCAGCAGCAGCAGCAAAACCTAGCAAATCTAAAGCAATTAGCAGTCCCACTATGGCCAGTACTGTTACCACCAGTCCCACCACCACTAGTTCTGCCTCTGTTCATCCACCCCGAGCAGTAAGAGCAGCACCCAAGGCACACTCCAAGGCTATGCGCGCCCCAATTTGGGAGCACTTTGAAAATGTTGAAGAAGGGCGCTATGGAAAGTGCAAACATTGTGGGAAGCTAATAAGCAGAGGGAAAGTGTCTGGCCATTTTACCAGTGCTAGCATGAAGCATCACCTCAGCACTCAACACAACGCTGTGCTATTGGGGAAAGATGCAGAGGTAAAACTTAGTGCAGGCAGCATAGCTGGTGGCCGTGGAAAAACCCCAACAGCTTCTTCTTCTGAGCCAATAGCAGCAGCAGCAGCAGCAGCAACTAGTGCTGGCAGCCAGAGACCAAGGCAGGTTGGAGCACTGCATGCCCAGCCCACCCTGGAAGAATTTGGGGCATTCCACTCCAAGAGAACGATGCCCAAACAGCAGGCCAATAAAGTAACGCGACTTATTGGTCAGTTCATTGCTGTTGGAGGGGCATCCTTCTCCATGATTGAAGGGGAGCCTTTCAAACAATTGATGGCGGCTGTGGCTCCACAATACACAGTTCCGTCACGTTCCACTTTCAGCAGGAACATTGTCCCCTCGCTGTATCGGTCCTGTGTTGCAGCAGTGAAAGAGGAGCTTTCCAAGGCTGCTGGTCAGTGTGTTCATTTCACTACAGATTTGTGGAGTGCACCTAGCGCCCAGCATGCCTTTCTTTCTTTGACAGCACACTGGTGGCAGCCCGGTGTGTCTAAGGAAGTTGCTGCAGCAGGCTACCGATCATTCCTTCTCCATGCAGAAGTGATGGATGAAAAGCACACTTCCCAAAATATTCTGCATGCGATTAGGAAAATGTTTAGCCTTTGGGTGGGAGCAGAGGCGGGCACCAATGTTGAAGTTGGTTTTGTGGTAACTGACGGAGGTGCCAATATGGTGAAAGCGCTGCGAGATGGTCATATTGTTGGTGTGCGCTGTGCAGCCCACATCATCCATCTTGTAGTGAAGGCAGCAATGTCAGAAGGAACTAATGTGGCAGCAGTAGTTCTGTCCCGCTGCAGAAAGATCGCTGGGCACTTTCACCATAGTGTTAAGGCTAGCCAACTTTTGAGGGAAGAGCAAGAGAGGTCAGGTCTTCCCGTACACTGCCTACGTCAGGATGTCAGTACACGGTGGAACTCCACGTTAGACATGCTAGAGAGGATTTTGGAGCAGCAGAGGGCAATCCATAATCTTGCCTCAGAGCACAATATTGGGATTACCTCTCCATTGAATAGGGAGGATTGGACAGTGATCGCCCAGCTAGTGGCAGTCCTTAAACCATTCAGGGATGCCACAGAAAATTTAAGCTCAAACACTGCCAGTCTGGCCCAGGTAATCCCAGTGTTCTCCCATCTAGGCAGCAAGATGGATGTGTTCCTTGGAAACCGTGAGGCTGTTCAAGGTGGCACTCTACATCCTGACGTAGCAGCCATAGTCAGGAAGCTGAAGGATCTGCTAAAAGTACACCTTCGCAAGCGAATGGAAGAGAGTCCCGAAATGATGCTAGCGTGCCTTTGTGATCCAAGAATTAAGGGAAAGCTAGCTTTGAAATTCAATGTTCTCAGTAGCTACCGGGAGCAATTGGTCAACAAGGTGCGTGACTGGCAGCGTAAAATGGGAATGCTGTCCGAGGAGGGTGAGGTGCAGGAGGAGGAAGAGATGATGTGGTCTGCTACCCCTAGCAGCAGCATCAGCAGCAGTGCCACAAGCAGCACAACACAGCTGAGTGGAGCAGCTGCGTTTTGGGAAGAGGCACTTGGCAGTATAGTTGGACCATCTGACAGAGCTAGCAGCAGAAAGGAGAGTAGTGCTGCTGAAATGGTCAAACTTTACCTCTGTGAAGTTCCTTCTGCTCCTAATGTTGATCCTCTTAGCTACTGGGATGAAAAGAAGAGTGTGTGGCCTGCACTCTCATGGGTTGCGCAGCAGCTTCTATCATGTCCGCCAACCACTGTTCAAAGTGAGCGCGTGTTTTCTATGACTGGAAACATACTGAGTCCACAGCGCTCACGCATGGCACCTCATCTGATGGAGCAGATTGCCTTTCTTAAATTCAATCTGCCCAAATTGGGTTACCCAGCTCTTAGCTTGGAAAGTTAAATTTTTTCTCTCTAATGTTTAAGGTAGTTTCTCCCCCTGGTTGCACTTGCTGCGGTGTGGCAATGCCTGCTACCTCCGCTGGTGTAGCCAATTTACGCTAGGGCCTAGTGTCTGAGCTCTGTAAGTCCGCTCCCAAACGCCTAGGACTGACAGTCTTTGGATGCTTTGCCCTGGGGTGAAACAGGTGAGTGGGTCGTCAATTGCCCACTCATTCACCTTTTTCCGTTTCCAACGCTGCTGCTGGTGGTGGTGCCAGTATCTTTTGCCAGTTCGCTTCCTGGCTGAAATCATGCCTCAGATGTCCCTAATGGAAAGGGTAGTTTCTCCCCCCTGGTTGCACTTGCTGCGGTGTGGCAACGCCTGCTACCTCCGCCGGTGTAGCTAGCTTATGCTAGGGCCTTGTGTCTGAGTTCTGTAGGTCTGCTCCCAAACGCCAAGGACTGACAGTGCTTGGATGCTTTGCCCTGGGGTGAAACAGGTGAGCGGGTCGTCAATTGCCCACTCATTCGCCTTTCCCAATTCTGCTGCTGCTGGTGGTGGTGCCAGTGTCTCTCTTCAATGCCAGTTCGCTTCCTGGCTAGTGTCATGCCTCGAATGTCCCTGATGGTAAGGGTAGTTTCTCCCCCCTGGTTGCACTTGTTGCGGTGTGGCAACGCCTGCTACCTCCGCCGGTGTAGCCAGCTTACGCTAGGGCCTTGTGTCTGAGTTCTGGAAGTCCGCTCCCAAACGCCAAGGACTGACAGTTTTTGGATGCTTTGCCCTGGGGTGAAACAGGTGAGCGGGTCGTCAATTGCCCACTCATTCGCCTTTTCCAATGCTGCTGCTGCTGCTGCTGGTGGTGGTGCCAGTGTCTCTTCGATGCCAGTTCGCTTCCTGGCTAGTGTCATGAATCAAATGTCCCTAATGGTAAGGGCAGTTTCTCCCCCCTGGCTGCCTCTGTCTGCGGTGTGGCAACGCCTGCTACCTCCGCCGGAGTGGCCAGCTTACGCTAGGGCCTTGTGTCTGAGCTCTGGAAGTCTGCTGCCAAACGTTTAAGACTGACAGTGTTTGGGTGCTTTGCCCTGGGGTGAAACAGGTGAGTGGGTCGCCAATTGCCCACTCATTCGCCTTTCCCATTTTTCAATGCTGCTGCTGGTGGTGGTGGTGGTGCCAGCATCTCTTCTCTGCCAGTTCGCTTCCTGGCTAGAGTCATGCCCAAAATGTCCCTAGTGGTAAGGGCAGTTTCTCCCCTCTGGCTGCGTCTGTTTGCGGTGTGGCAACGCCTGCTACCTCCGCCGGAGTGGCCAGCTTACGCTAGGGCCTTGTGTCTGAGCTCTGGAAGTCTGCTGCCAAACGTCTAAGACTGACAGTGTTTGGGTGCTTTGCCCTGGGGTGAAACAGGTGAGCGGGTCGCCAATTGCCCTCTCATTCGCCTTTCCAATTTTTCAATGCTGCTGGTGGTGGTGGTGGTGGTGGTGGTGGTGGTGCCAGCATCTCTTCTCTGCCAGTTCGCTTCCTGGCTAGAGTCATGCCCAAAATGTCCCTAATTGTAAGGGCAGTTTCTCCTCCCTGGCTGCCTCTGTCTGCGGTGTGGCAACGCCTGCTACCTCCGCCGGAGTGGCCAGCTTACGCTAGGGCCTTGTGTCTGAGCTCTGGAAGTCTGCTGCCAAACGTCTAAGACTGACAGTGTTTGGGTGCTTTGCCCTGGGGTGAAACAGGTGAGCGGGTCGCCAATTGCCCTCTCATTCGCCTTTCCAATTTTTCAATGCTGCTGGTGGTGGTGGTGGTGGTGGTGGTGGTGCCAGCATCTCTTCTCTGCCAGTTCGCTTCCTGGCTAGAGTCATGCCCAAAATGTCCCTAATTGTAAGGGCAGTTTCTCCCCCCTGGCTGCCTCTGTCTGCGGTGTGGCAACGCCTGCTACCTCCGCCGGAGTGGCCAGCTTACGCTAGGGCCTTGTGTCTGAGCTCTGGAAGTCTGCTGCCAAACGTCTAAGACTGACAGTGTTTGGGTGCTTTGCCCTGGGGTGAAACAGGTGAGTGGGTCGCCAATTGCCCACTCATTCGCCTTTTCAATGCTGCTGCTGGTGGTGGTGCCAGCATCTCTTCTCTGCCAGTTCGCTTCCTGGCTAGAGTCATGCCCAAAATGTCCCTAATGGTAAGGGCAGTTTCTCCCCCCTGGCTGCCTCTGTTTGCGGTGTGGCAACGCCTGCTACCTCCGCCGGAGTGGCCAGCTTACGCTAGGGCCTTGTGTCTGAGCTCTGGAAGTCTGCTGCCAAACGTCTAAGACTGACAGTGTTTGGGTGCTTTGCCCTGGGGTGAAACAGGTGAGTGGGTCGCCAATTGCCCACTCATTCGCCTTTTCAATGCTGCTGCTGGTGGTGGTGCCAGCATCTCTTCTCTGCCAGTTCGCTTCCTGGCTAGTGTCATGCCTCAAATGTCCCTAATTGTAAGGGCAGTTTCTCCCCCCTGGCTGCCTCTGTCTGCGGTGTGGCAACGCCTGCTACCTCCGCCGGAGTGGCCAGCTTACGCTAGGGCCTTGTGTCTGAGCTCTGGAAGTCTGCTGCCAAACGTCTAAGACTGACAGTGTTTGGGTGCTTTGCCCTGGGGTGAAACAGGTGAGCGGGTCGCCAATTGCCCTCTCATTCGCCTTTCCAATTTTTCAATGCTGCTGGTGGTGGTGGTGGTGGTGGTGGTGCCAGCATCTCTTCTCTGCCAGTTCGCTTCCTGGCTAGAGTCATGCCCAAAATGTCCCTAATTGTAAGGGCAGTTTCTCCCCCCTGGCTGCCTCTGTCTGCGGTGTGGCAACGCCTGCTACCTCCGCCGGAGTGGCCAGCTTACGCTAGGGCCTTGTGTCTGAGCTCTGGAAGTCTGCTGCCAAACGTCTAAGACTGACAGTGTTTGGGTGCTTTGCCCTGGGGTGAAACAGGTGAGTGGGTCGCCAATTGCCCACTCATTCGCCTTTTCAATGCTGCTGCTGGTGGTGGTGCCAGCATCTCTTCTCTGCCAGTTCGCTTCCTGGCTAGTGTCATGCCTCAAATGTCCCTAATTGTAAGGGCAGTTTCTCCCCCCTGGCTGCCTCTGTCTGCGGTGTGGCAACGCCTGCTACCTCCGCCGGAGTGGCCAGCTTACGCTAGGGCCTTGTGTCTGAGCTCTGGAAGTCTGCTGCCAAACGTCTAAGACTGACAGTGTTTGGGTGCTTTGCCCTGGGGTGAAACAGGTGAGCGGGTCGCCAATTGCCCTCTCATTCGCCTTTCCAATTTTTCAATGCTGCTGGTGGTGGTGGTGGTGGTGGTGGTGCCAGCATCTCTTCTCTGCCAGTTCGCTTCCTGGCTAGAGTCATGCCCAAAATGTCCCTAATTGTAAGGGCAGTTTCTCCCCCCTGGCTGCCTCTGTCTGCGGTGTGGCAACGCCTGCTACCTCCGCCGGAGTGGCCAGCTTACGCTAGGGCCTTGTGTCTGAGCTCTGGAAGTCTGCTGCCAAACGTCTAAGACTGACAGTGTTTGGGTGCTTTGCCCTGGGGTGAAACAGGTGAGTGGGTCGCCAATTGCCCACTCATTCGCCTTTTCAATGCTGCTGCTGGTGGTGGTGCCAGCATCTCTTCTCTGCCAGTTCGCTTCCTGGCTAGTGTCATGCCTCAAATGTCCCTAATTGTAAGGGCAGTTTCTCCCCCCTGGCTGCCTCTGTCTGCGGTGTGGCAACGCCTGCTACCTCCGCCGGAGTGGCCAGCTTACGCTAGGGCCTTGTGTCTGAGCTCTGGAAGTCTGCTGCCAAACGTCTAAGACTGACAGTGTTTGGGTGCTTTGCCCTGGGGTGAAACAGGTGAGCGGGTCGCCAATTGCCCACTCATTTGCCTTTCCCATTTCCTTTTCCATTTCATTATTTTCCTTCTGATACACAACCAACCAAACATAACACACACAATAACACATATAACACATATAACACACAGTGACATCACACATAACACACATACACACACACTTACAATGCACAAAACACAAGGACCTTTTCCTTGTTATTTGCCCTGGCCTTCACTCACTAATAGCATTACATTAACACTATAACTCACACTTCACCCTATAACATTTTTCCATCCACATACCTGCCAACAGACCCAACTTTTTCAGGGACAGTCCTGCTTTTTTCCAGTCCTGTCCCATCTAATTTAGCTAAACTAGGTATGCAAAATGCAAATACACATAGGTAGTTATAGCTCGGTAGGTAACGCTACTATAAACATTTAATAAATATAATCAAGTACTAAATAATAAATCTAACTTTAAAATACATTTAAATAAACCCCTATTTTTTTTTAAAAAAAAACATTAAAATTTAATTATTATTATTTAGACATAATCCATCTTTAACCAAACCAGTGCACTGCTACTAATCTTAAACATAACCGTACATTAACCCTAAGCTATTTTTTAGTTCTTGTCCAACATTTTTCCATCAGCATACCTGCCAACACACCCAAGATTTTGGTGGACAGTCCTGCTATTTTCCAGTCCTGTCCAATAAGTAAGTTGGGTTGTTGCAAAGTATGCCATTGTAAATAGGTAGCAAATGTTAGGCATGTAAAGTGGTCCAAAATCAATTTAAAAATGTAAAATATTCCCTATTCTTTTATTAAACATCTATGGACAGTACACCTCGGTATGTGTGTGCAACTCTATTGGTCGTTTCGGCAGGGGGCTCGCCTGCCATCAACGAATGAAGTGCATTCTGCAGTTCTGCAATTCACTCGTTGATGCCAGACCAGCCCCCTGCCGAAACGACCAATAGAGCTGCACACACGTACCTTCACGGCAGCTGCTGCTGCTGTGATGTGTTATTAACCCCGTATTAACCCCTGCTAGGCAACCAGGAGGAAAACGAAGATTAAACGAGCACGAAGAATGTCCGCGAATATTCGCCCGAAGAGAAGACAGGAACGGGCGAATATTCGCGGAATACGAAGATTTTTTTTTCCCCGAAGACGAGCACGAAGACGAACACGAAGAGCCCCCTGGTGCCCAAGTCTAATATTTACCAAGCAAATGGGCAATAACCCCTTCCCAAGACTGCCCTGAAATCAAAACGCAAGGGTTCACCATCATTATATTTACATTTACTATATATATTATATTTACTAAATATCATTTATCAAATCTACCCTGATTTGCCAAGGTAATGTCACAAAATGCTCCTCCACCCGCTCAAACACCAAGTGTAGCTTTAATACACCCTTCCCAGTACTGCTAACGGAGCCAAAGGAGAAATAATTTTAAATTTTTTTAATTTGTAAAGTTTTGCCTGATTCCATATCTTTACAGGAGTGCACTGATAATATATATATAAATATATATATATATATATATAGATATAAAATACCATATGGTACAAATAATATTTTAAGTGGAACAGCACCTTTAATCGTGGGTTGTGTGTTCTCTTTGTCCATTAGGTACCAAGTATTTTTTTCTTGGGGGGTTCTAACTAACCTATATAATGTGAAAATCCGCAATCCACACAGTCTCCAATTCAGAGTAACCTACGAGCTTAACCCCTTAATGACAAAGCCCGTACATGTACGGGCTCAAAATGCATTGTTTTCAATGGGTTTAGGGACGGCCCATTGTCCTTAAGGGGTTAAATGATTCTTTACGTTAACAAACACGTGACGTGCACGCCCGGGAGGACTTACCAAAGTGTTGAAGTTGTCGCTCTGATACAAGTGTTTGTTGCAGGTCACACAGTCGTTCTGGCAGTCGCACAACACGTGCGGCAGTAAACACAGCAAAGCTACAGTCCGTAAGTGAGACTTCATGGTGGCCGAATGCAGGCGCGCAGATTACTGGAAGAAAGGAGCAAGAAGGATTTTGGGTAATTATTACATGAATTACAGTTTTAGCTCAATTTCCTAAAACGATTCCGATTTGGAAACAATGTATTTCGCCAACTAATCTGAACATCCCGCTGTGCACAGATTGCCCCCTGAAAAGGGTATCCCGTAACATGCAAAATCCTGCTAAACATATTTATTTCCCAATATATACCAAACTAAGTAATATATTTATGTACTAAACACATTTTCTTAAAAGCCCCGACCTTCATTATTAAATATATAATATACATATGTAGCGGTTGCACACAACATATCACAGGGTAGGCTAACATACAGTGTGAAGGGGTTAACTGCTGTAAGTATAGCAAGGAATTACAATTTAGGGAGAAAACACACATTTTCTGCACCTCGAATGCACTTGTTTTTTCCTGGACTACAACCCCCACGGCCCTCATCTTCACTCTAGTTAAGGATCATAGGAGTTCTAATCTACATAAACTCCACTGACATGTTTTACACCCCCCCCCAACAAAAAAATGTTAATATCTATAAAACGATGTGTTTAGTTTGTAGACATGGTGGAGGGCATAACATTTAGGAGCAGCATCTATCATATATCACAGCCTGCTTCCTACCATCTCAAGCACTTGCAAGGCACAGAGAGTTCCTTAATTCAGATTTTGTATAATTACGCATGTTTTCCAGTAGATGCACCAGATATGTATTTTTGGGGGACATTGTTTCTTTTTTGGCCAAATGTTGGTCTTTACCTTTTTTGTGGATTCCTTTGTACTAATCCCCTCCCCCTCCGGCCACCAACAGTCATAACTCCTCCCCTTTTTAATCTTCATTTTCTCTCTCAATCATGTCTCTCTTTCCCACCCTTCCTTTTGTTTCCATTGCCGATATTATTCCTTTAGATTGTAAGCTCTTGAGCGGGGCACTCAAAGGCCCACCATTCCTGATTGAAACTTTGCATAAAAGTACCATATGGCTAGATGGAAAGCTTACGGGCAGGGTTCTCATCTTCTGATGTGGCTGTATGTATTAATGTATATTTGTTATGTGTATTGACTGCCCCACTTAAATTGTACAGAGCTGCGTAATTTGTTACTTCATAAATAAAATATAATAGTAATAATTATAATAATAATTTCTACATGTCAGTAGGGATTGGACAACTCTTCCTGCGTGCTGGAAAGCTGATCTAACAAAAGATCAGGTGTCAGCATAAATATATATATATAAACTTTTATTTTACGGTGATCATGGAAACTGGCAAACACTAATTCCTATGAGATATGTGGTTGGTATCCTGGGTCCACCTGGCCAGCCACATCACCATCACATGCGTGGTTGGCACTGAAATGGTTAAATATATCATTTTACTCAAATTCTGTATTACTAATATATTTGACCTTCAACAAAATGAAATATTTGGTGGGGATTTCTGTAATGGGATTGATTACAGTAGGCGTACATATAGATGCACATATAGGTAGATATGATATTTAACCATTTAAAGCAAAACACCCGTTTACTTTTGAGGTTTGTCCCGGAAGCGTTTGGTTTATACTTCTTTCTAAACGATTTTGTTAAAGTACTAAAATTCCAATTAAATGACCATTTGTTTTTATACATGATACATAGTAATACGGGCTGTGCATTAGGAAATATCTCGTAGCAGTGACAGGGTGCTCTCCGTAATGACAGGGATGATAAATACGGAGCCAGGCGCCATCTCTGCATTCCGTGCAGCTCTCCGGTCAAGGGATTGCAGAATAGATGATTGGATCACTCACTGAGAAACGGCATAAACACGACAGACGTTAAACTCGGACCAATACAAATAAATCGGGTAATTATGGTTGAGTCTGCGTGTATCCAGACAGTCTGTCAATCCCTATCGCCTGGCATTAAGTTACTGCGTCTGCACGCCAGCAGAGCGCATTATGGCCGTAGGTGGGAAGCAGCACTCCAAGACTCAGCGTTTTTACCCCAGTCTCAGGGTGAGTGGGCAGATTCTCAGGGCCCCGGAACTGACTCATATTCCACTCCGATTTAATGATATCTGAGCATCAAGTGCTGTGTTTTGCCTCAGTAGCGTCCTTAGCGACAGGTAATTACCCGGCTTGGGTGGGATTACATTTCCGAGACTCACTCGGCCAGTATGAGCAGCAAACACCATAGGAGGTATCTTCCCACAGCAGCTAGATAACTACCCCTCCTTGGAAGAATTTGGTTGCTTCCATAGAATATTGATAGAAGTTGAAAATGATGGATACAATGTGATCAAAACAAGTGGGTGGGTCTATCATTAAGCCCATCCCTATTATTGCTTGCACCCCCCCAAAAAAAACAAACAAAAAAAAAACGCCTCCATAGACAGATTTCTAGCTTTACAAAAGGCATGAACTTATATTACTGGCCCTTGTGTAGCGATTCTCTGCTGTGGGGTGCAATCCCACCCTCCACCTCTTTCAAGTCTATTGGGCACTAAGCACACCCCTGCGTAAGGCTACACCCACCCCCCTTTGTACCTCCTACGAGGAGCAGTAGAAGGAGTGCTCTGGAGGATTAGCCCGGGGATTTTCCCAGATATGGTTATATCATACTGTATAAAGCTGGCATTTACTTCAAACGTTTGCCCCGCTTGTCTCTTTGCCCCAACGTAAGCACAGAAAAGTGTATTTTCACATATTCTGGATAGTAACCATATCTCCTGTGGCCTGTTTAACCGACTCTTGGAGGAATTCCAGCCTCATCTCGTATAATAATTATGAAGGATGCTTCGGGTTCCTCTTCTTATTACATGCTCTGATAGAGTTGAAGTTACGGGGTCCAAGGAAATTTATCATCCGTTACATTTTCTCAGCTTTTCTGCTAACCCAGCAATGATCATTTATCAAAAAGGATTTATCAAAAACATTAAATAAGCAGAGGCTCGCACATCTGGGCAAAAAAAGGCACACTGTCATATATAAAGCTTTTTTGGTACAAAACACAATATAGTTGAAAACATTTTTTGAAGTTCTCTATTCTGCAAAAAAGCGAAAAGATTCAACAGCCCACAGCTAAGTAACTTTTTTTTTTTTTTGAACCGTTATAATGTATCACAAAGAATTTTCTATTAAAAACATCAAGTTGTGAGCTGTTAAAAACACAATTACCACACGTTTCCGTTCTGATGTCTGCCGCAGGTGACTCAATAGTAATTTATTTTTTTTACCCTTTGGGCAAGTAGCAGATGGTTGGGATATCTGCCCTGGAATATCAAGTATGGATTTTTGTTGCAAAAATAGTTTAAAAGAAACTCATCTCCATAATACTAGGGGTAAAAAAATAAAAAGCCACTGCACCTTGATTAGACGATAAAGGAAGGGATTCTTTACAGTGAGGACAATAAAGGTACGGAATCCACTGCCAAGGGAGGTGGTTCTATCCAATACATGAGATACCTTCAAAAGGGGTCTGGATATTGTTTCAGAAAGGCATGACATACAGGGATATAAATAGAATTAAAATTTCTGGATCACTTCTTGATCCTAGGAGAAATCCGATTGCCTCTTGGAGTCATGAAGGAATTTTTCCCCTGATGGCAGAATTTGAAGTACCT
Organism: Sceloporus occidentalis; assembly: GCA_023333645.1. Lineage (NCBI taxonomy): Eukaryota > Metazoa > Chordata > Lepidosauria > Squamata > Phrynosomatidae > Sceloporus > Sceloporus occidentalis. The sequence goes on from JALMGF010000111.1 coordinate 3,248,991, forward strand.
TAATTAGGGTTTTTGCCTTCTTTTGGATCAAGAATAGGAAGATTCGGTAGAAGGGATGAACTTGATGGACTTAGGTCTTTTTTCAACCTTATGAACTATGTAACTATGATTACGATTTAACATTTACTAGTCAAGTGGTACAACAAGGGTATTTTTTGGGGGGGAGGGGAGGGGTTTAAAGTAGGCAAAGTGTAACACGTTTCTGCAAAGCGGGCGACCCGGGGCATTTCACTGGCTCTTGTTATGCAGCCATTTAAAAATGCGTTCACGTTGGTTAGCTTTTTTTTTGCACAGGTTATGTCAAAGTGCACAAAAATTTATTTAGCTGCCCCACCAGATTAAAGAAATACCCCTCATGTATAGGTAACTGAAGCACACAGCACAGGGCAGTTAAGGTACATAGAAAATAAAGGGTTAATGACAGAATACACTATTATGTGCAGATAACAAAAGATACATTTTTCATAAGTATGACAGCCTTTAACTAATTGTTTATCTCTTTTGTGGGCTATAACTTTCATCACCCACACCCTCAGGCTGATGGGAATTGCAATCCACAATTGGTCATCAGCCCATTTCTAAAAAAGAAAAAAAATACGTTTTCTATTTGGGATCAGATAGTTTTTCCAGTGTGCGACCTGTTGCCTATTTTTAGGCAGCAATATAGATATATATATATTATATGGGTTGGCATGGAGTCTTTGCGACATACTTCATACAACAGACTTCCATAATATCACTAGGCATGTACAAAGGAGATCTATAATCCTCCAGCCATCCCAACGGAGAACCCATCACCCAACAATGTGGTCTAGGCGACCTAGGCCTTGTCGCCTAGACCACAATACACCACTGGGTGTAATCACAACAAAGTGGGGCTATTACTATGCTGTGCCCTCTGTTTTGTGGAATGTGACTCTACAATCTTTTCATCATTTAATAATTTTGGTATGAATAAATCTGCGTGCGCAGCAAATATCGTAGGTCCATTGTGGAAAATCTACTTCCAAAATAGGGGTATACAGAACGCCGTGTGTCATTTTCTGAGTGATCAGCGTGGGACCTGGTCTCAGTCACTGATGTATTTCATCAGACTCCAGATCAAAGACACTGCACCGAATGAAGAGGCTCTGCTCTAAGTGCTTCTTATGTACAAAATATTTTGCATGGTCAGAACCGGAATAAAAGATGGAAGCGAAGAGCAATAAATATCGAAAAACAAGTCAGAAGTACCCAACTTTCTTTCCTAAACAAAGTATCCATTCAGTAGCTATGGATACTAAGAGGGACAAGGATTGTGAACCCTGCGGACTGTTCCTTCATCCGCTTCCATACACATACCAGAAATATCTCCTCCAACGACACATCCTCGCAAGGAAACGTGAAGAAGACGAAAAGAACTCTGATTAGAGAGAAAACTGATTAGAGTGTCCCCAACAATATTACATAGCTTGATTATAGAAATAGTAAACAACAAATAGAAGTCACATAAGTCTCATTAAAGTTCCAGGAAAAAAAGGAGAAGATACCAAGGGGTGTCATGAACTCTCACACAATAATAATAATAATAATTATTATTATTATTATTTTACTGTTATATTGCTATTATTATTTAGGGTGCATGAACATAGCAATGAATGTTACGGTAGCTTTTGTTTTAACATCCCATTGGCCCCAGAGACAGCACCGGTTGCCTCAGTGGGTTAATGTGCAGTTTTGTCAAATACCAATCGATGCATTTCACCCACACGCTACATTTTACTCTGGATTCTCATCCAGTTCTCTACTACTCACACCCAAATCTCACTGGGCTCACCATAATCCCCACATTATGTTACAAAACGGTAGTTGCAACATAATCACTATTATTGAACGTAACTTATATTTTACACGCCCTGCGATACCAACCTCAATAACTTTTAAAAAATGAGGAAACTCAGCTAACATTCCAAACTCATATTTTTTACTTTCAAACGATAAATACTGGGCAAAAGTAATAAAACAGCACTTGAGATTTCTCATTTCTGCCTTTAATATGCATGGAATATTGAGATGATTTATTACTGATGAAATATCTACTATTTATCTAATATTAAGCATAGTAGCTGATGGCCGGATAAATGAGTCAGGGTTTTATAGTATGCAATAGATAATATTCCCATATCTGGGTTCATTTTAGGTGGTTTTGAATTTGCAATATGTATTAACCTCCATCACCTCTCCCCGGAAAACCACACTCCAATCTACTACCAAGTTTTATTTTCTGCGTTCAGCTTCCCCAGATCCAAATCTTTATTTTTTCATAGCTTTAATGCTTTATTTAGTAAAAAAGAGATACCTTTCCCCTTGCAACTTAGCAATTAATTATGGTTGTTGTAAAACAAAACTTTTAAAAATGAATTTTGCTTTGTTGAGGAGAAGTAAGAGATATAATTAAAGAGATATCTTAATGGTAATATTTGTTTGTTGCATTGGATATGTGGGTTTATTTACTTAGGGGCCACTATGGCAGTCATAGTAATTTACAACAATTAGAGTCTGATTTGCACCCAAGGGGCTTCAAGACACAAAAACCCTAGAGTGAGCCCCTTACTTGAAGAAAGAGGAAAAGAAAAAGGAAAAACAGAAACAGAAAAGGAGAGGAAGAGAAAGGAGAGAGAGAGAAGAAAGAAGAAAATAAAGGAGAGAGAGAGAAAAGAAAAAAATAGAAATGAGAAAGGAGAGAAAGAAAATAAAGAATGAAAGAAAAAGAAAAAAGAAAGGAGACAGGGAGAGAGAGAGAAGAAAGAGAAGAAAAAGAGAAAATAAAGAAAAGGTGAGAGAAAGAGCGAGAGAGCAAAAGATGGGCGCGGAGACAGAATTTCATCGGATACCCGTTACAGTAGAATTAACATCAATACACTGGACTTTACCATCGACTGGGTAAGTTACAGTGGCTGGTATGGTGAACAATACAGATACTACACCCCTCATCCCCACCATGCTCTACACTATAGAAAGTATGCCCCTGCGGACCAGATCTCCAGACATCTTCTCATAATGGGAATTGTAGTGCATATTAACTAGAGCCCCAGAGGCTTCCCGTCCATAACCCCATACACTGTCTAAGATGCCTCCGGTGCTCCCATAATGACGTCTGTGGCTAATGTTCCAAGACCGTTTCATCACCGAGACCGCGATTAACGTTCAGTTACTCTCCATCAGGGTCCGACTCCCCCACAAATAACGCGCTGCTCTGCCATCGAGTGTTACAGAGCGTCCTGGGAGCGCTTTTCCATTCAGTGAACTGCATCGGGCACCGCATTGCTAATCGAATGGCCGTCATTCTGATTCAGGAAGTTGCTGAAACATTGTAGCTCACATTTAGTGTTCATTTTGGTGTTACTGATGGAAGAAGGATTTTAGGAAATGATCCTTTATCCCTCTGGGCAGATCGGCAGGAAGCAGTTAGGTTTTGTTCGGCTATAGACTTCTCTATACAGATAAAATAAATAAATTAAAATCGTATCAGACCTATAGAGTGGTTAACGGACACATTTTCGGTATTTTATACCAGCTGTGTAATTTATTTACCTGTAAAACTGTTAAGAATTAGTTTTTTTATTTATTTTTAGAAAAAAATATATTCTTTTAAATGTTATTCATAAAAAAAAATAAAAAATGATCTGTTCATTAAGAAAGCCCCATTTGTCTCCTCAAAAAGCAATACATAATTTGAGTGGGTTCAGTAATTAAGTCAACCAGCGAATCCATTCTGCGGATCACTCTTTCTCAAGCCAAATAACTTAACAAAACATAATCATTTATCATATGTCACGAATTTCATCGGCAGATATGAAATTGTCTGCTGACGGCAGACACTCCACATCTAATAACAGTAATTAAGCTTAACTTATTTGTTGGGTATAATTTGCCTTTAAGTGGTCTTCATCTGCCACCGAGCTCCGTGAATCTATCATTAACTAAACTTTCATGGTACAGAACGCAAAGGGAATTATCTGATGAGCAAAGATACGATTCCAGCAGGTAAAGGTAATTATGGCGATTATAGCCAAATAAAAATAACACAAGAAAGCTGTAACAAAAACAAGCACATGAATCAAAGAACAAAAATAGAAGCGTAGTAACAATAGCAACGTTTAGAATCATAGAACATATAATGTGTCAGTTAATTACTTCCTTCTGATTGTTCGTGGAATAAGAGACTGCTAAGTGTCGGGGTATCTGATTACCAGCAAATGGGGAAGAAAGGGCAGGAGTGCCAGACAAAATGAAACGTACCACCCGATGTGGGGGCATCACTCATTCGCTAACTGGTTAACAGGGAAAGACAGTGATACCCCTCGCCAGGCGTTCCTATGAATAACGGGGTTGTTAGCCTACTGTCCCATCATTGATGCTTAAACCGCTTACAGGTAGGTCAGGTTTGTGCAGCTTATATTATAAATATAAAAAATGGTCTGTGATGCGATAGCTCCGAGGAAGCTCATCGCGAGTGAAACGCGTTGGTTGGGCAGAGCCTCCGAGTTTGAGGTCTCAGAATTTGACGTGATTTGTTTGCGCTGATCCAGATGCTGTTACATTTCTTTCATTGTTTTGCAATAAACGTGGTTACACTATTGCAGTATTTCCCTACTTTACATGCCGCAAAGCTTTTTGGACATTGACAGGTGCGTTCAGACAGACCCAATGGGATATTGTATATACATTTATTTTTGTTTCTATTGCGCGGGTCCTGTTTTTTTTCTATTTGGGCTTTCTGTGTATTACTGCCAAGTGAATGGCACCGCCAGTTGAACCCAGAAGCATTGCATTTTCTATTTGTATTTTTTCACTTCTATCCTGGCACTTGAAGGCCGGCGGCCCCTAATGACGGCTCGGTATGATGGGCTGCATGCTGCTTTTTTTGTGCTGAGGTAGAGTGCAATCAGGCGTACCCAGCCCCGCGGCCAGCGGTCACCAAGCACTCCCTCAGCGTGCCAGATGGCCAGTCCGGGCTCGGCTGGGAATAAACATGTGGCATACCAATACCCGTAACATATATGATCTTCTCTCAATGAGATTCTTCATACAAACTGAACTTGAATTAAAGCATCACTGTCACGCCAATCCCACATTCCCCACGTTTCCGTGCTTTGCTCAAATCTTGCTACTTTGATTTTGGTAATGCTGACGAAATCTGTTCATTCACCGCATCACAGCTAAAACTATAAAGCGTTAAGGTTGCCCTGAGTCAATCCCAAATGGATTACTGCAACATTCCACCAAATCTCCATGGAGTTTTTTTTTTTTCTTCCATTTCGTTTTCATCTAAAACCTCCTCTCTGCGTTTCATTAAGAACATACAAATCTCGCCTTCTAACCGCACCATTTATCAACAAGATTAAAAACTCGCACAAATTGAATAATATTGTGCCAAAAAATGTGCATGATGGGAGGCAATTGGCAATCTTGAAGACTTTTTTTTTCCTCCCAAATACCAGGATCTGTTTAAATAAATCAGCCATTAGCCGTCTTATCACCTACTTTCAGCTGTTCGAGCGCAGATATATCCCGAGGAAGAACCAGGCGAAGGAAACAACCTTCTCTAGCGACTCAAACTGATTATGCTGCAGTATGGGGTTGGTGATGAACATTCGCTTTATATTAACGGCTCTGTTCTAGTATCACTGAATTCATTTATTAAAACACCAGACTGTGCCATTTGTTTTTCCATTGTTGTACATGTTATTTATTTTACTGACTGTTTCACTGATTGTAACAGCTCTACGGAACCTGCTGGTGCTATATAAATAAATGTAATGTAGGACAAGGGGCCATAAGCTAAAACTAGGGGGTCAGAGGTTTAGAGGTAATGTAAGGAGGTTTTATTTGGGCAAAGGTACCCCTTTCTGCACTCCTCACACTCACTCATGACCCTTGTAAGGCCATGGTGCGCCCCTCCTCCCCAATGATCCTTACTGAGAGGGTGGTAGATAAGTGGAACAGCCTCCCAGTTCCAATACAGTGAAGGAATGTAAACATGCATGGGGTAGGCATACGGCTCCTGAAGAAAAGACCAATGACTGATTAAAGATGAGTTTTTACAACAGGATAAAGCAGGCAGACCGGATCAGTCTCGGACCAATCAGCAGCACTCATTCCTTGTGAATGTCCCCTCGTGTTTAGTGTAAGTATGAAGATTTCATTCATAAAAGGAAGTCTTATCCGATCACCTGATCCCGCAAGATTTCTGGTGTGGGAGGGGGAATGGTGGTCCCCTGCACCTTGAACAGTCGGGGAGGGCAGAGGTATACACCGCTACTTTAACGAGTTAACTTCCAGGCAGGGGACTGGTGTTTTGGACCCACATACTCCTTGTCCGAGTTGCACACCCTTTCTGCCCCTTTCAAGGTAATGTGGGGCTAGTTCCACCCCTAAGTGCCGCCAATCCTGTACTTTATGTTGGTCTTGAATCCTCCGGCCTCCATGAGTCGGTTCCCAGGTCCCATACTTATTTTTATTATCTTTTATTTTTCTAGCACCAGCAATGTTCGAGGCTCTTCTCAAAGTCAATGCATTCAAAGAGTCTGGGAAAACTAGAACTGACAGACCAAGATGACCCAATACATTAGGTAGAGAGGACCCAGCCCGGCTCTGTCCAGTTAATGTTTTTGCCGCTTGTACCACCATGTGAGGGCAGCGCCATGCCTTCAAATCCACCACCGAGTAAAAAGACTGCTTCTACCACGAAGAGAACACAAATACAAACTCTAAACAGCCTTGGCTCTTTCAATCTGGACAAGCCCAGCTGTCCACCCTGGCTCTATTGTGTCATGATGAGAGGGGATCAGTACACAGGGCTGGCGATGACAGGATGGCCCTGACACTTTAAGCCCAGCAGCCACCTCATGACCATACCAGGGAACTCCGGAGACTTCGGGAGAAGCACTGCTTCTTTGTATCAACCCTGGAATCCTCTGGGTCGTGGGTCCTGACACAACCTACTCCCTCCCAATTTCCCCCTTAAATGGGGGTGTATTCAGTGACATCGGCTGGACCGCCAAATGATGTCAGCAGGACCACCCACTGACATCAGCGAGTAGTGCTGGCCTATCTTGCCGGAGCCTAAAGGTTCCCAGGTATTCTCATGTGCTGCCACATATGCCACACGCCATGGAAAGGCAGATCGGGTTTGCCCAGTGTGCCAGATGGTCAGTCCTGCCCTGTCAGTACATGCCATTATCTAGCATTGGGCTATAATAGCATTTCTCTCAATCAGTCCAACATGTAGAGCCGCTGGGATGTCTTCTTTCTCCAACTTCCAACCTGATCTTCTTCACATTTTTCTGAGGTCCTACCGCTGCTGTTATTTACAGAAAGTTGACAACCATCCAAAATTTACTAGGTGCGTGAAAAATAACAGTTTTTCAGGGAAGCCCAGCCATTCCAATACAATCATTAGAATAGATCCTGCTGGTGGCAAACGCAACCCTCGTGGACAAATCTTCCCAACAGGGAAAGGCTTACTCTTGGAATTACTTCATATTCTCAAGATGATCTCATTGATCTGGATCAGTAAGTCCCACCAAGTGGCCCATTAAACTTACTCAATGTGCGTTGGCCAGAAAAGCCTCACGTTCTTGGGTTATGTGTTAAATTGCTACTCAAAATAGCTTCAGAAAGTCTTAACATCTGCCCAGCCCCCCATACACTCATGAATGCCACACGTTTACTGAAATACATCTGAACACTCGTGGCACACGAGGAGGTAAAAAATCAGTCGCAGAAACACGATTGTTTACAGAGGTAAGAGACTGCTAAAACGTTCATCTGGATCATCCTATTACCCAGAAAGCCCAGAAAGACGGAATAAATAGTAACATCTCAGAGAAATGCCAACAAGAACATTGTCTTCAAAGTATTAAAGGTGACACGAGAGATTTGTTGATCGATAAGGAAATATTTATTAATAGTTTGTTCACTAATCACTAAGTTGTAGATGAGTTTTGATGAAAGATGTCATCTCATTGCAATAACTAGTCATTATGATGTAACGACGACAGCTGTAATGCATTGTTCAGTACTGAGATTAAATTACTGGGGGGGGGGGTGACATGAATATTAATGCGTGTGTTGGGGATATCCCTAGCACAGTATGAAGTCACTGGCCATATGATTTAACCCACGAGTTATCATCTCTCTCTCAACATTCCAAATGTGCATAAATGGTGCGCTGAGGTGGGAATTTACCAAGATTTTTAAATCTGTCCTATTGGTAACTATTACCTAATCAAGGATTTAAAGCCGTTCCCTGCTGTTTCTATAAATATTATTGATGTTTTTAGGGCTGTAGAACCCTGCGATACCCTTATACCCAGCAAACATTATGAGATCCTAGAAAAGAGGGCCATCAGGAGAAGAAAGAAGGGTATTAGGGGAGGAAAAAGGATTTGGGGCCCAAATAGGGACTGGCCAGACTAAACAAGGACACTTGGAAGCTATGCTTTACATGTGATCTCTAGCCTCACAAGTAAAATAGAGGCTTTGACTTGAACAACATCCAGATTCGGTGGTGAAACAAAAAAAATACACTTGCTTCAGTTCCGATAATTGCATTTTCATTCATACGCATGTAAATGCTGTAAAATGATATGGAAAGCGAAACGAATGAAAAGGGGATAGTGCGTCGCCCTCTGCTTTTATAGAAAACTCATTATCACTGGAAAGGTTTATTACCTCTGGAAAAAATAAAAAAAAGGTTTCCGCACGTCAATTTAAAAGCTAGCTGTAAAACTAGTTGTTTCATAATGATTTTCAAAGAAGGAGAGATCTGGAATGATGCGTACGGCAGGATAAATAGCGTAGCGTGAAAGCAGATTAACTCCTGGAGGTTCCGACGCTTGCTTTGAACCGAGAGCAATAAGATCCGTTATTAGAAATGTAACAGTAAAGGAATGATTTTCTTTGATACAAACTTTTTCAAAGCCAGATTTCCGATCATTTCCAAGTGATTATTTTAGTGACGGCGTAAAGTGGTGTTAATAGTCAGGTTTATTCCACTTAGCACTGTGGGGATTTTCGATATTCCCGTTATGGAGCTGAAGCAGAGATGCATGTAACCAGCCAGATAATATTTTGTTTTATTGTAAATCCATTATCTCGCCTGTGCCGAGGATTGGGCGCCCACTAAAGACCAATCAAAAACTCTGCCTGCCAAGATGAATAAACCTATGGTGGACGGAGAAGCCGCAGTCATAAATATTGTCGTACATACGCATATAATGGTGTATGTGGTATCTCAAAGAGAGGGACAGACAGAAAACTTTGACTTTCTATATACAGGTAATGATATGGGATCTTAAACCTGCTTATCTCCTATTGGCTGCCTGGGGATCTAGTGTAGAACACTTGCAACCACATACAGACCGCTGCATTTCTCTCGGGATGTCCACCTTCTCCAGGGGGAACAGTCCCCTGACTGAAACTTCTGTCCCTGTTATTTTATATTGGTTTCAAGTATTTCCCGTGGTTAATGGCGTTATAAAAACTCCCAAGCAGCCCATTTAATTTATTGAATATGACATTATTACATAATTCTAGAGACAGTATAAGCTATTTTTCTTACATATCAGGCAAAACAGGTTTATTTCTGAGGACACCTCCCTTTTTTTTAGTATCCCACATAGAGTGCATATAAATTGCAAAGAATATGTCCCCAGATTTCACGAAATCCGGTCATCTTATTTATGGGACACAGTCTTGGAGGTTTAACCTACAAGGGTTAATGGAGCTGAAGCTGTTAATGATGTGAGAACATTTGTGTCGGTACATTATCACTGACTACGAACGAACAATATTCAGTGCTGTGAGGAAGTATTTGCCCCCTTTAATGTTTCAGATCATCCAACTAATGGTCAAAGACAACCTGAGTAAACACAAAATGCTGTTTGTAAATGACCATTACATTCATTGAAGGTAAAGAGTTAATCAGAACCTATATCACCCATGTGAACAAGTAATTGCCCCCACTAAACTTAATATCCGGTCGTGCCCTTCAGTTTGTGATAACTGTCAATGAGTCTTTTCCATCTCTGTGGATTTCACGGAATTGTTTTATTTCAGCCACATTGGAGGGTTTTTGAGCATAAACTGCCTTTTTGAGGTCATCTCAATCTGACTCAAGTCAGGAGTTTGACTCGGCCTCCAAAACCTCCATTTTATTTCTTCTGAGCCGTTCAGAGGCGGACTTGCTTGTGTGCTTCTGATCATCGTCCTGCTGCATAACCCGACCCACACTTGAGCTTTAGGTCGCTGACTTATGGCCGGAGTTCTTATTCAGGATTTTCTGGTTTTCATGGTTCCATTATGACAAGTCGACCAGACCTTCACACTACCACCACCACGTTTGACTCTTGGTATGATGGTATTATTGTGGAACGCCGTGTTAACTTTACTCCAGATGTAATGGGACTCACGTCTTCTAAAAAGTTCCACCTTTGACTCTTCAGTCCACAAAATACTATCCCGAAGGTCTTTGGGCCATCAAGATGTTTTTTTTGGCAAATGTGAGATGAGCCTTTGTGGTTTTTTTGGTCAGCGGGGGTTTTCACCTTGATTTCCCTTGGATGCCATTTTTGTACTCTGTCTTTCTTATTGTGGAATTGTGAACAGTGACCTTAACTGAGGCAGTTGAGGCCTGCGGTTCTTGACTTGTCAGTCTGAGCTCTTTTGTGACCTCCTGGATGGGTCCTCGGCGGGCTCTGGTAGGAATTTTGGTCGGGCACTTGTGAGAAGGTCCTCCGCTGTTCCAGGTTTTCTCCATCGGTAGATAATGGCTCTCATCGTGGATTGCTGGAGTCCCAGAGCCTTAGAAATGGCCTTTTAACCCTTTCTAGACTGATCAATGTCAATGACCTCTCATCTGTCCTGGAATTTTTTTAGATCATGTGCTGCGACCATTTAGCCTACTTCGCTTTTCTAGACATGTTCTATTTAATTGATGTTTAGATCCAGCAGGGCCGGCAGTAATCATGCCTGGGCGTGTCTATTGAAACTGAACCCAATTATCCATTACATTAAGTTAATTGGTTGATTTAGTAACTAAGGGGGCAATTACTTTTTTTTTTAAACTTATTGCCGGGTATGGTTCGATATCTTTTTTCCTTCTATACAAGACATTTTGTGTTTACTCGGGTTATATTTGTCCAATATTAAAATGAGTTTAATGATCTGATTTAAATGTGACAAACATTCAAAAATAGCAGAAAACCGGGAAGCAGCAAATACTTAGAGGAAAGCCGGGTTTTTATTCTGGAGTCCAATCCATCCTATCTGGTTAAGTCCCAAATTGTCTTAGTGGATGGAGTATGGCAGATAATGTCAGTGCTGTGTGAATGACACGGACTGGGGTGCATTTATAATGCATATAAATAAGATACATATTTTCAGCCAATTAAATGTTTCCCCTTAAGACTAATAGGAATGATTTTATTATTTTAATTTTTGAACAAGAAAAAAAGCATCCAATAAAGATTGTCTTTTCCTAATTGTTAAGACACGATTTTGGTGTTATGTTCACGCTGCATGACATACTATGGACTACGGCGTGAATCATAATGAACGAAGCATCGCTCAGGCTTAACCCTTTCTGTTGCTGTGGGTTACAGAGTAAGAATTAGGAGCTGCCTAAATAATGCCTTTAAAAGTCCTTTGTTGTGTTCCAAAGCTCCCATCACCCTTAGCCAAGGAACAGAGGCTAGGATAAGGATTTTTCAGCATGTCAGCTTCTGCGGGCAGCAATTCACATCATCCCCAGAAAGTAACATGTAACACCGCACTTGGGTTTAAGAAACCTGGCACTACAATACCTATCATGCTCAGCCAACGAAAGTAAAATGAATAGGGATTCAAAATGCCTTTTCTCGTCTCCCGTCGACCATCAGCCAGCTACAATGTTATGTTTAGAGGTAGGAAATCCTGTATTCTCCTCTAGTTGATTACTGCCGTCATCATGCTTAGTCAATGAATGAAAATATCAAGCTTAGGGAAACTATAGCAGTCCAGATGTGTTTTACTATAACACCAACCATTCTCAGCCATTCAGAAAAAACGCCGTACTTAGGGAGACCTCTGTGGCTTTTTTAGATCTCTCTCTCTCTCTCTATATATATATATATATCCATGTTATTTTGTGACTGTTAAGAGGTCTCTAATTTCAAAGCATCCTCTGCAGTCCATCTATCATGGACTGTAGCTCTTATTAGTCTCAGCCAGAAGGGTTGCCTACCCTGGTTTATGTCTCCTGGGATATAAATATTGTCATAAGCTTCTGAGACCTCAGATGTCTCTTCTTCATAGAGAAATCTACAGAAGCCCTGCTTCATCCGTAAACAGGTTGATACCCCTTTCAGTATCCCATAAGCCCTTATGCTTGGTCATTTTACCAGTTTATCAGGCACAGAGACTCTCCGCCACTGGCCCCTGGGCCGGAGTATTTGCATCATTACAGCAGTGTGTTTACACAGCACGTGCCCGGCACTTTATCTGCTTCTTTCAACGCGGTTCATGAGCCTCAGCTGGGGCTCCGAACATCGCACTAAGAGCCCTAATGAGCTATCATCAGATGAATAGAATCAAGGTGTTATCTGTGTCAACCCAGATGTGAAATGTATAGATCCTGAGAAGATGCACAGAATGGGAACTGCTGGACGCCTGCCCTGCGCACCTCCTCTCCTGGAGCTTTCCTATTAAAAACCTCCTCATGGGTTTTATCTCTTTGTTTCACCGGCAGCGCTTACACTTCTACGCAACTCACTTTACAATCCCTTCCTAAAACAGAAAGCTTTTCACGGTAATTCCCAATCCGCCCATTCAAACAGAGTAACACGGAACACAATGCTTCTCATCGCGTTCTTCCAAATAACAATACTGGCTATGGCTATGGAAAGGCATAGCTGCAGTAGATTGCAAGCTCTTTAGGACAGATAGCTAGTTTCTGTTAATATGGGCAGCAAATAATACATGTTTAATCTAATGTCTATACCTGGCTGTCAAGTTATGAGTAATGTACTCGTCACATAAACAGATTAGGGCTCACCAGATCGATATTCTTCCGATGGAAATAAGTAAATAGCATTATCTTAAAATTAAACTATATTTCTATTTAAAGAATAAACAATCGTTCGCGTTAAAGGAAAGAAATCAATTAGAAATATAATCAATTTCGAGATCTTGAAATAACTTTCCAGTTACTTATATATACTGAAAAAAAGATTTTTGAAATATTAAGCAACCGAAACTGTACTGAAAACTGATTTTATCAGAAACAATTAGCACTTTTCAAAAAATATATTCTAAACGATATATATATATATATATATATATATATACATACATACATATACACATTTAATATTTATGTCTCTAGTCTGCATTCCATTATTGTAACATTATTACAATCTAGAATCTTTTCTCAACTGTTCGGATTTACATATAAATTGTGGCATTTACAAAACATAGAACAAATATTTCAGTTTCTCGAGACCAAAATGCGGCATTTTATTTCTTAAGTATTTACCGATTTGCAAAACTGTTCTTGTTCTGAAGCAGCCTTAACATTACAAGAAGCCACCAAAAAAACAAACAAAAAAAAACCATTAAAATGTAGCAATCTGCAAAAGAAAAGCTCATAATTCCTAAAAGCATAAAGCAAATCAAAAGCAAACGGTCCCTGTGATACGAGGAACATTAGCTACATTGGCTGCGTAAATCAATGGCATTAGAATAAAGCAGTTTCCTACCTCCAAGGGCTCCCGGAATCTGGACCTCTACTGATATGTGACTCTTTCAGTGCACAGCGAGGTATATTTATACCCAATGATCCCCCCCACCTCTCAGGCACTTACTCAGTTGCGTTGCTGGAGTGTATCCACCCCCTCATGGATCCTGAATGACAGACTAACAGATGAAGACCAACACATTTCCACCTACCCTTTCCCGTATCTTTTAAGTGAAAGCTACGTCATGTCAAGGTTCCTTTGTTGAAACTGTTTCATTTTAAAGAGACCCAGAGAGAGAGGGTCTTGCGGGTATTCTAACTGAGAGCGGGGGGCTAACAAGACACGGCGGCAGGTATTGTCTACGTTACCCGACATGGAGCTCCGTGCACCATTAGTCTGATCACAGACTGTTCCTCAAACGGTCAGGTTATCCATCCTTCCTGCACCGGTACCCGTACGATCCCTTAAAACAGGAGTGAATGATACGGAAGGGATGCACCATTTCCTGCGCGGCGGAAAATGCCTAAAAGCCCAAACACGCACACACACACACGCTATTATCATGTAATCTGTGTGTAGGTAATGACCAGTGCTTGAAACCAAAGAAAAACAAAATCTCTTATCTCAGCCGTATCTTATTTGAAATGTATCAACAGGGTTTTTTGGTTTTTTTTGCAGAGAACAGGAAAATGAGTAGAAGGTAATACCCCGCTGTCTCATTTTCTATTTAAAGACCCCCCAAAAAAGCATCTCCCAGACTCCATGTCGCTACCTTAAAATATGATCATGTGTGGGGCAATACACCAGAGTGGGACTTTGGGGGCCTCAGACTGGAGGATGGACCCCATACACATAGGAAGCATCTATAGAAGATAAAAATAATTCTAGGTTATATTGTTTGTGCTATTCAACAGACAAAAAATGTTTAAAAATCTGCGTTTTGAAGTAAAATCAGCCCAACTTCCCACCTGAGAACTGCCCAGAAACTCACCTTACTGGGGACTCGGCAAAGTCTGCTCTGCCCCAAGAACTCCCAGATGCCCTTTTCTCCGGCTGTAAAGGCTCAAACTTTAATCAGTCGTTGGTCTCGTCTTAGATTCAGGAGCCGTATGTCTAATTTTGAGAACCAATGCACATGGGTTTGAAGAATTCTATCAATCAGAGCCCTCACCACTCTCCTTTAGATTACATTCATCCCACAGACCAGTAAAAAGCACTCGGAAGCCTTTATGTAAACTTTTCAATGCTGTGAGTTGCAAGATCAATTCTCTAATTATACGATAGCCGGATTCTATTAACCACCGGTGCCAGAGATCCACTTTTCAGGTTCTCCAGGAACCCCTTCAGTGCCGGATTTCAGGTTACACAGGTGGAATATGAACGAGTGATTCACCGAATTGCCTTTGATGACGGCAAGAGATAGCGGGAAAAAAAAAAAATACTGTTTGAAGGTCTTAGAGGACTTGAGATGCGGAATACTATTTTATTAAAATTATCATTTTCGGTCAATCAATGATTTTATTATCAAATATCAATTACTAAATTAATTTACAACGAAAAATGTTTAATTTGCCATAAAATGTTCTTCTTTAACAGGGGCGGGCTGGGCCGGGGGGCAATTGCCCCCCAGGCCGCCCGAAATCTAATCTAAACGGCCACTGGGTGCTGATGCCGCCGGCCGGAACTACTTTAATAATTTTTTTTGAAAAATTTAATATGGCAAGCCGGATCGGCTATTAAATGAAAAAAAAAAATAGTATTAAAGCAGCGCCGGCCGGCGGCATCAGCACCCAGCGGCCGTATGCGATGGCCGCCAAGTGATGGGAGCAGCGTGAGGGGTGAAAGCTCCGCCCCCTCGCACTCACCTTTCACCCCTCACGCTGCTCCCATCACCATGCGGCCATCAGATTGTTGGAAATCGAATCTAAACGGCCGCTGGGTGCTGATGCTGCCGGCCGGCGCTACTTTAATACTTTATTTATTTATTTTTAATATGGCAAGCCGATCCGGCATATTAAATAAATAAATTAAAAAAAGGATTAAAGTAGCTCCGGCCGGTGGCATCAGCACCCAGCGGCCGCTTAGATCAGTTTTCCAGCAGTCTGATGGCCGCATAGTGATGGGAGCAGCGTGAGGGGTGAAAGGTGAGTGCGAGGGGGCGGAGCCACTTCACTTGACTTGCCCCCCAGGCCTTAGGCTGCCAGCCCTCCCCTGTTCTTTAAGAATCGTTCCTCCTCCTCATCTATCTCACTGATTATTTTAGTGCATCAATCTAAACTTCCTAGAAAGGACCACAACTGCATTTGCATCTTCTCAAGTTATGGATCTAAAAACATTGGATTTCTTTTAATTATCTTCAGATTTTATAATATGACATTCAGTGATCTCATTAACTATGTTTGCCAGATGGCATTTAACATATTCATAATAATGGTAATTTAGAATATGCGCATTCTGATTTTTTTTTATTATTATTTTTTGCTTTTATTGCATGCAAAGCATATAAGGTCTATTCCATAAACCACGAGCTTTAGCCACCAAGTCAGGCTAATATTTGAAGTAGACCAAGTTTGACCCCCTTTACGCTTGAGCTGGACTGGGTTGTTGGATCTTGGAGAGTTCTGACCTGCTTACTCATGTTTATTAACTAAAACTGGATTTTGCTGGACAAACACAGCTTCATGGACCTCACTTCGCATCACAGGACGACCCCAGTGAGCTTCCAGTCGAGTTTTGTTTTCAGCTCCTTGACTTCACTATAAATTACGAAGGTTAAACCTCACTGAGCTTCTGCTACAGGAAGAGCTTGACTGGCCCTGTATAATGTATAGTTAAATCAATGAGATTTCTTCAGAGTCTCCTTACCCATTGAATTATGCATTGTCCAGGTCTGGTTGAGTTCTTCTTGCAGGAGAAACCTGCCATTGTTGGTCCTTCATAAAGAATAGCGAAGTGGAGAAGTTGAACCCACAACTCTCCCTTTAGTGAATAAACTACAATTTAGGCTTTAAGGGCTTTTTGATGCATAGAAACATGTTTTCTATTTAACACAGAGGGCCCCTTAGGTTTTAACATGGTTGGCCATGACAGGAAGGCACGGAGGCCTGGGTACTATATTGATAATAGGCACAAACATTTATGAAGGTGGTCTTCCATATTATTCCCGGCTTACATGCAAAAATTTAAAAAAGGTTTTTATTTTGTCAGAATAAAGTTAAACTGTGAATTTTTTGATAACTATTGGCCATCTAAGGCGAGCTTCTGCGTATGCACAATACAAACACGATCCAGGAACAAAATAATCAAAACCAAAATAAAAAAATAAAAAAATTCAATAAATGGCCATTTTTACTCTTGTATAGTAACTATAGTATCAGATAAAACCCTTTTCTCTGCTTGAGATGGTGATGTTACTGCTGGGATGAGCTGCTGTCTGACAGATAAAACCATTTAGAGGTTTTGTGAAATTTTGTATTTTATGAAGAATGAAAATAAATGTCTTTTATTTTTATCTCCATTCTGTCAAGCAAGCAAAACGTCTAACTCTCAACAATGGTAGCGCAGTCAATGTGAATAGTTTGCCCTACAGGAAAATATAAATACATAGTTGCAAGATTGTTGCGATGTAACACGATTATTAGTTTTGTGTGTTGTTTTGGGCCGTCTGTTGGAACCACGTACTTGGCTCATGGGATCAGTCACCTAAGTGGTGGTGAGATGCAGCCAATTCAAGTCTTGGACCACCTTGTGCAGTACATTTCAATCTTTACATATATATGATATATATATATATATATATATATATATATATATATATATATATATATATATTACATATTACATATATTAGATATAATTTAGGGTGCTATTTTATAGAAAGGAAAATATGAAGTTTTGCATCTCTTTAAAATGATTATTTTTATTTGTGTGTCTCAATAAAATGAATTAATATTAATTTATTTTATATAATTTTATTTAATATTAAAATTAATTTTTCGTTTACGAAATCACATACGGATATTCATCGTGCCAATATTTAAGGGTTTTATTACAGTTCTAAAAGTCACGCTCAGAACTAGATATCGGAATAATAATAAAAAGATATTAAAATGTTGTCAATTTGTTACAAGGGGACAAATTAAAGTCCAGTCACACAACCGGAAGTTTACGAAAGGTGTAAGGTTAAAAATCTAATTTTATAAACAGATTGACAGTGAATCAGTCATGAAACTCAAATTTATTTTTAAGAGTGGCAATAACTTTTTAATTTCAGTATTTTGTGACACTAGAGGTAATCCGGAGGAAAAAAATGAGATGGAGAATAATTATTTTCTCATACGAAGTTGCAATTTCCTGTAAAATGAATTCCAGATAAAAATTTATTTTTTGAGTGAAAAGACGTGGGGCATGACAGGATTAAAAGTTGTTCAATTAATTCAGGGTTTACATAAAGAGTGGAATAAACGCACAGCATGGCTTTCAGGAGTAGATCTTCCATTAGGCAGAACGGGCAGGGGCCCAAAAGACCGACTGGCCAAACCATTCTCTCAGGAAGACAGCAGTAGAAAAAAAATGTGGTTCTGCTGACTTTTTAGGAATTAGGACAGATCAAGCTGATTGGTGGGTTACATCGGAGTCCCCATCAAAACCAAAAGGGTCTTTTCGTGGGAGAACCCAGCAGGGTTCTGTGGATTTGCCAGGCTCTGGTCAGCATAGATCTGTTTTCCACAGGGCATGCCACCTTCCTCCCCATTATTCCCATAAAACCCAAAGTTGAAAATGTTTAATCTGACCAGTTACAAATATCAATAAATGATTATAAATCACCCAAATGACATCATATATTTTTGGTTACAAATAACTACATGATATTAGTTCACTGATCAACATTCTCATTCTATGTCAGGATGATAAAAGAGCAATGGGCCAAATAAATACCAGTCCGCAGGATATGACCACTTTTGGCCATTGTGACGAAGAGGAACTGGGGCTACTATGGAGTGGCCAACTTAGCAGAGGAGCAGCTGAGTGCAATGAATGGATGCCAGTTACAGTTAAAGACTGTTAGAAGCAGATCATATGAAAACCATATTATACATGCTAATTGGAGATTTTTGGGGGGATAACAATACACGTTCTAGGGGGTTTCTGGCAAGAAGAGCATTTATATGCTACGTGTCGTTGTGGTGTATATGTTAGGAGACCGCTTGCAACACCATGAAACATCTCTTCTTTTGGAAGCAGGTTGAAAGGCCAGCTTTTTGACGCAACCCCTGTAAATGTGCTTTTCAATATATTGTTTATAATTCTAGTTTTATATATCTTAGATCAATAGATTTTGCTAATTAATTATCAGCATCCCTAATGCATATCACACAATAAGTATATTACTCTAAAACTCATAAGTTATCTGGAATTGACTTGTTTTTGTTGATGGCTTTCTTGTCATTTCATCAAAATAGTTGTAAGACAAATATAATTAGATCCTTTATCCTTATTACCCAGGATTTTAATCCTTTAAACTCTGATAATTATCTTCCAGCAATTGATTATGGAGATAGTTAATGTGATGGAATGGTTCATGCGTTGGCTGCCGGACAGAAATTCTAATTAATGGCTCTAAATCTCATAAGAGATTATTGAAATAATAAGATTCTCCCTAAAAAGTTTTTTTTTGGAGGGGTTGGGTAGACCCTTTGACACCGAACTAATTTTATAGAATATCTTTCCCGTTGCGAAAAAAGAAAATAACAAAGACCAGAGGGAAGAGATATTTTCATAACATTCATAGCAGACATGAACCAATGCTGATGTCAGAGATTCGGCAAATATTCATTAGCCATCCAGCTGTCTATAATCACACAGCAGGGTAATGAGATGACACAGTAAATAGGATATTCTGTCCCACTTGGAAAATCCACTAGAGACCTCCTGAAAAAATAACAGTGACTGACAATGATTAAAAAGGAAAGGTCCGGCGGGAAACACGGCTGCAATATAACTCAGGAAAACCCGCTGTTGCCACGCAAGAATGATTAAAATAATATGAATTTAATAAAACTAATTTAAAAATGAGCACTATAGCCCATTAAGACTATACACTCTCATCCAAGATGAAACAGATTAAAATCCAAAGTGTATTCATCAAAATATATCTATGATGGCAGACAATTTTGTAAATGCGTTTCGCTCTGGTTAGACGCATTATCAAAGGCACCTGTGGGGCAGTCGCCGACCAGTTTTGTCACACGTAACATTTTATGACACTACCTTATCCTATTTGTTAAGGTGAATTGAGCGCAGACAGTTGACAAAAGAAATACGTTCTCTTTCTTTTGGGTCCTATGCGTGGAACCGGCGTCAGGACACAGAAGTCTTTAGAACGGTGATAAGGGGGTATTGGATAATACAAAAGGCAGGGAAGCTTATAATGTGTGCATGGAATGCGTTATCCGTATGGAAAGTGGCCGCTAATATATTTGCAGCGTGTAAAGTACAAGTTTTCAAAAAAAAAAAAAAGCCCATGAAACGGGAATTAAACATTTACCGTATTTGCTCGATTGTAAGAAAAGACCCCCCAAAATTTGAATATTAATTTAGAAAAAAAGAAAAAGCCTGAATATAAGACTAATATATATATATAATATAATATATAAGACAAAAACGTTTTACCAGTAAATGTTAAATAACATGTAAACAATTTTTTCATATTTAATAAAAACTATGAGGGAGAAAAATGCATTTCTTGTTTTTAGTTCCTTTTATTTGCCAACCTGCCCCCAGTTATGCACATCTGCCCATGGCTTACCACTCTGCCCCCCAGATATGCCTTATACCCCACCATATGCCACTCTGTCCCCCCCAGACTTACCAATGCATCCCCAGACTTGCCCCCATGCTTCAGACTCCCTGGTCCGTGCGATGCATGTGGACAGCCTCCGCTACTGCCTGGCACTTCCGCCGGGGCTTCTATAATTTACCACCGGAAGGTCTTGTCATGCTGGTGCTCCTATGACCGGCGTGACATGATCTTCAGGTGCCGGGTAGCAGCGGAGGTTGTCTGCGCGCATCGCACAGACCTTCACCGGCTGCCAGAGAGGAGGAGCAGGAGATCAGGTCCCTTGCAGCGCTGCGGAGGATCTGGATCTTAGTCTTATAGTCAAACCTCTATTTGAGGTCCAATTATAAGACTACCTAGAATATAAAACAAGGGGTATTTTTCATAACATTTGCTCTGAAAAAAACCTTATATTCAAGCAAATACAGTATATTTTTTTTAACCACAATATTGTTATATCACAATAAATATCACAAGAACAGGTTGTTTGTAGTGGTTCAACATTGTTAAAAAATATATTCTTGGATTATTTTTTTTAATTTTTTTTTTTAGGTAGGGAAGGGACATCTGGATATTTTGCTTAAGGCCCACAAAAAAAAATACAGGACCTCCACTGCTCCATAGTTTTCTACTATCTTATTTTAAGGGAAAAGGCTAGGATTTAGTCTTGCACCATCTTGCAAGGGTTCACAGTATCTGCATCCAAGACTTTGGCCTTTGTGCCTTAACGTGTCAAGTGTATATCTCCTACTCCTAGTTCACTGATGGTTCAACTTTAACTTATTATAATGGCCCAGCTATAACTTAGTGTAGTCCTTCGGTCTACGACCAAATCCCATACGGGAAAAAAACCCCCACAAAAAACGAGAAAGTCTGTACATAGCAGGGATTACCTGATGTTAAGTCAAGTTGCACAAGGCCATAGTATGAAATTTAACTTTTATTCCAAAAGTTTAAAAGTCCATAACAAGGTACCAAAAACCACAAATAAGCCCTGAAGGACTCCTGACGCGTTTGGCCCTCACTGTGGACTTAATCGTAGGTAAGACAAAATCTCCCCTCAGTCTAACACTGATTTTAACTAGACTCTCATACCGAGATGGGAATTAGATGTGAAAGACAGGAGGCGGACAGCCGATAGTGTGTCTTAGTACTGCATCTTCATTTATCATAAACGCAAAACAGGCTAATTTAATAGGAATACATTAGGGCCATTGACATTGTAACTAATTACAGAGGCTAGAGTTCCCATGAGTGTTATTAGAATCATTTAATTAGTTAAAAGTCTGGTTGATATAAGGAGAAAGCCGCTGATATCTTCTAATACATCTTCCCGAGCTCAAAACCCTAGAGGATGGAAATTAATTCATAGGGGGTTTTTTTCTGCTGGATTTTTTTCAGTGAAAAAAAGGGGGCATATGTACAGATGTGAAAATGTCAGTGAGGGGTTAAACAGACAAGTAATACAACAATAAGATTCCCATTAACACAGATTTTTTTTAAAAAATAAGTAAATAGGAAAGCCGCCCCTACATAATGCATAAAAAATGCAGGGGCTACAGGGTGTTTGGAGACGATATAGATATATTACTTTTTTTTTTTTACTATCTTTTATTGTTTAATTCATTTATTTTTTCTCTTCATGTTTTTTTTGTACTGCTCTTCATCAGTCAGTAGCGCAAAATTACTAGCGATTCCCCCTAGAATCTTTCTTGCAAGGAATATCTGATGATTCCATGGTGGAATTTATAAAAAAAAAATAAAAAAAATAAGAATAAAAATATTATACTTGAAATTATTCTAATATTCTATTTTGATCTCCATGCCTGTTGCGTTTAACAGTGATTAGGAAGTAGGCCTTCTTTCCTGATCGCACCTTGAGTGGTTTGTTGTGCGCGGGGATCCTCGCTAATCCAAGATGACAACCGCATTGCCTTTGCCAGCGTTCGCTTTCCTTTTCACTCTGATCATGAGAGGAAGATCGACAGACAACAATGACAAAGTGTTTACATCGATTGCCTGTGTAATCTGACACATAGCGCACATGTGATTTGTTGTAATAGTAGTCGCTGGCGCGCGTGGCAAGCGCTGTCTAAGGCACTTGTTTTACTGATTAATGTGCACACACGTCACTTCGTGTCAAATGTTTAAAGCATGATGATGCTGTTTGGTTAAACAAAGTATTTAATGGGTCAGCTTACATCAAAGTAAGATATTTTTAAATATGTAAATACTTTGAGGGTTTTGCTATTTTTAGCTTAATTGTTTTATTTAGTTTTATTACTTTTATTGTTTTTATAGATCACAAGGAGAGGAGTTTTTGTGCCACTGTGACAAAAACGGAAGCGAAAACCAACAACAGTAAAAACGACAATAAACAAAATGCACAATAACACTGGGGATAGGGGGAGAAGGGCCCTGGCCATGTGAGCTTACACTCTATTTGTAGGTCAAGGGAGAAAAAAGATAGAACATTATCAAAAATGACTAGCGCTCATTTACTTCCCTGCTGTCCCTGGGATAGCACAAAGGTTGTCCTCATAACCAGAAAAAAATGGAACAGCAAGGACGATTAGGACCCCGCAATGTGGATAAGCTTCCAATAGATCCCTTGGTTAATTAGCGTCATGGCAACAAAGCGATGGAGCAAACAAATTAGCTTCATTAATAAATTCTGCACACGAGTGGACATCTGAACACAAACGGCAAACATCCTGCTGCAGATATGCGGTTTAATTTTGCTTGTGGAAGTGGAGATGTTTGAATGAAAGATCTGACTTCTATCACTTTAGCAGATTTTAATGTCCTGCGACATCAGGTACAAGGATAAATATTGATGTACCGTAAAAAGAAAAACATCCTTATTTATGGAACGCTGTGAGTCATAAAACTGATTGCTTTACATAAAAAAAAAAAATGTAAACAAGTTATAAACATGGAAGACTAATATGCAATGAATCAGAGGGCGCGTGGCATGCTGAAAACCTCAAACACTCACAGGGTTTCATACTGTGCTCGGGTTTCGGGTAAGCGTTTTGGAAAAGTGTGATTGATAACAACGAGTCCCCTACAGGCCTTGTCTTTGCACATATATATATATACATTATATATATATACATACATGTCATCTAATATTGTAGCTGTATAGTGCAAACCTATAGCTGCCAAGTGTCTTGCTCTTTAAGACCTAAAATCCTGTGTCCTCTAGCTTGTAAACTTGTTTAGGCAGAGCGCTCCTTGGCTTTTGTTCCTGTAAGTCCAATTGTTTTATTATACACTATTTGTTATGTCCTTATAAGTGCCCCTCTTTCCTCCCCTGATGCCCCTCTTTCCTCCCGATGCCCCTCTTTTCTAGGAGGTCAGAATGTTTGCTGGGTATGAGGGGATCGCAGATTTCTACAGCCCTAAAAGCTCCAATAATGTGTATAGAAACAGCAGGGAATGGCTTTATAAATTATACTGTTGAAATAAAATATATCATTCTTCTTCTAAATGCCCCGCTCAGTTATATGAAGCCATCAATAAAGCGTCTCACTCCATAGTGAACCCTCTAATCATATTCCATAAAACAAAGTGTCCCTCTAGGGCCGTTTGGAATTTATGGATGCAAGGTAAGCCAACAATCCAATGTCCCAAGCAGGACACAGACTACAAGGCTCTTCACTAACAATGTTGTGAAGCATTGGCCATAGGCAGAGTCATGGAATTACACGGGCTCACAGAATTACTTGATTACACCCGCTTGCCATCATGCACCGTGCCCAAGTCTGGCATGCAAAGTCTAGAGCTGTGAGATAATCCCTGCTACTAGGACTACCCTGGCAAATTAGGGACTATTAGCAGCTCAGAGAGTAAATGGGTAATACTGTCGGTCTGTGCAGGAAAATATTCAATGTAATAATATTAAGTCCCTGAAATATACCTTTTATTTGTCTTGTTAGGGTTAGGACACCGCCTTTCCATTTTTATATTGGTTCTGGTTGATGGTAGGAGTGATGGTAAGAGTGATGGTAGGAGTGATGGTAGGAGTGATGGTAAGAGTGATGGTAAGAGTGATGGTAAGAGTGATGGTAAGAGTGATGGTAAGAGTGATGGTAAGAGTGATAGTAGGAGTGATAGTAGGAGTGATGGTAAGAGTGATGGTAAGAGTGATGGTAAGAGTGATGGTAAGAGTGATAGTAGGAGTGATGGTAAGAGTGATGGTAAGAGTGATGGTAAGAGTGATAGTAAGAGTGATGGTAAGAGTGATAGTAGGAGTGATGGTAAGAGTGATGGTAAGAGTGATGGTAAGAGTGATAGTAGGAGTGATGGTAAGAGTGATGGTAAGAGTGATGGTAAGAGTGATGGTAGGAGTGATGGTAAGAGTGATGGTAAGAGTGATAGTAGGAGTGATGGTAAGAGTGATGGTAAGAGTGATGGTAAGAGTGATAATAGGAGTGATGGTAAGAGTGATGGTAAGAGTGATGGTAAGAGTGATGGTAGGAGTGATGGTAAGAGTGATGGTAAGAGTGATAGTAGGAGTGATGGTAAGAGTGATGGTAAGAGTGATGGTAAGAGTGATAGTAGGAGTGATGGTAAGAGTGATGGTAAGAGTGATGGTAGGAGTGATGGTAGGAGTGATGGTAAGAGTGATGGTAAGAGTGATGGTAAGAGTGATGGTAAGAGTGATGGTAAGAGTGATGGTAAGAGTGATGGTAGGAGTGATGGTAAGAGTGATGGTAAGAGTGATGGTAGGAGTGATGGTAGGAGTTTCTGGGATAACTCTACAGGGGCAATTTTCAAGTTTCTGCTGACCCTGATAATGACATTATGTTACCCAATGTAACATTTTAGTAACAAAATTAACCAAAAGTGCACCTGCCATCATACAGATTACAAAGTGTACTTTACATATACATTAAGGAGATTATAATGTATAAAAAAAGTGATTAACTCTATAAATCATTCATGTCTATAGATGGCTGAACCACTTTAATTTGGATTCTGCTCAGTATCTTTTTTTAATCAAGGAATTCTGTACTCAGTGCTGCGTTTAGGTTGGGCGCCAAGATGGGCAGCACTCTGAGCCGCTCTGTGCACATGCGTTGGTGGCCACTGTGCCAATCAGAAGGGCATCTGACACCAGGAACATCATGCTATGTGGAACACACACAGAAGAGCGCGGCTGTCTACTAATACTTGTGAACTGGAGTTAGAGAGATTAGGTTTAAAAGAATGTTCAAAAGAAAAAGTTAAGAGACATGAAAACATTCTAGATATGAATAATAGATTTTTTATTTTTTTATAAACTTGAGGACAAAGGTTCTTTTTACACTCGAGAACAAGTGTTTTCAGCGTTTTCATGGTGTCTGACAACAGTAATTTTCCTCTTTTACATTTAGAGTTCCCACCCGAATTATATAGTATTTTTTATACGGGAAAATTAGGGCTTCCTTTGGAAACCATACTCATGCGTATAATGTATACTTAGTATGAATTTTAAAAATAAAAAAGGCAACAAACGGAGAAGAAGAAAAAAACCAAACATTTTCACAGTTGTGAAAAATAGTAATTTACTTGCCTTTGAGTTTGGAAACCCCATATGGTCTAGGATTCTGATCTACCCTTGACATTTATAAGTAAATATTAGACGGCGCGCAGTACTTTGCGAGCTGTAATTTTTTTTCACATTTCATATGCTGGGACTGTAGCTTTATTAGCACTCAGATTCAAATACAACATCGCAAAAGTTAATATTTCTGAAAAAATCAGGATAACTTTACAAACTTTATTCTACTTGCCTAGATTTTTATGTTAAGGAGATTAAAAGGGCAAAACTGATGCACTATACCAATTTGTTTTTTTTTTCACTTTTTCGTTTATATGTCCACCTGAAAGGGAACACAAAGTTTGTAGATTTTTTTTTTTGTCACTTCTATTTTCGTTCACTATTTTGCTATTACTTTTCATAAATTTTTGCAACCTATTTACTAGGGATCCTCTTTAGGATTTGTAGGCCTGAGGCAACTAGCCTGAACCCCTAATGTTGTAATATTGGCATTAAAAGGGGTTATTTTAAATGTGTATGTTTTCCTTTTTCATTTATGTATTTTGAAAATTTGCTTCCCGTTATTAAACTCTCTCTGCCTTCTGATCAGGGAGAGGCACATAACATCAGGGAAGAGCTGACCGCCCCCTGGGGCTGTCCAAAATTGTTGATAAAATGCTATTTGGGCAGATCCAAACACAGATGGGTCACGTAATGCCATGTTAATTGGCCCCACGGTAAAACCGAGGGTGCTCAGCCAGCAGACGGAAGCAAAGCTTCGGTCGAGGTTAAGAGAGGAAGTGATGAGAGGATAATGGAGGGAGTATGAATGTGCGTGTATGTGTTAGAGTGAGAGTATGTGACATTGTGTATGTTTTAGCCTCAGTGTATATGTGTGTTAGCATCACTGTGTAAGTGTGCGTGAAGGAGTGTATTAGCATCAATGTTTGTGTGTGTTAACATGAAAGCGTATATGTAAGTGTGAGAGAGGGAGTGCATGTGTTAGCATGTATTTGTAAATGTGTGTGTGTATTAGTGCGTAATTAACTGGAACTGGTTTTCAGGCAACTTACAACATCATTCCCCATGGCTGTCGGACTTGTATACATGTTGCCCCGGCTTTAAGCTCCAGGATTACATTATGTATATACATAGTTTATATACATAAACTATTACTATAAAAGATATTTTTTTAATATATTTTTAGTTGTGCCACATGCAGGAGCTGCCATTTTGCTGCCCCATCACATGGATTAAAGCTGCCTTGCTGTAAAATATTTGTGATAATAACGTTACAGAGGACCTGTGATAGGATCACTATAAAATATGTTGTTGGTATTGTTTGCATTTTTTTGTATTTCTTGGTATTTTTTTTCATAATACTTCAATATCTCTTTATGTAATTTTTTAAAGGGCAATAGAGTTTCCAGCTAGGACTGACAATTTTCACATTATTTTTAGACCTTCATTAATAACGTAATATTTCCAAGGGGGGATACGTCCTCTAACTTCTGGGCAACTGAGGCTCCATGTCTGCAAGGACAGTTTAAATATTCATTCTCATATTGGTTTATAATAGGTGGCCTGGAGGAACGTTCACAAGGACCTTTCTTGAGAAGTTTTCTCTCGTCACGTTTCTCAAAGTAGAGCAAATCACGAAATAGAAAAACGGAAGATGATGGGGAAAAAGTACGAATTGTGCCTGTTTTTAGACAATGACCTACATTCGTGGAAGTGATGCAACCAAGAAAGCTCCTAGTGATATATATTCATCATTATAACACGGATAATTTAGGCGTGATCCGTCACAAAGCATTTCTGGTAACTAACACACAAGGTTATCGTATTGGCACTATTCTGGTTTACAGAAATTCTATTTAATGTGACCCTTGATCACTTGGCCCTCCAAATTTAGATCTTCCCCTGAAGTTCCTCAGAGTTAAAGGGTGATTGGTCATTAGCTGTGATCTAGAAATTTAAATTCTCAGTTTACCAGCTTAGCCTCACAGAAACGAAATTAAAAAAAGACCGAAGCTGACTATTCTTCAGAACCTCTAGCAACCTCTCCCCAACTGTACCAACTTTCCACTACAATTATTGGCGGTCAGAGGTTCAGATGATGTGCCCGTGCTGCGTGAGAGGACATATGACATGACATACAGGACTTACTCTGACATTTTCTCCAATACTTTACATTTCTTGTAGTAATCTTAATTCAATTGTTATATCATAATTAGTCATTGATGGACCAAAAGTGGCAATATTTCCATTTTAACTGTCCGAACAATGTCTCAGAACACGCTACACTAAAACAGTTCAGCAAGTAGCTGCTCAAATCATGCAAGTTTGTGTCACACATTAAAGACAAAATCTCTATAAGGCTTAAACAGAGAGGTCACTTGTATAGACTATAGGGACGCAGGGATACCCATTGTTTAGCAAATTGCAAAAGTATATTATTAATCCCCCTGTTAATTAAAGAAACTTTGTTGTTAATTAGTAAACAGAACCCTAGATATTTATCAGCCGAGCTGAGAAAACCTGGCAGGAAAGTCAGATATAAAACATGATTCAATGTATTATATTTGGCTTGCTGTTTTCTATATGTTGGAGATTTTTGTGACTTTTTTTGTGCACAATAAGCATGCTAAATCTATGGCTGGTTGCATTAACTTGGGTCAGGGAGACCTAAAGAGACTGAAACAGCCGTCTTTGGGAGAAATTCTCTAGCTCATGCGATTCAAAATTCCATAGGTTCGTTTAGTGTACTTAGCTGTAAAATTCATGATTTGGTAGATTTAAACCAAGAATGGGGATGCCATGTTTTTAGTACCACTAGGAGAAGAGAGGAGGGCTGATGGGGGCTCTCCTACAATACACTGCCAATATTTAGGAACCCGCAACCTGAGTATTTGCATCTCCTGCAAAACACGCGGGCATCAGTAATCATAGGGCCACCTACATTATAAACCCAACCATGGCAAAACGTTTTAAATAAAACAGCATATGTGTAACATGCTTCTGCTCGGCTATGTTGAGAAATTTTAGCCATTTGGCCTTTGAAGGATCGCAGAACGCAAATAGCAACAAATCCCCTCCTAGTTTTTGGCCAAAGAATCTCAAAGACAAAGAAACCAACTGTATCAATTCCAATGTTGGTATAACTGATTAGACAGTGTGATTTTGATTTCGACAGGGCAATCTGATGACTCTGTTGTCTCAAACATGCCAGCCTTATTCAGACCAAATACTATGGTATCGGTCCCTTTGTTACATTGTATCCTGCTTTCTTCTAAAATGTGTCTGGAGAAAAATGAGATCTCCAGATGAGTATAAAAAAGACCGTCACGTCGTTCACCCACAGAATGTGCTCCATGAATGCATAAGAAATGTTTTCTTTGTGTTATTCTGGTCAATTAATGTCTCTCCGCTGGCAGCAGTCAAATTGCAATGTGCTCCATCTGACTCATCCAATTCTCTACCACTGCTTTAGGTTCCATCCGAATAAAATATTGTCTCTATTGCGGTGGGTAATTCCAAGCATTAGGCCAGCCTGCCTTGGGTAGCAAATTTCCCCTTTTCGTTATTATGCCGTTTATTACTCCTGTGCAATGTTACAGCTCATGTCTGATTATGTTTGCCGTCATCATGTTCACTCATGCTGTTAATGCTGCTTTCCCCCTGTGTATTTATCACTTTTTTTGTTGCTGTGAAGTCAGAGTCAGTCATTAGCTCGATCTTTCAAGCTGACACAGGTCATACAAAACAGACCCTCAAGACAAATTTCAACTGTGAGTTTAATCCCTAGTTTTTCCATTTGACTGTGTATGCGCAACCCTAACAATGGACACATGGGAAGGACGGCCCCACAACAGTTTGACTGCATAAACAAATGCTGAGGTGTGTATATATTAGATAGGCATTAAAGAGACAATCCCTCATATGCATATAATAGCTGAGTGACCCCATTAAATTCACATGGTATCTCCAGAATGCCCCTACATGCTTTTGCCCCCAGCTGTTTCTGATGCAGGAGATGTGCTCCAAAAAACACATCCATGCCTACATGTGGTAAGCACTCCAATTCATTTCAGTTGCCTAAATCATTGGACCACAGAGTACGCGGGGAGCTGCAGCTTATCCCTTAGGTAAATGCTTTCTTTTAACCTTCTAAAGAATTCTTATTAACATACCAATAAAGTACTGTAATATGCATTTTTGGTAAACCTATGTGGGACATTAAACTCTCTTTAATGGGTATGGACACCTAGGAAACCAAGATATTGATTACTTGCATACACTCGCTGGCCACTTTATTAGGTACACCTTGCTACTACTTTCTTCAATGTGCTGGAAATATTCCTCAGAGATTTCGGTCCATATGGATATGATGGCATCAGGCAGTTGCTGCAGATTTGTCGGCTGCACATCCATGATGTGAATCCCCCGTTCCACCGCATCCCAAAAGTGCTCCATTGGATTGAGATCTGGTGACTGTGGAGGGCGTTGGAGTTCAGTGAAATCATTGTCATGTTCAAGAAACCAGTTTGAGATGATGTGAGCTTTGTGACGCGGTGCATTATCCTGCTGGAAGTAGCCATCAGAAGATGGGGACACTGTGATCATAAAGGGATGGACATGGTCAGCAACAATAATCAGGTAGGCTGTCGCGTTTAAACGATGCTCAATTAGTACTAAGGGGCCCAAAGTGTGCCAAGAAAATGTCCCCCCCCCACACCATTACACCACCACTAGTGGTGCTAAATATATGGGGGGAAAATAGAATGGGAAAATATTGATTTGCAAGTGTCTTATTCATACTAGTTGTCCTCTGTAATTCAAGTACTCCACCTTTGGTTTGAGGAAGAGGGCATTCAGCCTTATCTGTAGGGCAGTATGCTCACTGGAGCCAACTAGGCCTAGGGGGGCAGTTTCTGGAGTGCTTGACTAATGCTGATCACCGTAGAGCACCCACAGCTCTTAATGAGCCAGTTGGGGAGATCACAGATCTCTTTTGAAACGAGCCCATTTATATGTTAAGGAAATGCACATCAATGGCTCCTTGGCAGTCCAGACACTACTCCGAGGGGGACTTCCTATTTAAAGCTCCTGCTTTAAGTTAGTTTTCTTGATGGGCTGTTATTGTGGCTCCTTACCTGGGCTACATATCAGACCCAGCTTCCTCCGTCCTCCAAGGTGCAGTTTCTATTACATGTAATATCCACTGAAATGAAAAAGTGAACCCTTGTTACATGGAATTAAATGGTTTCCCATTATTGTAATAAATAAAGCCATTCCGTTCAGACTCTGGATGTATGAATGAGCAAATGAATGGGGGAATGGAGGAATGAATCAAACAAGGGAGTGAATGGATAGTGATGGTAAGGCAGTTATCACCGATGTACAATTTCTCTGTGTGAGCTGTCTGCCTTGAGCAGTAACAAAAGCCGTAATGAGAGTTATGGGAAGCTTTGTGTGCCTGCATGGCGCTTGTCAGGTACGCAGCTTATCAGGGAACAAAGAAGCCAAGCTAAAAATTATATAATGTGAAAGGAAGGAAAATCTCTGCTATGAATACTAAACCTAATTGAAAGTATCCAGAACTACCAGCGCAGCTGCCTTAGAAATCGTTTTTTTAAAGAAAACTGGAACATTTTTAAAGGGACGAAGAAATATGTTTGGTTTTTTTTTGTTCTTCTGAGATCAGTCAAGTAAATTCTATTGATTCAATGCTCAGTGTCTTTCCAGAAAACCACCACTAATTTACTAAAGTGTGTTTTTGTCTCGATCACTGCTTCCTGAAATAAGAAATGCGCAGCAGCCAAAACGCAAGCGGTGAGGACATAAATAAGAACAGTCCTTCAAAGGAAAAATTTGTTTTCTCTTGAATAATTTACCATCAGAAGATACATTTAAAGTATGTCTGATAGACTTGGCTTCAACATTCCAACTTGGAATATTGTTTGTATAATACATTTTTATAGGAACTACAAAATAATATCGAATATTGGCTTAAATTGCAGTTCTCAGCTCTTAAAATTCCTTGAGCATAGAAAGTGTCTTATTTTCCAAAAACACAATTACAGGTAATGAAAAACAAAAAGAAGTAAAGGTGACAGTTCCAATCTCACACAGGATAGGGACTAAAGATAGCAACCTAAGAAAGAGAAAAATCATACACCTATCATCTTATACCATCTCTTCTGGAATAATCACTCTGGGGTAAGCCTTCAATAACACATTGCAAAGCTAAAGAGATGAACTATTTCAACTCCACTCACTGTTTACAAAAGTAAAGCCTTTCATGTAAGTATATATTATGTAATCATGTAATTTAAAAGGCATGCATGAAGGGGATATACCAAGGAATTTTGGGCAGCGCTCTTCTTCCAACTTTGTGGGAACAGTTTGGTGAAGACTCTTTTCTATTGCAGCACACAAAGCACGGTCCATAAAAACATGGTTGGATGAGTTTGGGGGGAAGAACTTGACCGGCCGCACAGAGCCCCGACCTCAACCCCATCCCACACCTTTGGGATGAACTGAAAGGGAGATTGCGAGCCGGGCGTCTCGTCCAACATCAGCGTCTGACCTCACAGACGCTCTACTGGGTGAATGGGGAAAAATCCCACAGAAACTCCCCAAAATTTTGTGGAAATCCTTCCCAGAGCTGCTATAGCTGCAAAGGTGAGGGGTGGGGAATCAACTTCATATTAATGTCTATGTATTTAGAATGTGATGTCATTAAAGCACCTGTTGGTTTATTGGTTAGGTGTCCCAATACTTTTGTCCATATAGTGTGTATATATAAATATGTATATATTTTGTTAGTGAAAGGTTGCAAAAGTTTAGAAAATACATTTAGTGGCAAAGTTATTCTGACCTCTTCTAAGTGCATAGTATGTCTGCAATAAGAATGGTTATATGGCCATAATGCTTTTTCTTTAAAAGAAAATCACGTGCATGCAGCTAAGACAGTGATGATTAAAAAGATGTATATATATATATATATATATATATATTATGATCTACATGTGTTAGCAAACTGACTTGCACAATAGATACAAACGCTTTCTCATATGCAAAACAGATCTGTCGCCTGCTGTAAGCAGAGCTATTTTAATTCACAGGGTGTCTTCCTTGATACCATTTCTTTTGTATATATCTGGAATTGTTCTTTCTCCAGAGTAGAGTTTGAATTGTAAGTTTGACAGGAGAACGTAATTATCGCCGTCACACATAACAATATTGCTTCACCTCAATAGAGTCAAATCGGCAAAAGAAAATTCCAAAAAGCAAATTTTTCTCTCTGGAAAATACGTTTCCAAAAAATTATAACTACTGGATTGTTTTCTCGGCTTGCAATGAATCAATATAAGAAAGCAGAGTTTAAAGTAAAATTGTGAAATTCATGGAGCCAAATGTGGTAAAAATACACTCTAAATCAGTCACAGGGACAATATAGCCATACAAACACCATAACTAAAGATTTAATATAAAAATGGATAGGACGAGGCAGAGTGGCATATAGGGGGTAGAAGGCATATCAGGGAGGCAGAGTGGTATATAGGGGGGGTATATAAGGCATATCTAGAGGCAGAGCGGCAAATAGGGGGTCAAGAGGCATATCTGGGAGGCAGAGCGGCAAATAGGGGGTAGAAGGCATATCTGGGGGCAGATGTGCATAACTGGGGGGCAGATTGGCAAATAAAAACAAAAAACCTTTTTCTCAAAAAATGTAAAACTTTTTTCTTATAGGGTAGTCTTATATTCAGGCTTTTTCTTTTTTTCCTAAATATTCAAATTTTGGGGGGTCGTCTTATAATCGGGGTTGTCTTATATTCCCGCAAATTGACGTGCCAGGTATGTCACGGAAATCCTTAACGTTAATTGACGTGCCTGGCGCGTCATGAGGTTAAACAGGCTTAAGATCAAAGATTGCTTTCTTCTCTCAAATGGGCTGCCATATATCATATGTGTGTGTTTGTGTGTGTGTGTATACACACACACACACACACACCATTATTACACACACATATATATATATATATATATAATGTACTGTCTGTGTGTGTGTATAAAGATATATATATATATATATATATATATACACACACAAACTAATTTATACGGTATTAGTGAATATATATAAATATATATATTTGTTACTGTACGGCGTTAAAGAGTGTGGAAGTGCATATTAGTGTATGGCGCTAGCATGAGTGTGCGGGTGTGCTGGTGCATGGTGTTGCAGTAACAGGGGTGGGGTAATGGGCAGGACATGGCGGCCATGTCTAAGAATGTACTGGGCCTCAAGATTCCTGAAGGCAGCCCTCATATGTCAGCCCAATAAGTAAAGAACGCATGCTCAGATATTCCTGCAATAGAAAGCATCCGAGTTCATGGAAAATCTACTCAAATATAGATGTAAACTAGAATTTTGGTAACTAGTTCTTGTAGGGAGTAGACCAGGAAAGTAGCATGCAAACTCTACAAATTGATCATTTCCCTGATGATTAAATATTCCTTCACATTCAAAATACCTCTAAAATGATTACACTACTCCTTCTAAAAGTTGATAAGATGACAATAAGGTTTAATTAACAAACCAGGGAAAAAGTCTTATTACAGATATGAATCATGCATACAATTGCAAATAAACTAAAGCAAGATGTCCAAATGTATCACTTGCTTATAAGGAAGCACATGTTTCTCAAAATAAATGCCACGGGTAAAAGTGAAACATTGTTATTTCAATTCTATAGTGATCTGGCCTAGTGGCCTCATCAGACAATGTCCTGATAACAACGTAATAACAGCGGCAGATCCATCACCTTAATCACCTAGCTTTAGGATAGCTGGAAACTGTAATAAATGCCATATATCAGTGAAGAACAACAAATATCAAGTAGGCTCACAAATAAACACAGCTATTACGTCAGTAGTTGGTAAATTAACGGAAACTGTTCTAAAGGATAGGATTTTATTAGTGATATTACAGGCAAGGTATGTCTTATTGCAGATTAAACAAAGGTCTGCAACAGAGTAGACCTTCCAGGTAGAACAAGACAAATGGCAAATTATTTAAATAAATTGGAATAATGGTAGAAAGTGCGGCAGCTGCAGTTTAATGTTGATAAATGTAACATAATGCACTTGGGACGTAAAAAATCCTAAGAAGGCATGTAGCATTGGGGACACTGTTCTGTGACAATGGAAGAGAGGATCTTAGGAGTAATTATTTCCAATGACTTAAAAGGTAAGCAGCAAATGTAACAAAACATCAGTAAAAGCAAACAGGGCGCTGGGTTGTATAGCAGGAGGCATTAGTAGCAAGGAGAGGGAGGTGGTTTTGCCACTCTATAGTTCTCTGGTCAGACATCACCTAGAGTTTTGGGGATAGTTCTGGAGACCCGAGCTCCAGAAGGATATTGACACATTGGAGAGAGTTCAGAAGAAGGCTACAAAAAAGGTTAAGTGGGTAAATGGCATGATGAAAATTATCAGGAAAGACTAAATGATCTTGAAGGAAAGAAGAAAGAGAGGATATGTAATAGAAACATTTAAATACCTAAAAGAACTTAATAAGAACAGGAGGGAGGCTTTGTTGAAAGGAGGATAAATGTTAGAGGCCATAATATAAAACCAAAGGGTCAGTGGCTTAGATGTAATGTAAGGAAATTCTACTTTACTAAGAGAGTAGAAGGTAA
The DNA here is from genome assembly GCA_023333645.1 of Sceloporus occidentalis. NCBI lineage: Eukaryota > Metazoa > Chordata > Lepidosauria > Squamata > Phrynosomatidae > Sceloporus > Sceloporus occidentalis. Next base: position 3,284,826 of record JALMGF010000111.1, read on the forward strand.
ATGGATCAGTCTCCCAGCAGAAGTGGTGGAGGATAATTCAGTAAGGGGAATGTAAACATGCGTGGGACCGGGACAGGCATACTGCTACCCTGACTATGGGACCAGACTAAGGACTGATTAAGTTTTAAAGTCCTTATATCTGACAAAAACTGGCAGGCTAAATGGGTCCAATGGTTCTTTTCTGCAGGCAAATTCTGTATTAAATGCTTGCTACAACCTAAACCTTTTAGTCTCCATAGTCTAGCATTGTATGAATTGATTTTTATACATAAGCGCCACGCAGTCAGTAACCATTATATGGCAAGACGAAAATTGCAACAATAGGGAAGGGTAGCATTTTAAATAAATGTTACTTGCCTTTTCTTGCATTATTGAAAATGGCAACTTGTTATGCGTGTTGTTCTTATATGCTGATTTGAAGTTGGCTGTTGACACATATAAATCAAAGCAGCAGCTGACATGTTCGTAATCATTTCTTGATGATGTTCCTAATTATTAAAAAAAGGTAGATCATCCACTCGGTTTCATTCCCCATACATCATCCTTTCCTTATCTTTAGTTTTCAGAAGACATTATTAACATTGAAAGTGCCCTCTCCGCTCCGCGTCCAGATTATGAATTGATTGAATTCTTTGCAATGAATTGTTTTCAGCTCGGCCGAAATATAATGTCTTTTTACTAAACGGTTTGAGTTCTCATTGTATGAAATAACTGTGCTGAATGTCAATCAATAATGAATAGTAATACTCAAGTAGTATTTTCACATTCTAACAAAAAAATAGCCTTTTCCTTCTAAAAAGTAGCCTGCTTATAATTAAAAGGGTGCTCTGCTTTCAGGCAAATTTATAGCCTCATAAACTCAGAAATATAAATTTTAAATTAAAAAAAAATTGTATGTTATTTTTTACCTCATGCTAAATTCATCTTAAGTAAAAATTATCTCAAACTGCTAATTCTACATATTATATAATTGCACTTAGATTTTTACGTTTTGTGTTTTTTTTAAAATAAAAATAGATTTTTGCGTCCTTGTTCTGAAAATGAAGATACCGTGTTATATAACGATTGGTGCTTGGTTTATATACACATGAATATAAGACATGTTAATATTTTGCTTTGGGGAAAGTGGTCGTGGCTGTTATATTCCCAATTATTATGCAGTTTTTTATTTTTTAATTGGTTTCTGTCAATGGGGAGATGTTCTAGGGTTTTACCCACCACGGTGCACAGTCCTTGAAACATCTGGAACAAGAAGAGAAGCCTCTTGGAGCACAGCGGAGCATCGGAAGAATGCTGTGACCATAAGCCAGAGGTTGTTTGGTCTTTTGTATTTAACTTGTGATTCTAAACAGGAGCTCATGGAGAATAAGTGGGAACTTATACATTACATTTCATAAGCACAAGAGAAGAATAAAGGATACATATAGCGCAAAAAAAATGTGTTGTATTTATCCCTTCCAACATGTCCGTGTTCGATGAGCACTTTTCTATGGCTCCCCAAAATTTTTCTTCTCTGGCAGTGCGAATATATAATAATTGATTATTGTAATCAATAATAGATACTCTATAGATACTCTATTCATGGAACAAAGGCATTCAGAGAAATACAGGTGGAAAATGCCAATACATATTACAGTGATTAGTTACTCTACATAGAGGGAAAATGCTAAGCATTATATATAAGACAAAGTATCATCTTCCCTAGAAAAAACTGTGTCAGAACAATGGAGTGATACATTAACAACGAGTTATATTAACAGAATGAATGGCTCGTTATTCTTGAACCGTGATATGAAAGAAGAAAATTGCCAATATTTGCCTTCAGGATCAAACACAAGCCTGATTCATTTTTTTAGTGACAGGTGGGAAGGTTTAAGGGAAAGACACCTGTATGTAAACGTATAAACGCATATAGTATATAAAACGTGTTATAAACACACAGACCCAAGGAAGAAATGACTTCTCAAGGTGATGCTTACATCCTATAGCTACAAGGTCCAAACGTACCGGAAGCAAAATAAATGATGAATAAGGAGGCAACTACTCGGAAAGTGAACAGCCAACCCTTTAAAAAGAAAAAAAACTTTGCTTCATTGATGAAAGAAATAGAACTGGGTATTACTGTCCCATTAAACTGATCTTATGGATTAAAGAGGGAGAGTAGTTGAGTTTAACTGCTTGTAGGGGCTCCGCACCCTACAAACGCTCTGTAGTCTCCAGGAGATTTCTCATCCCCCAGCATTTTGTTTCATTAGACCAAAAGATTGTGTGGCCACCACCAAGCACAGGTACATTAATTAATGAGCCAGCTGGGGAGATCAGAGATCCTTCCTGAAACCAGCACAGTTATAATATAGAGATCTATGCAGACCTTTGTAGCATTAATCACTCATGACCTAATATAAAGCACTGGCATGTCACACCATATCAAGACACCGCAGAAGAAGACTGGGTTAGTTATTGGGAAGTAGTTGGTGGCCTTGGGCAACAACCTCCATAAATACATCACTGGGTATAATGTGATATAACGTGACCTGGGAAGTTGTAGTCTACAATATTACTTCTTATAGCTGTTCGCGCTTTCACAGATGTCTTGTTAAAGGGTGTAAAGTAACAGACATTCTGATCTGTGTTCTTAGGATCAGTTAATATAGTAAATGTTAAGAACACTACTTTTCTATTCATCAAACTCAAAGTTGTAGTTAAAAGTTTAAAACACAAGGCTAAGTGAGAAAAATCTGTGACAACTGAGCACTTTTGGAAAGAAATGCTCCAGGCGCCAAGGAACTGCTGTAGATTACGTTTTGTATGCAATAAACGTTATTGCACTGGGAATGTTTTACTGTGGCCTTTTCTTGTTGAGATGTGATTTTTTGTTAATTAGAACATCTGGTGTGTGCAAAAAGGTGACACTTCTCCGAGGATGATTTAAAGTCTCTACTATTCCCTTTACTCATATAGTAACTTGAGATAGTTAGAAACAGCTGCATGGAAGAGTGCATGAAAAGAATTGTGAGATGCGTGCAGAAAGCGCTAACATTCTGCACTCTATATCAATTATGTCTCTTCCCAGCACCCACATCATAGGTGTACAAAAAAGAAAACCAAATGTTCCCGTTTGTTCTGACATGTTCCTATTGTGAGTCACGGTACCCACTCGGGTTTGTATTTGCTCATACATTTGGGCCCTTTGATGTTAAAGTTAACACAGTCCTGAAGATAAGAGATAAGATACTGAGTCATAGAAATTGTTCTTGTTATGGGGTTCAAAGGATATCAAATAATGGGACACTTTATGTATATTAACCTGTTCCTATTACAGCACAATGTACACACACTAACACAACTTTAAGCACACACACATATATATATATATATATATATATATATTATCTATATACACACACACGTGTGTGTGGCAAGAAAGGGTAAATGGCCTATTTGGAATTGGCAGCATTTATGTATAAATTTGTGTTAAAATAAGATGTGAAACCTTCATCTAGATTACAATAATAAACACAATCTGTTATAACTAATAACACAAATTACTGCATTGTTCTTGTCTATATTGAATACATCATTCAAACATTCACAGGGTAGTTTATACAATGAAAAAGTATGTGAACCCCCTAGGCTAATCACATCAACAAAAGCTAATTGGGAGTCCAATCAATAAAACGTTTTAGAGTTCATTTGACAAAAAAAAAAAGAAACACATTTTGATGTGAACCATGCCTCACAAAAATTGTTGATTTGCATAAAGCTGGAAAAGGGATACAGAGTTATCTCAGAAGGTTTCCATATTCATCCGTCCGCAGTTACACAAATTGTGTATAAACGGAGATGATTTAGTATTCTGGCTGCTCTCCCTAGAAGTGGGCGCCCGGCCAAGATGACTCCAAGGGCACAACGAAGAATATGCTTAATGACGTAAAAAAAGAATCCTAGAGTGACAGCTAAAGGCTCGAAGGAATCACTGGATCCGGTTAACATCTCTGTTCATGAATCTACCGTACGCAAAACATTAAACAGGCACGGAGTCCATGGCAGGAACCCATGGGGGAAGCCGCTGCTCTCCAATTTTAAATAGAGTATACTTATCAAGATACAGAAGTCTTTTAAAGTATATTTCAGTGGGCCTCCTTTGAATTGTCTTAGTTATTGATGTAATTCTATAAATCTATAAAACGGCACTAGTAGTTTTTTTTCTCATTAATACCTCTTCCTATACATCCTAATGGATTTTCCATCAGCATGGAATATTAGATGACACCCTGCTCACTTGTACCTACTGGGTCCCAGTGTAATGGTCTACCAAGCAACCGAGGCAGACTACACGGACCTGCTCAGTGGGTGGCAGAGTCAAGTGTTTGCTGTGATACAGTATATCCAACCGCAGCCATCACAGCTAGAATAACATAAGCTAGATAGTTATCTCTCCCTCTTTAATAATGAGGTTCCTGTTGAAGAGGCAGAATTAAAAAAAATCACAAATTACTATATACATTAAAAAAAAAAACAGAATTGGGAAAAATTCAAAAAAATAGCTCGGATATTTGGGATTCATGTAGTCATGAAGGGGCCACATCAAACAAGTCCCTTTTTTCATGTAGTTGTTAAAGTCCCGTTAGGTCTATTTCGTATTAGGGGAAGTTGAGAAAATCAACTACTGCTCAAATTGCCATCATTACAATATAACTGACAAAAATTATACTTTAGCTGAAAAGTCTTTATTCAGCTCATTACATTCCGACTGCTATGTAATCATTCTTAAAGAGTCTTTTTCCCTGAGATTTTGCTTGGGACAAAATCCATTTTTATTAATTAAATAACATGAAGTCCCTTCCGTGCAGTTTATGTATCTACAAAAGGCAATTTTAGAAGTAAGATAAGCTTTAAAGTGATTAAACCAATTCAACCCTATGCAGGAGTATATTAATAGATTACAATATTAAATGTGTTCTAAGAGAAATAATTGTTTCACAACAAAAGTAATCACTATAAATGTGTATAAATAGCACATAGTTTGAATTTTAAAAAATTAATTTCATAGCGGCATTGCAAAGAAGATTGTTCTTTAAAGAAAACCCATGGGGAAATTAGCTTTTCTTCTTGACCATAAAATTAAATGCTATATATAAAAGTAACGTTGGTCAGTGTTTTATCTAATTTTATTTCAAGTAACTCCCTTTATCTGCAGACCTGGAGGCTGCCATTCTTGTCAGTCATGAGATATTTTGGGCTTAAGCACCACACTGAGCTGATGCTTTATGGCAATGCTAATGAAGTCCTCTCCTCCATAGACTTTCATTAGCATCTGACTAGACTTGTACATACATTGGTGATAAATTAGGCAGGCCAAGGAACTATGCATGCACACAGTAGGTGATTCCAGTTTTCATGGGTCGGGTAGAGGCGGTGGCAGTCTGACTGATTTATTTTCTTCCCTATAAGCAGTATGTGTATAGGGATCTATGGGTGATCGACATATTTGGTAAACACCGGACACAGTGTTTCATTTAATTGGGCTTAAGTTGCCAAACTAGGTTCCTGGGGAAGGCAATTTCTAAGTCTCGGCTCCTGTTTCAGTATGTGCCAATGCGTGTTAAGTATATTTCTAATTGCCCCTTTGAATGGTGAATAAATTAATATAAAGTATCTTTAAATTGAAGCACATTTATCCCAGTACATGCACCGAGTATCCTCTCTGAATGAACCTGCAATAACTGCCCCTTAGCTATATTCAATAATATAAAAGGGGGTGACAGGAGGGGAAATGCAAGAAAATTGACTTGGATTGCAGTACAAACTATGTGTCTATCTGCCAGGGCCTGCCCTGGCCACACATCTCCTTTCTTACTCTGAGGTGGTCAATTACTTTTGTTTTTTTTCTAATATTGTGAGAAATTCTGTCTTGTACCATATAGCTGAATGTGTTTGTCTGCTGGTGCCTGCCCTGCCTCTGCAGCTCAATCTCCTTCCTTACTCTCGGGGATCAATTCTTGTTCTTTTTTCCTTATATTATATATGGGATCAATTAATCAAAACGGTCCAATTATGGCCCCGTAGCATGCTGCTAGATAGGTGTATCCAATGGTGTAGTTTTGCTCTCTCTTCCTAAATCTTGATGAAGAGTCCAGAAGACAGCAGGGACCTCCTCTTCTGAAAATATCCCTCCGAATTTCGTTTCTGAATGAAAAAGCCCTCAGATTGTTTGCCGTGCACAAGTCTACTTTTAGACATACTTCCGTTAAGAATGTTGTTGTCTAAACTAGATAGTAAAAGTTGTAAAACTATAGTATCTTTGAATTTGGCACCACAATACCAATTCAATACATACCTGGTTTTATGTATAACTATGAGAAATCTGTAAAAAAAAAAAATTTTATGCAATGAGTTCATATTTGTAAGATTTATTATTCACATCCAAAGAACAGACGTACAACAAAATCATAGTCAGCCTTAGAAATAACTTACACAGCACAAGGTTTAACTCTTTGCCTGCCAGTGACATTGAGTTATAGGCTATGACGTTTAATATTTAGCAGACACATTTTATAAAGAGGGAAAAAATTTTTTTTCTAGAAACCTAGTAATTCTTATTCTGACAAATGCATTTATTATTCTATCAAACTGCATGCAGCCAATAATAGAAAAACATAATTCACAAAAAAACTAAATATATCAGCAATAAATATTTTATGTTTTTTCCCCAATCAATAGCAAAAGGCTTACTGAAAATTAATGAAAACACAGAGAATGTGTGAATAACCGGTACAGTGAATGATATACTGTTGTCAGTTTCTTACAACATGCTAGATCGTTAAATTGCTCGTGCAGAAATCAGAGTGAGAGAATAGTGCGTCGATGAGGCAGAAACACAAAATAGCTTATAACTAAACTAGACGTGGGGAGGAACTGAGCAGCAAATGCTCAAACATCAGTAGGGTATGTTCAGTGCAATGCATTCAAAATTATTGTATGTATGTATGTATATATATATATATATATATATATATATATATATATATATATATATATATATATACACACACATACATACACACACACATAGTCACACAGTATATATAATGCCAAAACATTTGGGTTCACAATTATAAAAGTTGGTAAAGGCCCTTAAATAAGCCTACAATCTAATATAATAAAATAGGAGAGTAACTCTTGAAAATGCCAAACAAATGTTATGTTGAGTTGGTTGTTTTAACCATGAACCAAGGATGCTGAACCGTTTTTAAATCAAATGAAAAAGTAAAGAATGCACACAACAAGACAGAAAGCTATGACCACATTGTTTTAATGAGTTTCATTGTACATTCTCTAGCGCAAATGTTTCAGGGCAAACTGCTTTAGCACATCGAGCAAAGTAATAATATATCAGTAGGGTACTGAATAATAGGGTTTAAATAAATAATATAACTAGTCGTACGTACAGACTGACTTAAGAGTATGAAGGTTTGGTGGGAGACTTTCGACAGCAGGTGAGGCAGGAGTTAAGCGGTTAGTAGAGTCTTGAAAAACAAGTTGATCTTTTGAGAATTTTGAAGGAACTGAAAACTAGATGCGTGTGATGAGCCAGCATGTGACATTGTACCGGACGGAGCAGGCCTTGAGAAGTCCTGTACTCAAGCTTAAAAGGTAGAAATTAGAGTATTTGGCACCTGGGGCGGATCCTGTATGTGGCACCCCCCACACTTTAAAAATGCATAGCTTCTATCGTTATGTACTGGCGCAGACACTGAAGGTGGTACAGCATTACTGTTATTATATACTGAGGCAGACATTGAAGGTGGTACAGCATAACACCTCTCACTATATACTGAGGTAGACATTGACGGTGGTACAGCATAACACCTATCACTATATACTGAGGCAGACATTGACGGTGGTACAGCATAACACCTACCACTATATACTGAGGCAGATAATGACGGTGGTACAGCGTAATCTCTATCACTATACATTGAGCCAGACATTGACAATAGTGCAGCATATCTCTTATCACTATATAGTAAGCCAAACATTGATGTGGTGTAGGCCTACCACTTCATTGTCTGGCTTAGTAGTAGGGATGCACAGAAACAAATTCTGGACTGAAAGCGAAAATGCAGCATTTACCTGGCCGAAACCGAATATGACCCCCCACCATAAAAAAAAAAATCTCACACTTTTATTTAAAGTAAGTAACACACCAAAATAGGACAAAAAAATTAAATAACAATATTAATATATAATATATATATATGATTGTTAACAGCAATCACACTCCTATCATGCCCAGGCATACCCAGATTCCTGCATGTACTAGCTGGCTTGGCACGATAGGAGTATGATTGCTAACAATGCATTCTCACAAACTCATTAATTTTATCCCTCATTCAGACAATTCATCCACACGTTCATTTATTCTCTCACTCATTCTCACTGTTTATTTATTCCAATATACTTTCTTCCCACCTCCCTTCTCACTCTCTACCCCCCTCCGCCTGAATTCTTTCCTACCTTTCCTCCTCTTCGATCTCCTTCTTCTGTCTTTAACAGACCTCCGGCTCCCTTGAGTGATTTTAACCCGGTTAAAGGGAGATCCTTGATCTCCCCAACCGAGCTTGCTCCTCCAGCGGCGGACATTACTGTCCATCTCTGGAGGGGTGCCCGGTGCCGGCAATTTGGCACCCTCCTGATAAGCGGCACCAGGTGCGGACCGCCCCCCCCGCCCCCCGCTAGGTACGCCACTGATTGGCCGTAACCTCATTTAACCCCTATAGGCTTGGCATACCTAATTGACATCAAGTCTTCTCTAATCCTATTTCCCAATGGGTGACTGGTATGGCCAACAAATTGTAGATGGCGTAGATGGCATAGCTTGCGTGTCATCATATAAATAACGGAGTTGGACAAGATGCAAAACAGGAAAAACATCTTCGAGTTACTTTCTTATGTGACTTGCTAACTTCTCCACATCATTAAAGTCAGGAACCAGGGTCATAGCCATTCTAGGCTGTGGAAGTGCAGTTCTTCTCAGACCTGTCCCCCAAAACTCTGATACGCCGCAGGAAATTCAAACAGCTGACTGACCATCTTCGATCCCAGGGAGTTCCGTGTAGATGGAGGTTTCCATTTGCCACCTCTACCTCTCCACCGCCAGAAGCACTGTCAACAGGTAACCTCTGCCAACACGGAGGCTTGGGCGGAGATCCCTGCACCTTCCACCGTGCGAGGCGCCTCGGCTACTGCTGCTGAGTCTGGAGTCGTCACGGCCTGATTTGGGTCGTTCTACCGGACTCGGAATTCTTGCTGCCGCCTGGTCTACTTCGAGACTGATTCCCTATATCTTCGGGCCAATTTTACTTTCCCGTCGTCTCGGACCAGGCATGATTCCACTTGACGGGACTTTTCTGATTATCGGCGCTACTGGAAGCTCGCAGCAGCTAAGTTCATATCTATGCTATACACATTCGTTTATTTTTGTTGACACGTTTTATTATTGTTTACATCACGCTTCATCCCGTATTAGTGGTATGCCTTATATACCGTTACTGTCGTTTATTGCCGAGGGGTGCGTTTTTACACGATACATTGTTCGTTGCTAAATAGAGAAGGATGTAGCTCTTCCTTCTTTTACGGGTGGGCTGTTGGGGGGCCGTCGATTCCCCGCGGACAGTTAATTCCCCCTATAGACCTATGTGGTCACTCTATTGCCTGACGGTTGCTCTCCCCGACACTCCGTTGGGGCCAGGCGACATTCGTTGTCAGGTGGTAGCCTCGTTACCCAGATGCTATTTTTTTTTGCATTTTGTTTTCCTCTTCTTTCCTCTGTCTTCTGCCTTTTCATTTCTCTTTTTCTACACTCTCCTTTTCTTCTCTCTTCTTTCGGGAGATACTGGCAACCCTTAATGTGGCCGCATTGCTCAACTATTCGGGCTCCTCACGGTCAGCGCTCTTTCACCTTTCATGATGCCGAGACAATTTAGGATCATCTCACACAATGTGACTCAACACACCACATAAGAGACGGCTGGCGTTCAGATACTATCAGCAACATCACTGCGATATAGTTATGCTACAAGAAACGCATCTCCGTAAAACTTATATCCCGTCATACTGGCATAGGTCCTTCGGGGCGCATTATCATGCAACACACCCGAGACTTCTCTGGGATTTCAACTCACTGAAACTCTCGGATAAGTGGGGCCGATTTCTTTTATTGAGAGGATCTTTATGCAACCACCCTACTGTGATTTTGAATGTTTACGCTCCGTCTGCTAGTGATGCATCATTTTACAATCGACTATCTGACGTCTTGTTGCCTTATCGTTCCCACCGCATAATTGTGGGAGGGGACTTCAATTCAATATGGGACCCATTCCTGGACAGACGGGGTCCTCAGGCCACACTGTCTGCATCGCCTAACACGCAACACCTTAGAGGCTTCGCCCAGACATCAGCTCTAGTGGATGTTTGGAGGCTAGTTCACCCTAAAACTCTTGACTTTTCCTTTTATTCTAATCCTCACAACTCGTATTCCCGTATTGACTTTCTTTTTTTGAGCCAGAACATGATTACCTCTGGAATGTCTTCCACAATACACCCCATTACCTGGTCTGACCATGGAGCTGTGGAGTGCTCGATTGTTCTTACTGAAGCAGCATCTACTCACCGCTCTTGAAGATTAGATGAATTCTTATTATCTGATCCGTCAGTGGTGGAGGAAGTCCAAAGAGATCTTCGGGAATATTTTCATTTCAACGAGACTCCTGATGTAGACCCAAATCTGATCTGGTCGGCTCATAAAGCCTTTGTGCGAGGCTCCTTCCTCAAAATAGTCGCAAGACGTAAACGTACCCGTCGTCTTGAGTTGCAGTCGCTCACCGACAAATTATCCCTTCTCGAAGCCAGACACAAACGTACCTTGTGTGACTCTACCCTTCGGGACATCATCCAGACGCGAGGTGAACTGAATTTGCTACACAGTAAAGAGATACTTTACTCCCTCAACCTTACAAAGCAAACCTTTTTTGAGAAGGCGAACAAGCCAAGCGCGATGTTGGCGAGGTGTCTCAGATCCCTGAGGAAGACCCAAAATATTTCCAAGATCATCGACGGTAACCAAAGAGCTTGGATTAATCCAGTTTATATTGCGGAACAATTTGCTACATATTACAAGTCACTGTATGTCGGCAACAAAGCCCCCATCAATAAGTCCGGTACCGCACATATTTCTGCTTTTCTGGACTCGATTTCGCTTCCACGCTTATCCACAGATCATGCTACATTCTTAAGCAGCACCATTACAGAAGATGAACTCCAACGAGCCTTATCCTCCACCAAGGCCTCTAAGGCGCCGGGACCTGATAGTCTACCAGGCACGTACTATAAGAAGTTCTCGTCGATATTAAGCTCCAGGTTACTCACCCTTTTTAACGGTTTTCTAGATGGGCGGCCGATTCCTCAGGAGATGCCGGCGAACTGTGGGAGCTATCGCCCCATATCCCTCATAAATGCAGACACCAAACTGTATGCGAAAATTTTGGCGACGAGATTGAGCTCCGTTATATCACCTTTAATCCATCTGGATCAGGTCGGTTTTATACCTCACAGGGAGACTCCAGACAATATCAGGAGAACACTAAAGCTGATTGAGGTGGCGAGTTCGTCTGACCAACCGATGATGCTTCTTGCGTTAGACGCCGAAAAGGCGTTTGATCGCATCGACTGGCGTTATATGTGGGAGGTGCTGCGATTGTTTGGATTTGACGGTCGATTTTTCAGAGGCATCCAAGCTTTATACGACTCCCCGATGGCGACGATCCCACTTATGGGTTACGAATCCCTCCCGTTCCGAGTACTCAATGGCACTAGACAGGGCTGCCCGCTTTCGCCTCTCCTGTTTGCTATTTGCCTTGAACCACTGGCTATTGCAATACGGTCTAACCTGGATATATCGGGTGTGGAGATTCAGAGTCATCACTACAACCTTAGTCTGTTCGCAGACGATATTCTGCTTACTGGGACTAACCCTCTCATTTCGCTCCCGAACTTATACGCCACTTTACGTTTGTTTTCTGAGGTTTCAGGCTACAAAGTAAATGACTCTAAGTGTGAGGCCTTGAATATTTCCCTGGGAGATTCCGTCGTCCAGTCCCTTGCGGCTACCTTCAAGTTTACAAGGAGACCCTCATCACTCACCTATTTGGGCATCAAAATCACTAACTCGCCTTCGAAAATGTATCAAATTACCATTGCTGGCCTTATTACGTGCGGAAATTACCCAATGGGCGAAATACTCCATTTCCTGGTTGGGGAAGATCTACGCAATCAAAATGAATGTTTTACCCAAACTATTGTATCTCTTCCGCGCTTTACCCATCCCCATTCGCAGGTCCGATCTGGATTCCTTTCAATCCTTTGTATTCCGATTCATCTGGAACTTTAAAAAGGCCAGAATAAACAGACGCACGTTATATATGCCCAAACATAAAGGGGGCCTCAGTGTGCCTAACTTTTATCTTTATTACCTAGCGGCTAGACTATCACAGCTGGAGTCCACTTCCTCGCAACAAAGTATGCTGATCCACCTTCATATCGTCAACGTTGGCACTCAGACGCAGTCTACCCGACTGAGGCGTGGGACAGGGCAGCGTCCACTATACATAAACTTACAGCTTGTACGCTAGTGAAAGAAAGACTCTACAAGGTCGTAGCGCACTGGTATCTTTCTCCGCTTCGTCTGTCCCGCATCTTTCAGTCTCCTAAAACGTGCTTCAGGGGATGTGGCGTGTCGGGAACTTACCTCCATGCGTGGTGGACCTGTGCACCTATACGTTCGCTCTGGCGGGACTCCTTTCACCAACTTTCCCGGGCCCTGGGGCTTACGATTACCAGAACTCCAGAGATCGCCTTGTTAGTGATGGACGCTGCGGAACCGGAATTGTCAATCCACAATCACAGTCTCATACATCGCATCTGCGCGACGATTAAACTTACGATTGCAAGGAGATGGAAGGGGAGCCCACCTACTTCAGCCGAAGTGCAGTCCGCTCTCTGGGACCTCATTGTTATGGAACAAATCACCGCCAACTTAAAAGACAAGATGCCCAAATTTACTGCAGTATGGGGTACCTGGCTCGCTGCGAACACAGATATTACCACCAAGTTGACCCTGCTCCATCTTTGAATAGTCACACCAACCACTGGCGCTGCCATCTCCTTCTTCTTTCCTCTTCTCTCTTTCTCCTTTCTCTGTCTTCTCCTCTTTATTTTTTCTCTTCTTTTCCCTTTCTTACATAACATAAAATGGAAAACCCTTGTGGGGCGCGTCACTCCTTATTCCATGAATGGATTGTGTTTTTTCTACGCATTGCTATGCTACTGCATTATCGTGCTATCCATTTGTAACGTGGCTCTGTATCTTTGTATGCTACGACCTGCTTCACGGAGGCTAATAAAAACGGATTTAAAAAAAAATAAAAAATAAATGTACAGTATCAATAAAAAAAAAGCTTGAAATTAAGTAACTTCAAGCATGTCAGTTCACTAATTAGAACAACAGTACATGAAATAGTAAGAGTAAAATAAGGATTGAAAAAAAAAAAAAAGGAAAGAGGAAAAAAAAGCTGCAGTCCCAGTAGAAGTGAGATCATTCCAAGTTTTATACTTCTACATGGACCCTACTCTTCTTTAAGAAAACAAGAGAAAAGTATAGTTAAAATTATACCATTTAACTATACTTTTCTCAACGGAAACACGGTACAAAACCTTTTTATCATTTTAAGAAAACAAGATCCAGACCAAACACAAACTTACATTGTACATAACTCCTCTGGGCACAACGTATTTTATCAATTTTCTAGTTTTTAAGTATATGTACTGTAAGAAGTGCTGCGTAAATTGCTGGCACTATATAAATAAAAATAACAGTAATAATAATTCCAGATAGAATGCTGTAAGTTCCATTTACTTAGGTTTTATTGACAGAGAATACATGCGATTAGAAAATGTTATGAAGTTACAAAAGCTCCACCAGGCAGGAATTTACTATTAAAGGAGTCACATTTAACACAGCCATTCTTTTTAGCCATTTTCCCTTTTATTTTATCTCTATGGTTTTCTTTTTTTTTTTTTTTTTTCCTTCCAACCCCAATAAAACAAATTCCCTTTGCATTTTACAAATATCACAATGTTGGGGTTTTTTTTTCCCCATCATCTGACATATTAGACAATACAATTACTCTAATTGAGGGAACCAATTTCAGGCTTCATGGACTTGTGGCTTTAATATGCCAAAGGAGAAAAAAACGTGACTAGCACATAAAAGTAATCAAATACATCAGACTAGGAAGCCTCGCCTTGTCCCTTTTCCTCGCTGATGCTGGCTGCATTCTGCGTTGGGAGACATCTCAGTATGAAGCCAGGTGCAAACGCTGCATAATGAACATTAATTCATAGCATTGCATGCCAACAAGCACAAAGCTGGATGCTGCCATGTAAACGCCTTTCCTTTAGCATTTCTGTTATGCAGACTTTTGTTGATATTTATCCTGTCAACTGTGAGCAATTTTAGTTGCCCGTCTTCGGGACTCTATCCACATAATCTTTATCCTTTTGGATACATTGTACATTCGCCATTAATCGTTAGGACTGGCTCTATCTATAAGAGGACACAGTCCCATTCCTTAATTCATCCATCTCTCCAAGTCCAGTTGTCGAAGTCCCGTGTAATGATGAGTGGGTGTCAATGCATGCCATGACCGGAGCAGCATTTGTAGAAGTGCTCCTTTCTCCGAATGCTAAACTGAACTTTTTCCCATATTATCAACAGGACCCTACTGCTGATGTAATAATAAAAGCACAGAATCTGATGGCAGATAAGAGCCATTTGGCCCAGCTACTCTGCGTGAGATAAGGATATAAGTTATCCCCAGTTACTTTTACGATTTCTGAATACATGAAAAGTTGCATTGTTATTCAGGTTTAAGAAACACACAAAAAAATATCCAGAACCAGACCATGAAATGAATTTAGAACCAAGTCCACAAAAATATCTAATGTCTATTAATGTTCTCCTTTTTCAGGATTGTTGGCACCGCTTGTAAGGGCATATAAACGTAATGCGAATGGCCTGGCTGTAGGTTGCTCACGTCCCTAGCCATGCTGCACTAACGCTTATAACCTTTTATGTTGTTTGGAAATGACCCTCGGCTGTTTTTTGTGTCAAGTTTTGAACCTACTCCAACATAAAAACTTACATAGTTAAACCATACCTGTATATTTCCTTTTTTGCCCATTCAGTCTTTAACCAATTTCTCCCCTTTTATATTCATAAGCGTACCTGGGATCTGCAGAGCTTCACCCAAAGACTCTGGGTGAAGCACATAGACTTCCCATATTTATGGATAAGTTATCAGTATGTCCATTTGTTGCAGGGTTCCTCGCCCCCGCTCTGAAATAATGAAAGTTTTTTTTATTATTATTTAATTACGGTCTTGGAAAGAACAAGCTTGAAGGCAGTTAGTCTTCAGTATTTACAGAAATGATAACACTATTAAAACATGTTGCTTACAGGTGATATTTAGCTTAATCATATAAACGTAATTTTCCTTGGTACACGATACACTTCCATGCTGAGAGACCGAGATGAAAAGTGAAAGACAGAGGCTGATATGGGCTAACTGAGCACACATGAGGTTGCCCCAAGTTCTCGGAGACCCTCTGGTGCATCACGGATCGTTAGATTGGAGCACGAGCCGCACCGTGCAGGCAATCGCCGCCAGGCATACAGCAGGATGTAACCTTTTCCTCGAATCAGACTGCTTTAGATTAAGCACAGGTGTGCGAAACGCGTCAAGTGTGAAGTCTGATCCTGCCAGTTGAGGTTGTCGATTGCTGCTGTCCAAGGACAGGGACAAAGTTTTTTTTTATTTTACTTTTTTCTGCCATATTGATCCGGGGCGAGTCCAAGCACCCAGAGGAGCTACATTGGTGCTTTAAGCGACTGGGGCATAGCCGAGATTTATGTGCGTTCAGACAAACAGCACGGTCTCACCTAAGATGTAAGAAGATTTTTTTGTGAATGTATATAATGTGCACGAGCCCATGGGAGCCCGGGAGGGTGCTGTTCCAATGCTACCTGAAACATTTAAGAAGCGCCCTTCAGTGACATGCTGATTTTTTTTTTATAATTTATTAAAGTATTTAGAAGAAAAAATGTATATCCATAATTTAATAAAACAATGTCTTGCTACTTCTATACAGGATTATTGTGGCTTTTAGGGGTGTAGAAAACCGCTACACTAAAAAGCAAACAATCTGAGCTCACTGAAAAGAGTGATTCCGGTTGGGAAAAGAGGGACAGAGAGATCTGGTTCTTAAATGATAAATGATTGTATATCCTAAACAAGCACGGGGGTTATGAACGTAGAATTGTGAAGCATCTGTTACGGTGTAACTGGGTCTCTGGGTTAATGAATAAGAATACGTAAGTGGTATTAAAACTGGTCTGTTGGAATTGTACAGTTCTATGCACTAAATACGCTTCATACAGATACAGGAACCACTACCTTAACGTCAAGGTGTGATTGGTTCAGGTAGAAGGGAGAGAACTTCAGAACATGTAATTGGTTAGATTATGGTGGCTCTGCAGCAAACTGTTGCCAATCTCAGCTTCCAAGCTATAGGTGGTTAATTTAGTTTTGGCAAAAGCTCGATAGTTCTTCTTTCACATGATCTTTGATATTCTGAAACTCTAGGAAAGTATAGAGGCTGGTAACCTCCTAGAGTGATCCCGGGGAAGAAGATACACAAGGACTGCCCCTGGGCTACCTGGTACCTTGCGCTTGATGATCTGTGGAGCCCACCTGCTATCCCTGAGGTTGTCAAATAGTCAACACAGTTCTAGTCTCAGTACAACACTCTAATACTGCATAAAAGCAATCCACAGACCAAGGGGTTATAATGAGAGGTACCCAACCGATCAAGATAAAATACCAGCTCTCAATGAACAGGGACTGAAATCCAGATCCAGAGTGTGGAATTAAAGGTGTTACAGGAGCATTTCATTTTATTTAATATATTCACTTATTTTCCAATGCAGCGACCGGGAAAAATATTAGAGAAAAGCAATACCCATTTAGTGAAATTACTGTTCAGATGCATGACGTGCTCTAAAAGCTGTTTGGCTCAATCGGGTTGATGCATTAAAAGGTTTTTTTTTTTTTTAAATTTATAGGGATGAATATACTTAGCATCTTATTTAGTGCTCCGATGAATGTTTTATATTTGCATACGTTCAATTTACAAGACTTTTCTTTTGTATCGACGGTGCCGATTGTGATTTGCATAAACAAAATCCATTTATACAGCTAAAATTCTTATGCTTCTGTATAATAATGAGAAAATAACAACAAGAAAAAACGATTATACAGGTTTTGTTTTTTTCTTATTATATCTAGAGACAAGGTTGAAGGAGGATCTGTCAAACAAAGTCCCTTGGAGCATAAGTTAAAAAAAAAAAAGTCAATCTAAAATATTCCTTACTGCATTAATCCAAATGAAGGGGAAAAAAAAAAAACATTTAGGCACATGCCAATTTTGCCAAGAAGGGGGAAAATGCACGAACTAGCAATCCAGTTTATTTAAATTATGGGAAAACCGCTTCTTGATCCAAGGAGAGATCTGACTGCCATTCTGGGGTAAGAATTTTCCCCCTAGTTTGTGCAAAATTGGAAAGAGCCACAACTGGGGTTTTTTTTGTCTTCTTTTGCATCAACAGAAAAAAATTAACAGATATGGGAAAGGCTGAACTTGATGGACACGTGTCTTTTTGTCAGCCTAAGTAACTATGTAGCTTATTCCTAGCCTTATAAACTTGAACGTGTGTATGGACTGGAAAAATATCACTCAGGTGACGCTTTTCTAGAGTAAATAAGTTTTAAGGATAGCAGATTTAGCAGCTAATAGTTTCTTGCTAAAGGAAAAAGCAAGCAAACTACCTTTTGATGGAAACAGAAAAATGTCACCAAAAAAAGTTTTAAAACTGAGCCCTGCTGTACTTAAAATAAAAATAAACCCCTAACAAAATTACCTATTCTGGAATTCAGGTCATATTTTGCCGTTTTAATTATCTTTTTGCAGGGGGTAATCCCTTTTATTATAAAGCTCTCGTCATACAATAGAATTCTCAATGACAACATTGTAGTTAAATCACAGTGGTGGATTGGGTACACCCGTTCCCATATAATAAATTCGTATAGGCTAAGGATTATTGGTACAAGCAACCGAATGACACATTTTAGCAAGTTCTTTTGGGAAGAAATGACGATATTCCCTTTTTTGGTAAGTAATGCTTTGCAGTTTGTGAAAATACGATATGCTTAAGAAATGATAATAAAAACCACAGACGACATTTATTAATATTGTTCTGCACAAATTATAAACATTAAAAAAAGCAAATGGTCATTCAAATGAGGAACAATGAGGTTTTATTTTAATTTCACCACATTTACACTTTATTAAGTATTGACTTTGGCAGTCAACCAGCCCGCAATCTAGGATTCGTTGAGCTTGTGCTTGATAGCAATCTTAATTGGTAAAAAAAAGTAAAGCAAGTGGTAACGGTTTACTTGCCATGTTTTAAATTAAATATGTACTGTTGCACATCCACCTTATACCGTATAAAACCATTGTTTTGAGACAGATACAATCACAGATATATAACCAACCACTAAAATCTCAAACACGGGCAGGTATTAACATTATTTTGGAAAATACAGAGAATCTTGGGGACGACACAATGCTTCCGTCTGCCTTAAGTCATAGTCGTGGAATACCCAATGCTTGTTCTGTTTATGAATGTGGAGAGCAATTCTACAAGCGTTAACAATGAGCATTCTCAGATAAAACCCACATAGGCCAGAAATCAATCAATGGGAGGAAAGGAAAGATACAAAGCAGTAGTTGGTTCCCAGTCTTATTCTGGGAGCTTGGCCAGATTATTAATGGGACACTGAGAATTCAGTCGTCTTACATTAGAAAGACGCGTCTGTACCCATTAATGTTTATTGAAGTCTATTAATCACGTATCTTGTAACAGTGTCAGGATTGACAGGGTTCAATGTTTTTGCTGCAGTTCCTTTTCGCTTGTCTGCGCATGCGCAGTGTGTTTTGTCGTTTCTAGCAGGCGCCTATATTGAGTTTAGTCAAAATTTTGATCTTCTGACATGCAAGTGCAAAAACACATCCATTTTAGTCCTCGCACACACTGTCCATCTCAATAAATTGTCTAGTCGGGTCTTTGAATTGCTTGCTGAGCTGTTTTTAAGGCCGTTGTTGCAAATTAAAACTCTGTCGGCTCATTGAATTGACCCCCTTATGTTTACCCTACTTAACCAGCTGAGTCCTATTTTCTACATGTGTTTTTCAGTTGATAACAACATTGATTTTATATATATATATATATATTTTATGTTAATTAAATCAGCTCTAGGATTTGCCTTTACACTATAAAAGCTTTTATTTCATTTTTTTCCTTCAAGAAACAAAACACGCGAAGAAGGAAGATGAAACAGACCGAGTCCTTTTAAGTTATAAGGAAAAGCCGCTATACAGATAGCTAATTAAAGCTGCCACTGTTACATTGTGGAGTGGATAAGGTGTTTCTCTTTTATATTTAGGAGTTGCGTGGCGCACACGGCTAGAAGGCAGACATGAAAGTGTTTATTTAATAAGAAAAGGCAAAGTAATAAAGAGCACCTAAATTAATTAATGAAATCAAAATGCAAACAGAAGGAAAAAAAAATGGTTACCACCGGATAACATCCAGTTACCGACAAGGAGACACTTAATAGCGCTGGTATTGAAAAGTAATATAACTTCCGTCTTCATCATGGTACTGGCCCTTGCTGCTCTGCGTCTGATGTTTTCCTGTAAGGACAGAATAGAGGACAGGACTTCTAATGCTCAGTCAAACGACCAAATCCTGGTTCCTGTTGATTACTCCGGATTGTTGCCTGGACAGTGTAATTTTTCACTGCTCCCTGCTGAGATCTGGTGATTCTTATATACATATACATCCCATGGCCATTAGCACCTGGCGGCTTAACCCCTGGGCCATTGTGGCTGGAGGGCAAAAAAAATCACCATTTCTTATGTCAAGATTGTCATTAGCTATTACAGAAGAGAGACCATCGGTGCTCCTGGGGTCCAATCCTCTATATCTAATGTTGTTTTAGGCTTGTGCGTGTGATCGTTGCCCTGCAAACACAGCATTGAAGCAGATTCTGTTGCACTATGTCCTTGCATTTGGCTCCATACATTTTGCTTTCCATATTAACAAGATGGCCAGGCTCCGCGGATGAGAATTATCATTTTAGAGCAGGGACTGGGTGTGTTAAGCCCATGGACAGCGACGGATTTGCACACGACGCAGTGCTTTGAGTTTTGGTCAAAAACCTTAACCTCACAAAAAAAAAAAAAAAAATTATATACTTTTTCCAGCTGTGGCTAAACTTAACTCTTTTTGCGCTGACTGCTACGTTTTGGGAGTCTCCAAGTGGTGTGATGAAGGGTCCTCTTCCTGGGATATCCAAAGGATTACCACACATTTGTAATGCTCTTTGTTCTTCAATTTTCTTTTAGATCCTGCAAATTATTTTTTAACCTGAAACCGACTTATTAATGATGAATGTCCAGGGCATAAGCCCAATGGAAATCGACTCAAAAAAAAAAAAAAAAAAGTAGGTCTGAAGCAGACCCCCTAACTGCACATTTATTACTATCAAGGGTTTCACTAGTTAAGCCTAATAACGGCTGAGCGACAGGTAAACCATAGGTAGAGGCGTGCGCTACTATACCCGACATACTCTTTAGCAATTGGCTTCGTCGGGGGTGAAAGCGTAAACAGAAGCATGGAAGGAGTTTCATGTACGAAGATGCCCTACCACTTGTTCACTAATGGCAAAAAGTTAATGAATATTTAGATATGCCAACTAGTTTAGACATTTAATACTAAATAAAATAATGTAATTGAAGAGCAATTATTATTATTATGATATATGAACAATTAACTAACGTTGCTGTTAAAAGGTATAAAGAATAAGGTGCTGATATTAGAAATGTGCTAGACTATCCTACTTTAAATCTCCATTACGTAGACCTCGTTACACGTTCATTAGCTGTAAATAGGAGATCAATGGCTTCACCCACATGATACATTGTATTCTGCCTCAGGTATGTTATGACGGCTTTTATTGTAAGGTGTCCATAGCTAAAATGACGATCTGTTCAAGATTCCGATCCAGGTATACAGTATATTTGCGTAGTCACTATTCATAATTTGTTGTGTCAGAAATCATATACACAGTGAAAAACGAAAACCGCAAAACATTTGGCAGTTGACACTTTCAGAAATATAAGAATGTTAACAAATAACGGCTAAAATAAACAATTTCCACTCTAAAACGGACTGTGTCCGAAAGCAATCATACGGTTAGTGAGTCACCGGAAACGATGAAGCATTGTGTTCACTTAAATCACAGCACTAACCTTTTTACAATCCGAGTGTATTTGTATTGAATGAGCAATTCTTTGTAGTAAGTATATATAAAAAAATTAATTCAATCAAATATACTTGGCAATGGTCATAGGAAACGAAACACATATTATACGTACTGTTCAAATGTTTGGGCCACTTAGAAATGCCTAGGTTTTTAAAGGAAAGGCCATTTTTGGCCAGCATGAATGTTTGTGTATGTGTACATATGTAGGCATTTGTGTGCAAATGTTTGGGGGCAAATATGGCACAGGCAGGCTATTTAGGGGCACAGACAAACTGTTTTTGTTTTTTTCAAAAAGGCAGACCATTTGGGGCAAAGAAGGCACAGACTAGCTGCTTGGGGGAAAGGTGACACAGGAGAACTTTTAGGGAGCAAAGTTAGCACTGTGGGACATGTTTCTTGTGAAATAGGAGGCCCTGGTCCCTGTGGTTTCTAGTTACGTACCTTCCCCCACTCCAGCCTGCGTACACGCTACATATCAATTTGACTCTACCTCATTCACGTTGAAGACTATCTAAACTTTCAGAGCAGGCTAGCTTTGAATCGGAACTTAAACTTCTGTTGATTCTGTTTGATCCTTCAAACCAACTAAA
The DNA here is from genome assembly GCA_023333645.1 of Sceloporus occidentalis. Taxonomy (NCBI): domain Eukaryota; kingdom Metazoa; phylum Chordata; class Lepidosauria; order Squamata; family Phrynosomatidae; genus Sceloporus; species Sceloporus occidentalis. The sequence goes on from JALMGF010000111.1 coordinate 3,306,985, forward strand.
TTAAAAAAAAAATAAAAAAAATTACATATTGGGTGCATTATAGCTGGACATCAGATTTATCAACTCTTTTGTTCTGAAGGAGTCCAGGGGTCTCTCAGATTTTCGTGAAGGCTTTATTGGAAATCCACTTAAGTAAAGCGTACACATAAAATGTATAGCAAGTACGATTGCTGGAGGCTGACTTATCCCAGGTGTGGTCTTCTTGTGGACCAGGTATTAGTCACTCCATTATTTAATTCACATGGGTGGGACCTTCATAGTTCTGCTGTATCGTAATTTATGCATTATGGCTGGATACAACTTCCAACCACTTATCTTTATTTCAACAAGGAAAACAGCCTTGAGAAATAAAAGCAGGCCGGTAAGCGGACGACTAAAGTTGCACAGCTAGTTTTTCGCAAATACTCTTAATGTAGTTGGCCAGGTGCATATTCCAATTCCCTTGCTGGCACCCAAAGGCCTGAGCTTTGCACTATAAAACCCAATGAATTACCTGTGTTTCATTTCAGATCTCTTGCATGCGAGCTAAGAAACAGACAATAAGCCTATGCATGGAGATCTCATTAAAGTGAATCATCGACTCTCAAAACACATTTAATTGCTTTTGTATTGGGATTCTAGCTATAACAAATATGATTCCTATAGCTGACGAAACACATTAAAACAATTTAATACATTTGACTGAAACAACCTTGAAACAGACAGAGCTCTAAGCCATTGCATTGCAACAACAGCATATTATACACACCAATATGCTTGCATTTATTTATTCAAAATTCATACCTAAAAACAACCTCTTTATTTAAATATCATATATTATGGTGCCCTCCACCAATATCGGCACCCTTGGTGAAAAATCGCCTTTATTATTTAACCCCGTTGTGACAATGGCTGTTTTTATTTTTTGTACCCTTTGGGACAATGGCTGTTTTAAAATTTCTGCGCTGCTCGTGTTAAGCTGTAATTATCTTCTCTCTCATTTAAAGAAACCCACACAAGTTATATATTGTTTTTTTCAGGACAGGAAGGGCTTTCTTTACAGGTCATATTTTTTCTTCTTTCCTTTCACCCAGTAATAAGACACCGTGTTACGCCTACACCACTATTGTACGATGTGTAATGTGTCTGCTGACCACCCAGACAAAGCTTCACGTGACAATTTTTATCAGACTGCTACACATGATTCATTTATATCTAAAGCGAGAGTTTTGACCTGTCATTATTTTGATTGTATCCCATTAGTCACAATAATCTTTTACTTGTCTACAAAAGCTAATGAAAAAACAGATTCTTCTGTTTGTCCCGAGTATAGAAATACCCAATGTTTTTATGTTTTTTTGCACGTTATAGGCCAATAAGTAGAAGCAGGGTTTTGCTATATTATGAATTCATAGGGGTACCAATAATATACTACACATATAGTGAACAATTATTTTTTGGGGATAAACCTATGATGTGTTTGATATCCATGAGAGCACAGTAGTTTTTTACATAAATAATACCGTATTTGCTCGATTAAAAGACGAGGTTTTTTCCAGAGCAAATGCTCTGAAAAATACCCCTCATCTTATAATCGAGGTCGTCTTCTAATCAGACCTCAAAAAAATGTCTGCTGGGGCCGTGCTGCTTACCGGGCTTTGGTCGCGAGCAGCGTCTCTGCTACTAGCAGCAGGAGAACAGGAAGCTAGCAGAGCGTCACATAACTCCGCCTCCCCCTCCTTCCTCTGGGGGCGGGGCCAGAGAAGTTACTCGCACAGCCGGGCCCCTGCAGAAGTCTGTGAGTGGGAGATCTGCAGTTCAGGTAAGGGGGTGGGGGAGGGTGTGAAGTATGTGTGATTAATGGAATGAATGAGTATTTAAATGTTTGTGAATGAGTGTGTGTGTGATAGCATGGATGTATAAGGGGGGTGGGGGTTGTAGCATGGCATAGGGAGGCTGTAATCACACTACTATCATCCCCAGGTTCCAGCATGTACTGGCTGCCTTGGCTTGATAGGAGTGTGATTGCTGTTAGCAGTTATATATATATAATATATATATATATACCTCCAGAAATGCATTTTAACCACCCCTATATGCCACTCAGCCCCATGATATGCCTTTTAACCCCCTATATGCCAGAGTGGCATATAGGGGTATAAGGCATATCATGGGGCAGAGGGGCATATAGGGGGTTAAAAGGCACATCATGGGGCAGAGTGGCAAATAGGGGGTTATAAGGCATTTCTGGGGGCAGAGTGGCAAACATTTCAGTGTTCTTTGCTCATATTTACCAAGGGTGCCAGTAAGACCTGTAAGTTGCGAGGTGGGGCTTCTATGAGCGAACACCTTGAACGCGTTGTCAAATCATTTTTACTTTGTAGCTGGACGCAGGCCATCAGGGATTACCGTGTCCATAAAAGTACAAGGTCTGCAACAGTACTTGGGGTAGGTGGTACGTGTCAAAGTAACATCCACATGAATGGAAGTACCCAAGATTTCCCAGCAGAACATCACCCAAAGCATCACACTGCCTCTGCCGGCTTGCCTTCTTCCCATAGTGCATCCCGGTGCCGCGTGTTCTTTAGGTAAGCGACGCACTTAGCCATCCACGTGATGTAAAAGAAAACTGCCTTTTCCATCGCTCCGTGGTCCAGTTTTTATGCTCGCATCCCCATTGTAGGCGATGGACAGGGGTCAGCATGGCCACCCTGACTGATCTGCAGCTACGCAGCCCCATACATAACAAACTGCGATGTTCTGCATGTTCTGACACCTTTCTATTAGAACCAGCATTCACTTTTTCAGAAGTTTGATCTAGTTGCTCGTCTGTTGAATTTCACCACACGGGCAGCTTTCGCCCCCCCATGCGCATCAGTGAGCCTTGGCTCCCCCGGATCCTGTCGCTGGTTTGCCACTTTTCCTTCCTTGGACACCTTTTGATAGATACCGACCACTCCAGACTGGGAACACCCCACAACAGCTGCAGTTTTCATGATGCTCTGACCCAGTCGTCTCGTCATCACAATTCTCTTGCTTCTAACATCAATTTTGAGGACAAAATGTTCACTTGCTGCATGATCTATCCGTCCCACTGACAGGTGCCATGATAACAAAATTATCAGTGTAATTCACTTCACCTGTCAGCGCTCAGAATGTTAAGAGTTGGTCGGTGTTTGTCTTGAGGACATAGAGGCATTATTAATCGCTCAACATCCAGACAAGCCAGAAGACTTGTTCTCACCACAGGAAGCTTGTAGTGTTACCACCAGCAGGGATTCTGGGTAGGTGTATGCAAATAAGGTTAACACTTTTTGCCTCTATATTGACTGTACACATGGATCCCATTTGGGCAAATGTCCGCTGTACCTCAATAGTAACAAAGGCAAAGAAACAAGCATGTACACAGTGGGTAGTGTTATTTTGTGGTCACATTTTCACTGCTGGATAAAAAGCTGCGCAGGCTCATGAACAACCTGTGGCTCACCAAAAGCATAGGAGGATCAGTTAGAGCCACAATTGCTCGAACTACTCCTCTGCCTCGTTAGTTTGTTCTGTGGAAGCACGTTAAGACTTTTAGTATCCAATGGATGATAAGCCAAGACATTAAGCACTAGCAGGCTCTTACCCCTCCATGGCCGGTTTGCCCAACTGTTCCCTTAAAAACATCCATGCAAGATTTGTCACATGGAAGTACTCCGTTATTCAGCCAAACCCCTACTTTTGTACAAAAAAAGTCGAAAAAAAAATACTATTTGCAAATTAAGTTTAATGAAGATAGCCATAGTACAAAACACTATATACAACTTGACACCTTAAATGTTATCATAATAAAAACGCACCGTTGAATACCAGAATCGCACATTAAATCTATATATTTGAGCACAGGAATATACAAATGTTTCCTGCTGTTAAACGGCATCATCCAGCTGCTGCTTAATATATCACAAGCAATTTTAAACAGTCACACTTAGTTAAAACATTCATTTGATTTATTAATTAGACATTTCATGTCTCATTGCAATTTGCATTTATTTGCATTATGTGTCAATATTACGGCTTGTACAGAATAAACGAGGACAGAAAAATATCTGGTACGGGTGCGTTTTTAGTTTACATTAAAACTTTAAACATTGGCGCAAAAATGTTAAATTCAGGGTAGAAATCAACCTTTTTTTATATATATACAGAAACATAGAAAGTGGACAGCAGAACCATGCGGTCCATCTGCATTTTTTTGCTCCTGCCTTCAAAAACTCATATTCATATTCAAGATAGCCCTATATCTATCCCATCCACATTTAAATCCCCTCACTGTATTAGTCTCTACCACTTCTGCTGAAAGGCTGCTCCACTTACCTATCACCGTCTCAGTGAAGTAAAGTATATCTAAGTTTGATATTCTGAACTTTGGCCTCTTGTTTCTTCCCCCACCCTGCACTCTAACAGAATGTTACTCAGATACTCTGGAGGGAATCAGGAGACCATTGTAAAGCAATATACTGTATAGTTTCATACAATACTGAAATGACTGTTGATTTCAATAGCCTTTTTCATTTTTAAATGGGGGGATATGGTGGGATGAGTATAAAGGCATATACTATTAAAAATGCAGAGGTAGGAGGGTCCAGAGTGGTCATATGGTGGACCAGGTCTATACTCTCTGGATTCTGGCTGGTATACTTTAAGTGATGTCACAAAGAACATGTGGACCCTATTCACAGACCCTGAATAACTAGAAGATTACACAGATAGATAATAAAAGCAAAGTAAATAAGGATTCTGCTGCAGTCCTTAATGGCCCCTCCTAATGGTGCCAACAATAATTTATCAATAATTATTTTATCTTGCTATTTTCCATCTGATTTGTTGTATGATTTTGCCTGAAATTTGTCAGGACCCTTATTTAAAGCTTCAGGGTAGAATAAAACATCAGAAGGATAGTATACATCAGTCTGTCCTATACAGAGCCCAGAATAGCTGTAAATAGTTGCAAACACGTATAAGATCAATATTATACCTAAGGAAATGAAAAGCAATAAATTCATTCTGAAAATAGTAATCTGCAGTACGATGAGTTACACTAAGAGGTAATTAAATACGGGGTTTGGCTGTTCTGACAATGAGGTTCCTACAGCAAAACAGAACGTAGCTTTTTTGTGAGCATTCTGGAATATAAAACGAGTCAAGTAGTACCATAACATAGCGCAGTTAAGATGTAACACACATGTCAAACATGTTAAACCAATTTATGTGTGTAGTCATATGAGGGCGTATCGCCCTATCTGGGAACTCCAGTTCACCTCACAGAGAGTCCAGGAGTTGAGCTGCCTCACACCCAACTCCACTTCCAGCCATGGCTAGCTAGACGGGAGGGCTCCGGGTGCCTGGTGCCTGGATGTTCCCAGGTATACATATGGCTCACTTTTTCTCCTTGACCGAGACAGGTTTTGATCCACACCTAGCTGAGAGAGAGAGAGAATTGTGCAACATTTCCCTCATTTCAATGCTTTGCTGCCCGTCTTCCATAGCATGGATCCATCCTACCTTGGTGGTGTAATGGTGTGGGGGGGGGGGGACATTTTCTTGGCACACTTTTGGCCCCTTACTACCAATTGAGCATCATTCCAACGAGACAGCCTACCCGAGTATTGTTGCTGACCATGTCCATCCCTTTATGATCAAAGTGTACTCTTCTGATGGCTACTTCCAGCAGGATAATGCACCGCGTCACAAAGCTCACATCATCTCAAACTGGTTTCTTGAACGTGACGATGACTTCACTGAACTCCAAAGCCCTCCACAGTCACCAGATCTCAATCCAATAGAGCACTTTTGGGATGCGGTGGAACGGGAGATTCCCATCATGGATGTGCAGCTGACAAATCTGCAGCAACTGCGTGACGCCATCATATCCATATGGACCGAAATCTCTGAGGAATGTTTCCAGCACAGGAGGGACCGGGCCATTCTATTACTTACCACATGGAGTATGATAATGATTCCAGCACAATATCTGAAACATGTTTTAATCTGAAATTCGTAGTAATAACAATAATGAAATTAGCAGTAGTTTTTTTTTTTTTATTTAATTTCTACGTTGATTGAAAATAAGCGGTCTGAACGCTCATATCAAAAAAAGATTGCATAATTTATTACGCTGTGTTATAGGATTACATTAAATATAGGGCGTTCATTCGTTTTCTTGAACTTTCTATAAAAACTACGGCCTCGCAGCACAAATTGATGTTTGTTTTGTTCCTGATAAATATTTCCGTGTCTCTTTATCGGAATAATTGAGCCGCAGCATTCTGTGACTGAAATGCTAAATTGTTACAGAACATCATAATTTACAAATACGCGAAGCCGCAGGCAACGTGGAAAAACAAAATGGGGGAAAAAAACAAAACCTACTGCTTCCCTAAGAAATATAATCCTAAAATGCTAAATTATTTCATGTTACTTTTTTCCCCCCGCTCTCCTTTTGTTATATGACTTCTTTTAAGGAAATCACGGTAATCATGCGTGCGGCGGAAGTAATATTGTCATCAGCCTGTCATTTGCTCAAACTAATAAAATCAAACTGTGTTAATCACTTACTGGCAGGGTGCAATTAGAAGTATCATGATTTAATCTCATATTCTATTACAATTACTGCTTTTTTTCTCTTACCAAAACGGTTTGCTTATAAATGGACGGCAATAAACTTCTTAAAGCAACTAAACATTACTGTTAAAAATGATTAACAAAAACAACACCTAAACACTTTATAATATCTTTGACTTACAGTTCCATACTAGACGATCTCACTTACAAGCTTTAAGAGAAAGAAAATGTTCGCCACCAATCTGTCGGCGTTCTGTCTTTTCCGCTTATTGCTTATGGCGCCGTGCTGTGTTAAACATATTGCAGATCGCACTCTTTTTTTCTTTGGGCCTATGCATTTTCATAGTACCCGGAGCTGTTACAAGAGAATAGAAGGGAAAAAAATATTAGGGCTGCAACTAACGGTTATTTTCATAAATTGATTAGTTTGTTTTCCATTAAATCGAATAAAAAAAAAAAATGAATGTAAAATTTTTTATTTAAAATAATTGGATGTAAAAAAAAAACAAAACAGCAGAATAAAAAAAAACTGAGAAAAATGCATTTCTAGTTTCCCAACCTGCCCCCCCAGTTATGCATATCTGAGCCCAGGCTTGCCACATTACCTCCCAGATATGCCTTATACCCCCTATAAGCCTTATACCCCCTGATATGCCTTATTATTATCTTTTATTTATATATATTCCACTGCCCCCTAAATATGCCTTATACCCCTTATATGTCACTCTGCACCCCACCCAATGCGCGCAGACATCCTCCGCCGCTGATGGCCGGTTGCCCTACGAAACCCCTGTAGTTGTTGCCATCAGCTTGTGGATTGTGTTTAATGACTTTATTCGCACGCAGATATTCTTTGCCGCAATAAGATTCTGAAAAGTTCTTATCCGGCTTATAACGGGAAGTCGCAGCTTCATACTCGGCTCGTGCGCTCGGCTCATGCGGGATTCTGTATTCTGCGCCAATGACTTTAACTCCACTACGGGACAAAGCAAGCGCTCAGCGGAGGGGAAGAGAAGCATCGCTCGGGCATGCTGTGTATGGACATCAAACAAATGCCTTAATATTTGACATTGATAGCGTTTAACCCAAAAAACAGTCAAACAGTAAAGGTCACGGCGAACCACATCTAAAACTGCATTTTGTTTTTATTTTTCACAATCAATGATCACCTCTTAAGCTTAAAGGATGTCGCTGAAATGCCTCGATAGCGAACACACGAAAAATTTATACCACAAACTGACACAAAGGCTGGTGGTAGAATTAGTGCTTGTAAAGAGTTAAAATACCACCATTTGAAATACCTTGGAGTGTCTAGTTTTCAATATTATATGATTTGATGGGGTAAACTGAACTGACCGGCTTCAAATGGCGGGCAGAAGGACCAGATGTCAAAGTTCCAAGCTAAATAAATGTGGTCTTCTCAAATGTGGCCTTTTACCTCCAAAAAACCTGACGAACCCCATGCACGGGCAGTATAACTGTACTCGGGAGAGGTTGCTGAACACGTAACGGGTGGTTGTTTGACAGTCACGTCTACCAGGAGCTGTACATCCATACCTGAAGTACAACTTGCGTGAAGAAACAAAAATGCCAAAGCCTGGTGGTAGAATCTCACGAATGGAAAAGGTTCAAATACCAGCATCTGATATACCTTGGGGTATCTAGTTTTTTTTTAAATTATATATGGTTTGATAGGGTAAATTGAATTAGCCAGCTTCAAATCTGCCCCATGTGCTATTTGGGGCATAATAGCTAGATCTGGAAAAAATATTTTCAACATAGCAATATGCTACTTATACTTGCCATATAACTTGGGAAAAAAGCATAAACACATTGGGTATAACTCAAGACAAACAGTAGAATGCGGTAAGCAGTTTTTTTCATTAGATTTTGTAGATGATTAAAATATTTTCCTAATAAGTCAGAAAAAAATGCTGTTTTCAATTTTTATTCATTTGTTTTTTTGTTCGTTTTAAGAAATTAGATGAAAAGATCAAAAAAAAAATCTTAATCTTCTTGTCCTAAAACAAAACAAACAAAAAAAAAACCCAATATATAAAACTTGCGTGGGTTCACTAAATGGGAGAGGAGAAAATTACAGCTAAACACGAGCAGCGCCAAAGTGTCAAAATATCCTTGGTCACAAAGGGTAACAAAAATAGTCTGGTCCTTCATGGGTTAATTGTCTTTTATTAAGTGTAAACTCTGTCCAAGTATCCTCAACATTGTCATCTATTAACAATCTACGAGTATTTCTGTGAAGCATGCGCAACGTCAGAAGAAGCCCTCACTTCTCAACACTGCAGAAAGTCTCTTTGGAACAAACCACTTCGTGTAAGGAGAGGGGGGGGGAGTCATGTGGAATAAAACATTTGTGAAAGAGGCAGCTGTGTATTGGCCCTGAGGAAATTTGGAACCAGGGCAGAACACCCCTATGGCCCTTGCACTGTGGTACAGCCTGCCCTGACTGTGATGTCATAGTGCTGTGATGTCACAATGCTGTGATGTTCTGTAAAAGCACATCCAGACACTGTGGTTGTTTCAGATTGTGAGCAGTAGCAGTACTGAGCATAACCGTTACCTGTCCACGACAGGGAGCCAAATCGTGATTTCAATTGACTTTGAAAACACAAAATAGGCAGAGATTAAAAGGCCTTCATTCGTGTGACGCAACACCCGGCACATAGGCGCGAGTCTCTGCACCTGAACATCTTTGACTGACACCCGACAGGTACACGTTTCAGCCGTCATGGAGCGCACTTGCTTCGGCACTCCTGGCCCTCGCACAAGCAGCAGAATAACATTCACGCTGGTTGTGTTTGGCTGGGCGCTCTTATGCGGCGGATCTCTACTTTCTGTCTATGGGTTCGCGTCATGCCAGTCCGACAGCTGTATCGCCTACAAGGTGACGGGCCCGGTACTTGCCGGGGTAGGGCTGGCATGTTTAATGATGGCAGAGTTTACTGCCAATCCAGAGAGGAGAAGGAGGGAATTAGAAGGAGACCCGACGGATCCAGATAGCAGCTTCCTCTGCGGCAAAAGCCGGCAGTTTGCGCAGTTCCTGATACTCGGGGTGCTGTTACTGGTTTGCGGGGTAATAGTTTGTATCCCAGGACTTGTGGTACCAGCCTGCAAACCGGCATCCAACACAGACAAAGCCCCTAAAGTCTGTGCAGCTCGCTTAGTGCAGATAATTGCAGTCGTAATCAGCTTGTGTTACTGGCTGGCTGTCTGTGTGATCAGAAGCCGTGATCGGTCAATGAGCGAGGACCCTCCTTCCTACGAGAGCATCGATTTGGAAAGGGGCGACCATGATTCCGGCGGACGCGGCGGGGAAAATGAACACAACGAGCGTTTCCCTTCGGAGCCGCCTGCAAGATACGAGGACATATTCCCTACTCAGCCGGATCCTGAAGAGAGTTCATCATCAGCATCGTATCACTCGGTTTCCCAATCATCGGAGTCGAGTGACTATGAGCTCGCACCAGGACCCTAAACGTGGAAAGTCTGAACTATTGGGGGGGGGGTTTTTCTAACATTTCGACTCAGTACAGAGTTTGAGCCGGAAGCGTCACCCAAAACATCGCATCTGACAACATCCAGGTCTGCAGATAAAGGACTGAAATCAGACCGGGTTTTTTGTCAGTGCCGGCACCGTACAGAACGCCTGTCGAAATGTTTTTTTCCCCCCCGTGAGACTTCCACCTTAAATAACGGATAAATAAAATGACATCTTTTCCTAGTTGCCCCTCAAACAGTATCTGTGTGCGTTTGTGTGCGTGTGTTGGATATACTGTGTGTACGAGTCTGAATAGGGTTTCTTCTCCTGACAATGTTGAGGATACTTGGACATCTTTTAACAAGTTATAAGTATTTCTGTGAAGCATGCGCAATACCAAAAGAAGCCCTTAACTGCAGAAAGTCTCACTGGAACAAACCACTTTGTGTAAGGAGGGGGTGGTTGAGTCATGTGGAATAAAACACTGTCATTTGTGAAAGAGGCATCGTGCCCTCTGCTATGCCTTATACCCCCTCTATATGCCACTCTGCCCCAGATATGCCTTATATCCTGCAGATATGCCACTCTGCCACCCAAATATGCCTTATATCCCCCATATGCCTTATAACCCCCTATATGCCACTCTGCCCCCCAGATATGCCTTATACCCCTTACATGGAACTGCTCCCCCCGATATGCCTTATAACCACCTATATGCCACTGTGCCCCCTGATATACCTTATAACCCCCAGATAGGCCACTCTGCCCCCCCAAATATGCCTTTTACCCCAGATAAGCCACTCTGCACCACCCCTAGACTTACCCACCCGTGCTCCAGACTTCTTGTGGTCTAGTAGGGGAGCTGGCGAAAACCTGCACAATGCACGTAGACAAACATCTGCTGCTGGCCGGCACTATTGCTGGAGCTTCTATGACTGAGCACCAGCCGGCAGTAACAGATGATGTCTGCGGGCATCGCAGAGACGCCCACCGGTTGCCAAAGAAGAAGATCCAGGTCCCCTGCAGCGCTGCGAGGGATCCACCTCTCTGGCAGCCGGCGATCATAGAAGCCCCGACGGAAGTGGAGGACAGTAGCGGAGGATGTCTGTGCGCATCGCCCAGCCGCACGCCAGCTGTCAGAGAGGAGGATCCGGGTCTCCTGCAGCGCTGCGGAGGATCTGGATCTGAGGTTGGGTTATAAGTCGCAGGGTTCCAGAGCAAATATGTTATATTCGATAAAATCGATTCAACTATTACTTAGCAGTGGAGAAACATGTAACTACCGTGACCTGTGCCTACACACTGGCATAGAGTTAAGTTTAGTCTTTATATGCATGAACATGTGTCCGGAGGGGGTGAGCTACGGCAGGCGGCGGAAGGGCCGATTTGGCAGATGAGGAGTATCAGCAGGATAGGCTTGAGAGCTGAATAAAAGACGACAAGTCTAATTATGCCAGATGAAAAAGACATCAAATCTTTTGCCACATCTCCTGACATCCTTCTCGCCTGCTTAGAGCACACACACAAATGATATTGTTCTTAGTATCACGGCTTTCATTTAAAAATATATTGTATACACAGGAATAAAACAAAGTGTGAGATCACAGAATAATGCTTTACCCTCCTACATTTAATGGATGATGGCAGTGGGGAAAAAATATACATTGGACATTTAGGCCATCACTCCCACATGTGTTATAAATGACCAAGCTCGCTATTTGGCAGTCATTACATAAAACCCTGCTCTATGTATGAATTACCTTGATGGATCGCAGGGTCCTAGGAGACATTTTTGGAGAGAAAATCCTCAGTCTGAGGGCTCCCCCATAAGCATAAGCACCTGTTCACTCCATCATTTTCTGAGGTACTTCCGGTCTTCCACAGCAGTAGTCGGCGCCAATTTCTGACCAATAAAAGTGAGTCCCTCCGTTAGCCATGGGAGGGGCTAAGCTGCGCGTTCACCTGTAGCTGACTAAGGAGGGAATTTGAAGGGTTTTTCCGCTTGAATAAAGCGTTAATTTTATAGTAGTTTTCGGTAGATAACGGCACTATTAGCATCGAGTAGACGGTATACCTGAGGTATCCGTTTGTGTGTTTCATGCATGGCGGCGGAGGGCTGTAAGTACCGCTTGGTGCGGGAGATCGGGCGCGGTAGCTATGGGGTGGTGTACGAGGCGCTGGTGTCGGAGACCGGGCTGCCGGTGGCGGTGAAGCGAGTCAGGTGCAGCAAGCCGGAGACGGTGGAGCTGGCCCTGCAGGAGTTCTGGGCCCTGCGGAGCGTCCAGAGCCAGCACCGACACGTCATCCGCTTGGAGGAGTGCTTACTGCAGAGCGGCGGCCCGGAAACTATCCAGCCCGTCAGCCGGCACCGCAGGCCTAACAGCCACCTGCTGCTGGTGGAGAGCTGCCTGAAGGGCCAGCGAGCCGCAGAGGAGGAGCCGCCCTGTTTCCTGTGGTTTGTCACCGAGTACTGTGATGGCGGCAACCTCAATGATTTCCTGCTGGCCCAGGCCCCCGAGGCCCGCCTGCACCGGACTTGCATGCAGCAGATGGCAGGAGCTCTGGCCTTTCTTCACCGCAACCAGATCGTGCACCGGGACCTGAAGCCGGAGAATGTGCTGGTGTCACACGAGGAGTGGGGACCGGAGCTTAAGGTGCGTGGGGGACTGCTGTGCTAGTGGTCAGCCTGGGTATCAAACTGTACCTGGGGTGCCATCAGCGAGGGCATCCGCTAATCTACGTTGGGGGTATGTGACCAGATGATCCCCAGCTCTCCATGGGGGGTGGGGGTTAATATTAGGTTGAGGATCCCCTTGCTCTCCATGGGGGGGGGTTAATATTAGGCGGAGGATCCCCCTGCTCTCCATTGGGGGTTACATTTGGGAGAGGATCTTCCTACTGTGGAGAGGGGGGGTGCATGTTTGATATGAGAAGTGGATGATCTTTATTACCCACTGCTCTCCATTACCCCAATAAACGGAGAGGGGTCCAGGGGGTTAGACTAGGCATATGAACCTGTTCCCAAACCCTCCATGTGCTCCGGCCTCAGGGACGGGGTGCGCCTGTAAACGTGTCACATACTCACAGCATGCAGTTTAGGTTAAAAAAAAAACCCATAAAAATACAACATTATAGCAAATACTTTCTGCTAAACTCCCTGGAATGGGCCTTTTGTAAGAAGGAGAACTTTGGGGCAAGAAATTGATAACTCCTCTCCCAGTCTAGTGCCCAGTACACCCCCACCAATGAATAAGGCATAATACGGTAGTTTGTAAGTAGCTTGTTCATTATCTCCCTGTAGGAGAAAAAAGTTAATACAAGCACTTGGCTTTAGGAGAAGCTGCAGCACACTCGTCTCTGTGTGGTCCCGTTTTCATGCCGGTTGTAGGCAGAAAGTCATTAAAAAGTCAGGGAGCACAGGGGGTCTCGCGCCATAATTTTCTAATTTTTATATTGCTACCATATAACCTTTTCAAGTATTGTGGTGTTTGGGGGGTTTTGGGTAATTTTAGGACTCGTTCCTTTCAGTAGGTAGCAGATTTTGGCCTCAGTAAGGTCTGCCAGGGCAGCGTGAACGTGAACCAGCAGCGCTTCTCGTCAGCTTGCGGTTCGGATTTCTATATGGCTCCCGAGGTGTTTGAGGGGCGCTACACTGCGAAAGCCGACGTCTTCTCTCTTGGGATTCTATTTTGGGCGATGATCGAAATGATTACGTTCAGGGATGCAGACTCGCAAAAAGAGCTGCTTGGTGAGTGATCTTACATTATTGGCGTGTGTATGTATGCATGTTGTATACATTACTGTTCAAAAGTTTGGGGTTACTTAAAAATTGTCCTTGTTTATGGGGGGGTCCCATTAAAATAACTTGAAATGGATCAGCGACTATTCAGCGATATTCAGAAATCAGCGACTATAGTTGCAGGAAATGTTTTTTTTAATGGAGTATCTCCATAGGCGTACAGAGGCCCTTTATCACTCCCATCACTCCCGTGGCCCTTTATCACTCCCATCACTCCTGTGGCCCTTTATCACTCCTGTGTCCCCGTGGCCCTTTATCACTCCTGTGTCCCCGTGGCCCTTTATCACTCCTGTGTCCCCGTGGCCCTTTATCACTCCTGTGTCCCCGTGGCCCTTTATCACTCCTGTGTCCCCGTGGCCCTTTATCACTCCTGTGTCCCCGTGGCCCTTTATCACTCCTGTGTCCCCGTGGCCCTTTATCACTCCTGTGTCCCCGTGGCCCTTTATCACTCCTGTGTCCCCGTGGCCCTTCATCGCTCCTGTGGCCCTTCATCGCTCCTGTGGCCCTTCATCGCTCCTGTGGCCCTTCATCGCTCCTGTGGCCCTTCATCGCTCCTGTGGCCCTTTATCGCTCCTGTGTCCCCGTGGCCCTTTATCACTCCTGTGTCCCCGTGGCCCTTTATCACTCCTGTGTCCCCGTGGCCCTTTATCACTCCTGTGTCCACGTGGCCCTTTATCACTCCTGTGTCCACGTGGCCCTTCATCGCTCCTGTGGCCCTTCATCGCTCCTGTGGCCCTTCATCGCTCCTGTGGCCCTTCATCGCTCCTGTGTCCCAGTGGCCCTTTATCGCTCCTGTGTCCCAGTGGCCCTTTATCGCTCCTGTGTCCCAGTGGCCCTTTATCGCTCCTGTGTCCCAGTGGCCCTTTATCGCTCCTGTGTCCCAGTGGCCCTTTATCGCTCCTGTGTCCCCGTGGCCCTTCATCGCTCCTGTGGCCCTTCATCGCTCCTGTGGCCCTTCATCGCTCCTGTGGCCCTTCATCGCTCCTGTGGCCCTTCATCGCTCCTGTGTCCCAGTGGCCCTTTATCGCTCCTGTGTCCCAGTGGCCCTTTATCGCTCCTGTGTCCCAGTGGCCCTTTATCGCTCCTGTGTCCCAGTGGCCCTTTATCGCTCCTGTGGCCCTTTATCGCTCCCATCACTCCTGCATTCCAATGGCACGTTGTGTTCCCTGATCCAAGTTTAAGTTTAAAAGGCTAAGTAATGGTTAGAAACCCTTCTGTAATTATGTTACAGCCAGAATGTCCTTATTTTCCGTGAAAACAGCTCAGTTATCCCAAACCTTTTGAACGGTTGTGTATGAGTATGATTTGCTGTGTATTTTCATTATTGTGTAAATGTGCGATGTTTGTGCACTGAGAACTGGTGAACATTTTCTCTTGTCACAACACTAGTCTGTAAATGTGTAACTTCTGATCACCACTCTCGGTACATTCAGCAGCACTTGGTGTATATGAACTAAGCTGCTGTTTGAGGCCGTGTGTTAAGGTTCCCTTTTATTTTGCGATGCGTATCGGAGTTGCATGGATTATTTCCCTGCGTGCAGTTATTTACCGGTTAGAGCCCCCCTGCTCCTCTACAGAAAGCAGGCAGCATACGTTCTGCGCGTGTACTGCAGCACTCCCGTTGAAATCAATGGACATAAATATAGAACTACTCTATATCCCACCTGCTGTTTTTGATGTAACATGTCCATGGGTGACTAAACACATAATGAATGTATACCCCAAATAATATTGTACTAAACTCTGATCCACAAATGAAATCTGTCTAATTGAAAATAGCATTGATGCAGTTTGATGGTAATTGACGATAGAGGTAGAAAAGGCTGTTATCCTTTGGGGTCCCCCCCCCTCTCGTTCTATAAAAAAGGCTGCAGCCGGGTGTATGGCACGTAGAACCCAAATCTAACCTTTTCATGTACAAAACCGAGAGCTGTAAATAACTTTTTCCTCCATCTTTGTCTAGGGGTCTACATCTGTCAAGGAAAGAATCTTATATCTGTTGGGGAGGCCTTCTTGGAGAATCCGAATTTGCAGCTTCAAATCCCTCTAAAGAACAAGCGGTCCGTGCCGCAGGAGGTGTGTAACCTGCTACTGGACATGCTGTGCGTGAACTCCAAGGAGAGGATCGACGCTTTCCAGCTGGAGAGCCGAGTAGATCAATTATCATACGGAGAGAAGCGCCAGCGCCCTGGGGCCTAGTGTGTTAAATGTTATAAATTCTGTTTCTGCTGTTGCAGGGGGGGTTATTGCGTTCTGTTTATGCATGAAAATTTGCCGTTGTGCAGCGCTTTGTTTTTAATTACAGATGCTGCTGTACGTTTTTATGGCTAAACGTAGCACTTTCTACGTATTACTGTACAGGGAAACTTTTCAATGTCTGACTCCTCTCAACAGCCCTTCCCGAATTATAAACCCATCAAGCCACCGTTAATATTTCTTCCACTCGCCCTGGCCGTGACCGTTCAGAGTTTATTGGTAACAAGGTAGATGATTACTCCCTGGTGCGTTAACTGCTACAAAGAACCGGTTTTGGGAAACTGACCAGGGAGACTTTTGAGAGCGTCTGCGAGTTTCCCACAGGTTAAGAATCTCTTAATTTGGTGACCCGAATGGCAGGATTGGACTGTAATGCTGCATCGCATATGTGAGAGTGCCAGATTTTTTTTTCTCTATCACTTGTTTTAAATTGTCGCATTTAGTTACTTAGAGCTATCCTGTTGAAGTCTCGGTGGGTAAAATGTTCATGTAAAGGCAAAAAAAGACATAAAACAGTTAATTTAAAGATGATTGGGCTTTAAATGTAACTGGCGTACAGGTGGCTTTCGTCCCGGTGGTAGTACTTTGTCTAAGCCTGATGCGTATTATTCCACTGTCTGTGTATGTGCATTTTATGTGGTGTTATGTGTATTGTAATTTAAAGCGCATGCAGATTTTTACCATTCATGGATTATAAATGTGCAAACGAAAATAAACCAACCAGCTGTGTACTTTGGATATATAGTTACAATGTGCGGCTGGTACTATTCAATAAGTGTCTTCCAGTGGCTACATATAAGGCATATTTGGGGGGCAGAGTGGCAGATCTGGGGTATAAGGTATAGCAGAGAGCACTCACATGTCTCGAACCAGCACAGATAAACGTGTCTCCTGTAAACATGGCGGCTGCCTTATCCATCCAGGTATATCGACAGCCTACCTGTGGGAGACGGAAGCCGCAGGGCGCCCCCTCCAACCCCCTGTAAGTAATGCAGCCGCGGGTCTTTTGACAGAGTGCACATCTTGGTTTCCAGGACTTGTTTGTGCAGTAATGCCTATTTGGCAACAATACTTATATAAACACGGCGCATTTAACCCCTTCAATCCCAGGGGTTTTTGGTACCTCAAAGCCCAGAGCAATTTTGCCATTTTTGGGGTATGTCGGTTTAGCGATTATTCTCTTTTCCTGTGAGTAGTGCACCCATATAAACTATATATTGTTTTTTCAAGGAGATAGAGCTTTCTTTTGATATCATAGCTGGATGATTAGCTGAAAATTTAAAATGAGAAATTTAGTAAAAACTAGCGAAGATTAGAAAATTAAACTAATTTTTTTTTTTTTTACATTTTCCCTCTGAATCCTCACAAAATTAGGTAAAGTGATGGAAAATCCCCTCCAAGTTTATTAATTCAGGTGTCCTGATTTCAGAAATACCTAATTTATATAGATTTTCCAGACTTTCCCAGCACCAGGGAGCATACTATAAGGTGTACAATTTTGTATAATCTTTATGCCTATGGCTTAACGGGTTTGGGGGTTGTGAATGGGGGCAGGAGGGTTATACTGGCTAGATGTTATGCTAGGGCAATGGGAAGTAAGGTTTTTTAAATTTTTTTATTTTATATATATATTTTAATTTTTTTACATTTTTATTTATTTTTTTATATATTTTTACACAGAAAAAAAGAGGTTAGAGGTCCTCCTAAGGACCTCCTGAACATGCCAGTGATGTCACAATGACATCACAGCTCACATTCTAATTTTTTTTGGTATTATATATATTATTTTAACGATTTATTTAATATTTTTTATATCTGCATAGAGATCGCAGCGTCTGTGTCCTCCGATGACCTTCTGGAAGCTGTTACAGGCGATCGGACAGCAGAAAGCCGGAAGTGCCAGACCTCCAGCTCCTTAATGTTGGGCTAGTTAGAGGGAGGTCGTGATCTCCCCAACCAGCCCTGCTCATCGGGCGCCCACTGATCAGGGCTAGTTGAGGAGATCACGATCTTGGACCTACCCCGGCGCGGCCCTGAAGACCGGCCCAGGGGAGGCGGCTTCTCCGATCGCCCCTCCCCTAGAGATTCGTGATTCTCCAGTCCGGCTCGGTAAGTAAGTATACCCGGCGTATAAGACGACCCCCGACTTGTGATTAGATTTTCACCGGGTTAAAAAGTCGTCTTATACGCCAGAAAATACGGTACCTAAAACCACTTTCCACATTTCCGGTCCAGGTGCGAGCTCGTAGTCGCTCGAGTAATATGAAGAGGATCGCGCTGGGTAGGATATATCTCGTATCTTGGAGGTGGTTCCAAGCCAGAGATAACTCATTGATTTCACATATAAGAGATTTATGTTATAGATTCCATACGGTAATGTGACCTCGTACACGCGGTACATCCAACACGCACACAAACGCACACAGATACTGTTTGAGAGGCAACCATGAAAAGATGTCATTTTATTTATCCGTTATTTAAGGTGGAAGTCTCACGGGGGGGAAAAAAACATTTCGACAGGCGTTCTGTACGGTGCCGGCACTGACAGAAAACCCGGTCTGATTTCAGTCCTTTATCTGCAGACCTGGATGTTGTCAGATGCGATGTTTTGGGTGACGCTTCCGGCTCAAACTCTGTACTGAGTCGAAATGTTAGAAAAAAACCCCCCCCAATAGTTCAGACTTTCCACGTTTAGGGTCCTGGTGCGAGCTCATAGTCACTCGACTCCGATGATTGTGAAACCGAGTGATACGATGCTGATGATGAACTCTCTTCAGGATCCGGCTGAGTAGGGAATATGTCCTCGTATCTTGGAGGCGGCTCAGAAGGGTAACGCTCGTCATTGTTTTGTACGGACGGCCCCCACGGTCTTGGAACGTTGTGTTCATTTTCCCCACCGCGTCCGCCAGAATCATGGTCGCCCCTTTCGAAATCGATGCTGTCGTAGGAAGGAGGGTCCCTGCTCATTGACCAATCAGGTCCTCCTGCAAAGTGTGGAGGCGGGGTGACGTCATCACCCAATGTTGCAGGAAGCGGCTGATATCTGAAGGCTTCTGGGTCCTCCTCAGAGTCGCCGTCCCGACGGCTTCTACTCACACAGACAGCCAGCCAGTAACACAAGCCGATTACTGTGAGTGCGATTATCTGCATTAAGTGAGCTGCACAGACTTTAGGGGGTTTGTCTGTGTTGGATGCCGGTTTGCAGGCTGGTACCACAAGTCCTGGGATACAAACTATTACCCCGCAAACCAGTAACAGCACCCCGAGTATCAGGAACTGCGCAAACTGCCGGCTTTTCCCGCAGAGGAAGCTGCTATCTGGATCCGTCGGGTCTCCTTCTAATTCCCTCCTTCTCCTCTCTCGTTGGGCAGTAAACTCTGCCATCATTAAACATGCCAGCCCTACCCCGGCAAGTCCCGGGCCCGTCGCCTTGTAGGCGATACAGCTGTCGGACTGGCATGACGCGAACCCATAGACAGAAAGTAGAGATCCGCCGCATAAGAGCGCCCACCCAAACACAACCAGCGTGAATGTTATTCTGCTGCTTGTGCGAGGGCCAGGAGTGCCGAAGCAAGTGCGCTCCATGACGGCTGAAACGTGTACCTGTCGGGTGTCAGTCAAAGATGTTCAGGGGCAGAGACTCGCGCCTATGTGCCGGGTGTTGCGTCACACGAATGAAGGCCTTTTAATCTCTGCCTATTTTGTGTTTTCAAAGTCAATTGAAATCGCGATTTGGCTCCCTGTCGTGGACAGGTAACGGTTATGCTCAGTACTGCTACTGCTCACAATCTGAAACAACCACAGTGTCTGGATGTGCTTTTACAGAACATCACAGCATTGTGACATCACAGCACTATGACATCACAATCAGGGCAGGCTGTACCACAGTGCAAGAGCCATGGGGGTGTTCTGTCCTGGTTCCAAATATCCTCAGAGCCAATACACAGCTGCCTCTTTCACAAATGTTTTATTCCACATGACTCCCCCCCCCCTCTCCTTACACGAAGTGGTTTGTTCCAAGGAGACTTTCTGCGGTGTTGAGAAGTAAGGGCTTCTTCTGACGTTGCGCATGCTTCACAGAAATACTCGTAGATTGTTAATAGATGGCAATGTTGAGGATACTTGGACAGGAGAAGAAACCCTGTTTACACTTAATAAAAGACAATTAACCCATGAAGGACCAGACTATTTTTTTTTTTTGTTACCCTTTGTGACCGAGGATGTTTTGACACTTTGGCGCTGCTCGTGTTTAGCTGTAATTTTCTCCTCTCCCATTTTGTGTATAAGGCATACAGGGGGTATATGGCATATCCGGGGGGGGGGTATGGGGCATATCTGGGAGGCAATGTGGAAAGCCTGGGCTCAGATGTGCATAACTGGGGGGGGCAGGTGGGGAAATAAAAACAAGAAATACATTTTCCTCAAAGTTTTTTATTCTGCTGTTTGTTTTTAACATCCAATTATTTTAAATAAACGAAAAATGTACCTTTATTTTTTTATCGCCCAACTAATCGATTATGAAACTAATCGTTAGTTGCAGCCCTAGTTATAACAATGCAGGGTTTGTGGTCAGCTCTTACCCTGTCCAATGCAAGCATTCATAAAGCCGCGAGAAGAGATTAGAAAAGAATAAAGCTATTGTCACAACTGTAACCTTGCAATACAGAATCGGCTAAATAACAACCCAACCATTTAAAATTAAAATAATTCTATGATCTGCGTTTTCGCTGCTATGTGGAAAACATACCCAAACTTCTGAATCTTACAAAAAAAAATAGCGATGCAACCGGTAATTAAATATAATTGAGTTCCTGAGTAGTGGATCTTTACGAAATACAGACGGAGCCCGATTTATGTAGCTGGACTTTTGTAACAAAATATCGTTCGCTTTCTGTAAGGCTCCCTCAATGCTTACCTTCCGTGTCCCGATCTCCGTTCCCGCAGCTCTGCTTCTTGCCTCTTCTTTCTTTCTGTCCATCATAAGCTGCCTGATGAGGGGCGTTCTGGCGCGAGGAACGCGTTTTATTAGCGAAACAAATGTTTAAGGGAATTATTGACAGATCTTGAAAGCCTTGCGTGAATTTATTCTGCAGATTGACATAAAATGCGCATTACAGGGAATTTACCGAAGCAGGGAGGCTTGTGAGAGGTTATCAAAAAACGTAGGATCCTGTGGGCGTTTTGTGGACTTTTATGTCACAAAAATGACATTTCTGTAATTGGTGTCTGGAGTGAATAATGCCTTCTGTATTAGAGTTTATTCAATGTGTCCGTTTGTTCTGAAGTCTGAAGCTATGTAACTTAAAGAGCATTGTTATATTATACGTGTGTTTTTGGAGCAATTGTGTTATGTTTGTGCCAGCAATACTTTTTATGCTTTCATGCACGGTTTTGCCACATTCATTTAAGAAAAAAAAGTTTCTTTTTTTTTTTTACAGTCACCGTACTAAGCTATAGTTCTGTAAATTGGCTACTTAAACTCTAAATATATATTTTTTTCTTCTTCCTTAAGCCGGAGTTACCGTGAATTTTCCAGAATTCTGTATCTCATTATAATTAAATTCTTGGAATGTTAAATTTGAAATGCTTCCAAGCTCTTGTTTAAAGGGACACCCCAGTCATCATATGCACTTTAATACATGTAGCTGAGAGATCTCTTTAAAAGTCCATGGTGTCCCCCTTGAAAAAGTGCTAGGGGGTGCAGTACCCCCCATATGTATTTGACTGCACCCCAGTCATTTTTAGCCAAACATGCCCTTGCCCGTGATATTCTTACCACCAGTCAGTACCGGCACCGGCTTAATGAACGCTGCAGGATTCTATTGAGACCTGCATGTGCATGAAAGTACTCCTGTTAAAGTCCATAGGAGTGCTTTCCTGCCAATGATTGACTGGTTCAAGCAGCCAATCACTGCCAAGAATTTTCAGACGGCAGAGAAGGGCTGTTTTTTTCCCTTGTAAGGCCAATAAAAAGTCTGTCACGACATAGGACGGTACTCGTTGTTTCCATTCCTTTCTTTACAAATATTTGCATAAAATGTAGGAAGCCATGATAGGTCTAGGAATCATAAAATTATTCAAATTTTTTTTTTTTTTGAAATCATAAAAAATATATGCCAGTTTGTGTACTCCTAGGTTTATTAAACAGTTTAACGGTAAATATACCGGAAAAAAGAGCAAAATTAGCGACAAAATAGTTTGCCTAGATGAGACAGTGTTAGCAGTGTTAAAAAAAATATTTTTTTAAAAAAACTGAATCCTTACCAGAACAAATAATTTAGAAACATGCTCTCCAAATGAAATTTGCAAATGGGCCGAAAAGTATTAGGACAAAATTTTAAGTTCCTTTTTGGCCCATTCGTTTTCGGGCAACGAATTTCGTCCCCTGCCCAAAAACACTTTTCATTTGGGAGAGAAATTTGTCGTTAATTCTCGCTCACTCTCTTACACTCTCTCTCTCTCTCATGCTTTCCAAAAGATTCCCTACCTTCTGTGCCAACCACTTCCTTCTTCTCCTACCTTTTATCTTCACTTGAACTCGGGGCGAAATGACGTAGCTTGTGGTAAGGGCCTCTGCCCCCCATTGGAGGATCGGGGAGAGGACGTCACCAGACGCCCCACCATATTTCCCGGCGTTCAAGTGGGGGCGTTTTAAAAAAAGACTAGCTGAAACTGAAATTTCAAGACCTATCGGTGGAATTTTCTGGTTCTCACCAGCTTAAGCCCCATTTACTTACAAAGAAAATATTAAATTCAACAAATGCTTCATGGTCACAAAATCATATTTTTTATGGCATAATGATATATATTTATAAAATAAAAAAAAAATACACAAAACAGCATACAACAACACTGCAGTGTGACAATATCGGGGCCAAAGTAGATATCCAAGTAGACATCTCTGGCATTTCTGGGCCATGTAGAGCTTTGTTGAAGGTCAATGAGCCTCCCGAAGTTGATCAACTTGGTCTATACTGGTTTGTCAAGTGCCAATTCATAACGTCGATCAGTATAAAAAGATTAAAAGTTTAAAAAATATTTCAAATGACATTAGAATTGTGTGACAGGAATTGTGATGTCATTATGCCGTTCTTGCTTCCTCTATGACAGCTTCACGGTTGTAATTATACTAATCTTTTATAGAGATGTGAATTAATCATGTCATACGGAAATCAGGAGTCTTCAATAATATTTC
Source organism: Sceloporus occidentalis (assembly GCA_023333645.1). Classification (NCBI taxonomy): domain Eukaryota; kingdom Metazoa; phylum Chordata; class Lepidosauria; order Squamata; family Phrynosomatidae; genus Sceloporus; species Sceloporus occidentalis. The sequence goes on from JALMGF010000111.1 coordinate 3,330,319, forward strand.
TTTTTGATAATATATGATTCCAAGCACCCAATGGGACAAAGCTTTAATGCTTCTTTATTATAGACCTTCTTTAATACTCTCTGGGAATGTTTACAATCCAGAAATTCATTGATTCCCAAACAGCTCTGTCGTAAGGAAATAAGATCACTGAAAGAGTTTTATATGGTAAACAAGCCGAAAAAAAACTATATTATAAGACTTTCAACAATCATAAATAAACACAACACTTGATAAGTATTTGGTTAAACTGAGATCTCGCTCTCAGTCCTCCAAATAGTCCAGATTTTCTTTGCATTTTGTTGCTTTTCCACTCACTCTTTCTTGAGCCGTCCCACTCGTACTCTCAATCTAATCCACTCTATCTCATTATCTCCCTACCTTCTCTGCCGTCCGCTTTGCTTCCTTGTCTCCTTTTTCACAGCTTTGCTTCTTCTCTTGCCTCTTTTTCTGCCTCCTTTCTTGGTCCGCTTCTCCTTGGTAAAATACCAGCCGGGTGGGAACCCTACCAACCATCACACCTCATGCCCATCCCACCCAGTCATCACATCCATCTTTTATTTTACCTCTCTTTCACTCGCCTCCTTTGTTTTGTTGTCTTTCTTTTTTCTGTCTGTCCATCTCTTTTTTCCCACTACTGTTTTCTCTGTCCTCATCATATATTCATTTTTTTCTGTTCTCTTTCATTCTTTTTTCCCTTGCACTCTCTTTCCCTCTTTTTTCCTTTCTTTGCCTTCCTTTTTTTCCTTTCTTTCTGTTTTCTTCCTCTTCAATTTCACTCTTTTTCTTCTTTCATACCTCTTTCTTCTCCTCTTGACACATCACAACTCATTCCCTCATACCTACCATTTTATCACTACCATCACTCCTATCATACCTCACTCCTGTCACACAGCACTCCTATGACAACCAGGCATCACATCTAATGTCCATTACACCCAGCCACCACGCATCACACCTCCATTTTATTACACCCAGCCATCACACATTATGCCTCATACCCAGCTATCACACACTACACCTCACTCCCATCAAATTCAGCCATCACAACTCACACCCCATGCCCATCACACACAATCATTCCCTCTTGCCTGGAGCAAAGCTAGAAAATGCAAATGGCGGTGGGCAGACCAGAGGGAGAAGAAACAAAAAGAAAGGGCAACAGAGAGCCGACAGCTGACGGGGGAACTGTGACCTTTTGAAGCCTGTCCCCCCCTGCTGCTTATTTCACTTCACCGCCAGGAGAAGTCCTTTGGTCCTTTTATATGTTATTATGTTTTCATGTCAACGCATGATTGAAAGTTTGGTTCATGAGTATTCTTTCTGTTACGGGGCTGGATCCACTTGGTTAAGCTGTCAAAGTATGTCTTCTGCTCTGGTGTCACAGTCTGTCACATGTGTAATAAATATGTTCTGTCCTCGAATAATCAAGCTGTCTCTAGGTGGAACGCTCAGGCGCATGCACTTCCAAGCCTGTGCTTCAAAGCTGTGTCTGAACAGCAGACATATGCCGACGAGGAAGCCCAAGTAACCATGCCTAAGGAATCAAAAAGTGACATACAGAGTGTGTATCTCAAGGTTGTAAGCTTGCGAGCCGAGTCTCTCCACCTAATGCATCGGTTTGTCTCAGTCTGTCAATTCTCGTCTCGTCAGACCCCTTGAATTTATGTATTGTATTAAGCGCTGCGTAAACTGTTGGCACTATATAAATAAAAGATAATAATAATAATATATCACTCTGTATTGACATAAGCATATTTTATTTTCCATATTGCCAAAATTAGAATTAGAATTGGACTCTTCTGTATTTTACAAATCTTAACTTGAATGAAAGGAACGAAGTTAAGAAAATTAAGTGCGGGGTAAAAGTCAATTCTTATGTAGAACACGTCCCCCGCGTTAAAGAGTTAATATTCCAATAAACCAATACCACGCTCACATGGTTAAAACTATATTACTATCTTAAGCTTTTTCCCTCCATTGTATATGACACTGAAGATTCCATGTTCTATATATATATAAAATAACTCAATGTGTTGATGCTCTGTTTACTTTCTTTCAGTCGATAACGCCTGTTATGTATCTACGGTAGACATTACTGAGTGACACCGTCCGATTTGATGAAGAATCGGTGCGCGGATCACCCACGCGTACGGCAATAGAGAGCGGCCGTCGCTCTTCGGAGTCGTAATGGGAATGTGTCGGTACAGCCGCCTCTTATTGTTATTTTCAACGTATTTTGGAAGTACTTACTGCGTGAAGATGGTCCAAAAAAAAACAAAAAAACAGCAACATATCTTTAAAAAAAAAAAGACTCGTTTTGCCCGTCTAAAGCTTTTAAAAACCACTGCCGTGAAAAGGTCAGTGACTCATAATCCGTAATAAGGAGGTAGATATGTGTCACGCATCAGCGGGGTAAGAGAAGGAGTTCTGTTATCTAGATATATATTTTAAAGTTAGAATTACTACAAATAAAGGCAAATCAACTCCATTGAACCTTTATTTTTTATTTATTTATTTTTTGGAGTTTTTTAAAAGTACTTCTTTAACATTTTCTTGTTTAAAAAAAAGCAGGATTTCTGGCTCCACAGCGGCTATTTTTTACGGTTCATTAGCTCGTTATGGCCGTCGATTATCCCGAGCTGCGCAGGCTGCGTCATTAGACAACGTCACGCAAATAACGACCAAATGGAAGCTCAGTGAAACGGCGACTCGTATTAAACATCGACCCACCGTTTAGATTCCAAGGCTCAGAAAGTCACTTACGGAACATCGTGGGATGTGCGGAACTTTTTCTTTTGTGAACGTGCGGAATAAGAGGACGGATGTCTGCCCTTTATAAAGTCGTAGGTTTGTAGGCTATTTTTTTTTCAGTACCTGCTGAATGTGTTCAAATGCTTCGAGAAGGAGTTTTATAACTTTATTTTATTATTATTATTACGTGTCACGTATATTTTGTTACATTATTACCGTTTATTTAGAGCCCCAGCAGATTCTGTATTACAACAACAGAGAATACAAAATCACCAAGAGCATTAGAAAATACAATATATATATTTTGATGGTAAGATTAACATTATGTCAAGGCATACTGGTACAGAAGGAGGAGAGGATCTTGTGAGCTTACAATCTATTAGGAGGTTGAGGGGGAATGATAGAGAGAAGGAAAGAGGCTCCTTAGATGAGGATAATTAGACTGTAGCGAGGGTGATGTGTAGAGGGCAATGGCCCGGAGAGCTTGAAGGTGGAGAGGATGGGAGGACGGATGGTTTCTTACAGAATGCAGGCTGTAGGTACTTAGAGGAAGAATTGTAAGCTTCGCTGGACAGGGTGGTGTTTATATACATCTCCTGACTCATATATATATATATATATATTTATATATATATATTTATATATATATATATACAGAGAGGGGGGGGGTTACTCTTAGTGAGAAATCCTTGGAGGTTTCCAGTGGGCTGCTTAGTAACCGTCCATTCAAATATTTTTTTATTTTTATATTTTATTAGTATTATTATTAATAATATGAAAAGGCTGTAGCGGATATGGTAGGTGAGATATAAAATGTGATACTTAGCGGTGTGTTTATTTTGGAATTTTCCCCATACTAGACGAGGAAATTGCCTTTTCACCGTCGGCGCTACGTCATTGTAAGCTCTAGAGGTTGGAAAACATCATTAAACATCCATCATTAACCTGCACTACAGGCGAACACCAAATATATCTCAGCGACTTACAAGCAAAATACGTGGATTTGGACCCCCCCCCCCTAAATTTGTGAGGTGTAACTGTACTTTTTTGCAGAATCATTAGTTTGTCATCAACATGGCTTAGATGTTTGATGGTGCGTATCTCATTAACATCCATTATTAGGAAACCAAGAATCTGTCTTCCAAATATATATATATATATATATATATTTATCAATGATGACACTGAATTAATAATAATTTCAGCATTAATGTAATTTGTTGGGTTTTTTATTCTTTAATGCGAGATGTTCCTGAAATAACACGCTCAGTCGGTGGTTAAGGAGCACGGTAGGTTTCTAGCACATATATAACCGTTCTGGGAATATGCGACGTATTTCGTTTCAAGGAAATCCACTAAATTAAAGAAAAAAAGGCTATTTTTAAATGTTTTGTAAATGTAACAGTCCAATTAGCTTTAAATCAACCATGATACGTTTTTTTCAGTATATTCAGTCAATACTCTCATGAAAGGTTGGATACGTTTCTGGTTGATCCAGGGAATTCTGGAATTGTATTGGCATCATAGACTATTCATGTGCCCAAAGTGCCAATTTTGGGGGGCACCAATACAGCTGAATGTGAGGATCCTGGTAGAGTCTGATCCAGAGAATTTGACAAAAATCTCCTGCTCATAAATCCCCTAAAAGGTGGTTTTATGTCATTTTTTCTTCATTTTTAATGATATTGACATACAACGCCCTCCGCTAATATTGGCAGCTTTGGTAAATATGAACAGAGAAAGCTGGGAAAAAATGTCTTTATTGTTTAGCCTTTTGATCTTTTCTTAAAAAAATACACAAAAAAAACCTCTGCTCTCATGGATATCAAACAATTGCAAACACAACACGGGTTAAAATGTTACATATATGTGCGGGGCAATTATTATCAATACGTTAGTCTTATCCTATAATGCCTGATGAGGTTGGAGAATACATGGCAGGGGATCTGAGACTCCATACAGAATCTCTCCAGAGCCTTCAGGTTTTGAGGTTGACGCTGGTGGATTCTTCTCTTCAGTTCCCCCCCACAAGTTTTCTATGGGGTTCAAGACAAGGGACTGGGGTGGCCATGGTAGGACCTTGGTTTTGTGGTCAGCAAACCATTTTTGTGTTGATTTTGCTGTATTTTTTTGGATCATTGTCCTGCTGGAAGATCCAACCACGGCCCATTTTAAGCTTCCATGTGTTCATGTAATATCTGTTGATGTTTGGTAGAGTCCATGATGCCATGTATCCTCCAGCAGAAAAGCAGCCCCAAAACATTAAAGAGCCCCCACCATATTTAAAAGTAATACATGTGTCTTCTCCCTTAAATTATATGATGAAGGCAGAGCATCCAGGAACCCTAATCTCATTTGCTATGAAGATCAATGACCTCGTAGTTTTGTTATTTGAATTAAAAACCCCAGGACAATTTATCTTAACTGTCTATTCTTCACAGTGTTGGACGAAAAAAAATGTTCCTTTTTTTTACGGCATTTTGTCCTGATTGGAGTCAGTGATCCATTCACTATTGAAGGCACTTTAAAAAAAAAAAAAGTTTGATTTAAGCCCGAAGATTGCAAGTCATCAATGACTTCTATCCAAACATTTATTTTCTTTCATTCGGAGGAACGTGTTCTCTGCGGATGGGAGACGGATACATTGTACATAATGACTTCAGACTAATGTGACGTTTCTCTACGGGGTCCGATACAGATAAGCAGACGCTTCACTTTGTCGTTTGTTGAAGTAACGTCACTCAACTCCACAGGAGTAATGAAAAGAATACAAAGCCAAACCGCATTAGAAGCCTCTTCTGCATTCAACTGCTAATGTGACTTTGACGTTCCCTCGGCAAAGCTTAGAACAACCGGCGGCTCAACAGCAACTTTGACATTGAGACTCTTGGGTTAAAATGTATATGTTCTCCGAAAGTTTGGTTTAGAATAAAAAAAATTAGAGAACAAACATATGTATGTTTAAAAAACAAATGTTGGTAGTTACACTGGACACTGGCACCATTTATACGAGACACATCTATTTCTGTCTTAATATACCGCCTTGGCTTTATATCACGTCCCTGATTTAGTTTTGTCTTTGTTTAGGTATCAACAGCCTTTAAGTATTCCATAATCATAGCCATTCTAAAAATCCTTCTTTAGATCCCATCTTCTGTGGCTCCTTCTATACTGTAGAAACAGCTCTCTGCTAGATCTCATCATATCCAACTAATCCTACTTTGGATGTCACCTTCTCTGGCAAAACATCTTCACTTCCACTTCTCTTCCACTTTCTGTTGGCATCCCTCAAAGATCAGTCCTTATCATCTCCTCTCTCTCTCTCTAAATGTCGTCCCTTGGAAAACAAATCAACTCATTTGACTCCCATTATCTATATGCAGATGATACCCAAATTTACCTGTCTTCCCCGTATCTCTCTCCCTCTCTCATGTCCCGTATTACCAACTGCTTGTCTGGTATTTCTTCATGGATGTCACAACGCTACCTGAAACTTAACTCATTATCTTCCCTCCTTCCATCTCCACCACACTACCTGAATTATTAATCTCCATTAACAACACAACTATCTCTCTGTCAGGCCCTTCACTGGCCCTTCACTGGCATGATCAGGCGTTCCCTTCTCTTCTGGTTTCAAAATGCCTCAAACAGGCAGAGGGGTACATGTAACGGAAATGCTACTGAATCTGATAAGGGCTTCAGATAAGATAAGGGAGAAATGGACACCTGGAGCACTCTGAAAACCCCACAGACTTCTCCCTCATCACCCCAGTATTGCTTTGGTTCCTGTGCATCCTTAAACTCCATTCTCCAGATCTACCCTCCTTGCTGAGAAAGTGTCTTCTTTGGATTACCTGGTATTTGACTTCTTGCTTGCCTCTCGGATTGCCCTGTTTGCCTTGACCTCTGCTTGTTATTCTCTTGTCTGAGTGACTGCCGCCTGCCTCGACTATTTGGACTGATCACCACTACGGTTTTTGTTCAACCCTTGTTATTTGCATTGTCATCCACCCTCCTCTATCTAGGGGGTCCTGCATAACTACTACTGCAGACCCCCTTATAGATGTATCTGGCAAGAGATAGCACCCCCTGCTCTAATGCTCCTACACCACTTCTGACACTCTCCACAAACCATGCCCTATGCCTTGGTGTCAACCCTGACTCTGCCCCTTCCCTTCATCCCTCACATTGAATCCCTCGCCAGACTGAAAGAAGTGCTGCAGACATTGTTGGTTCTATATAAATAAAACATGCTATGCTGTCAGCAATCCCAATATATGGGTCATCTCTTGGGAAAACAGACAAAAGACTCTGCTGGCAAATTCATGAAATTTGGCAGCTATGCAAGTCTTGTCTAACTTATTCACCTGTTGTTTTTGTGGCCTTTATTGATACGCAGTTTAAGCTATTAACTTAAGTATGATTTATCCTTATTTTCTCACAATTTTCGCTCCTATTTGTTGAGTAAGTCTTGGATAAGTGCGATTATATCCCCCACCCGAATAAAAAGAACTTTACGCTACTTTTTAAAAGCCAGATTCTACAATTTTTTTGCTTGTTTTTCAAATAATAGTTTTTCCAGAATTCGGGGAAAACTTTTAATTTGAGCAATAAAGTATCCACTTTAGGAGAAAATTAGGGGCCGTTTTGCCCACGGAAGCTACACGTCTAAATAACAGACTCCAACGTCATCGCTTGTTATTTGGCATATTAATTCTTATCGCGAATACCATATTCTCATTGTATCGGAGGACATGGTAATGAGCATAATAAACAGAGATTTATAAAGACGTGATGTTACTCCAATAACGGCGCGGCGTAATTATTCCAGAGCGTTAGAGCGGTGTCACCGGGAAATGGAAGGAATTGATATTTTGTTATTGTGATTAAAGTGTCAATTAATTTCCACACGCATAATTTAATGACTTTAAACAATATGAAGAAATGTTACCCCGGGGCACGTTTCCGAATAACTGTTTTCTCATACATCAGATCTGTTGTTCTGGGTATTAAAAGTGGCAATTTTTTTTAAACGGGGCCAAACGTACCCCCCCCCCCCCCAAACATTATAAATGGCCAGAAGAGGGTCAGCTCTCAATGGAAGGGGGGTTACTGAGACTTTTTATACGATTGTGATACATTTACAGTTATTTATGTAACAAGCTGTTTCCTGCTGTTTCTATACAGCTCTTAGGGCTGCGATACCCTCGTACCCAGCAAACATTCAGAGCGAAAGCCGGCCCTTACATGGGTCCCAGTGGTTCCATTTTGATGGGGGAGGTAATTTGCAGCCTCAAAACATGTTGTTTCTGGATAGATTCTGGATAGAAAGCTCCTCTTTCTCTTATCTGTATTATTTGGGCCTCTCTTGTATTTCTCCAAAAATAAGGCAACGCCATGGGGACAGCATCTCCCCCGTTCTGCCCATCGGGGAAGGTAGCGTAGAAGTGCACCAGGGGCAGAAGCGTACTGTGGGGGAACCAGTGAGGCAGGAATGTCGCGGAGTCGCTTAACTTGAAGTTCAACTTGAGGCTGCTCGCAACCGGAGGGAAAGCTGCGGTTGAGGTAATGGGGTTAGGGAGTTTGCATGCATGCATATGTGGATATGTGTGTGTGAGCATGAATGTGTATGGGTAAATGTGTCGCATGGATGTGTATGTGTGAACATGAATGTGTGTAAGTGTGTGAGAGGGAGTATGTGTGTTGGCCTGAGTGTGTGTAAGTGTGTATAAAAATGTGTGCCATTGTGTATGCCAGTTAGCGGGGAGAGGGTAGAAGAGCCGATGGGGGGGGGTTCTGGACAGAGGATCTGGGAGGTCAGGTTCACAGGGGAGCGGGTGCAGAAATAGCGGAGTTAAGAGAAAGGAGACAAGGACACGGAAGCAGTCAGTGGAGACCGTAGAAGACATTGTGAGAGAGCGTTTTGAGTTTTTCCTCCATATAATGCCATCTCTGTAGCCATAATATTTAAATGGCGCCGTCTTTGTGTCCGTTGCAGTTTCCATTTACTGAATGTAGAAATCTTTAAAAGTAAAATAAATATTACATACAGCAGTACTATTCTAAATATCATATTTTATTTGACATTTTATAACACTTTACATATAGCGTGTATTTTCCAGAATTCTATTTCATGTAAACAGTCAATATTTTTATTTACACAAAATCACCATTACAATATTTAAGTAAGGGCTGGATATGGGTGTTTTAGTTGTAAAAGAAGTACTACCCATGAAGAAATAAATTCTATAATAAATCATGATTAAATGCATGCCCTCCAAAATGTTAGGAATATTTTGTCGTAACGGGAAACTTTTGTCTTATTCCTTTAGGATGTTTTGCACACTCCGCTTGCATTCAAAGGGTTAAGTAGCATAAACCCAGCTCTCCATGGGCCATTTAAAGGGAGTATCGTTGGGTTAATACGCAAGTTTGGGTTTTTAAGATCAAGGCACCATCTATAAAGCACCGTTAACATCACCGTGACCCATTGTGCACTAAATTGAAATCCACACGTTGCCGGCAGTTGAGCTGCAAGAACTCCGAGTCTGTAACGTTTAAAATTGTAGAATGAGCGGCCATTCATTCACAAAAACTTTCCCGGGTGTTAAAGGGTTTTTGTGTTTTGTTTTTTTTCTTAAACGACTTAAGTTCTAAAAAGTGCTCTTTTAATAGCCAGATCTGACTTTAAAACAAATTGTATGGCCCCCAATACAGCCGGCACAGTTAACCTGTTTAAAGGATCCCAATAGGACTTAATACATTTGGAGATTAAATTCCTAAGCAACCTTGTAACTAATGCAACGCGGGGGGGTAACTAACGCTATGCAGGGGTTAATATGCATATCCACAGTCAGATGCTGACTTATTTCAAGGAACTGGTTAATATTTGTCTTAATATTCTGAACGCTCTATTGGAGATCTGTCCTTAAACGCGATTACAGATAAGGCACCTTGTGAAACACCAAACAACTTTTTTGGAAGCCAAGCAATCAATTTGGGGGAAAAATGCCTCTCCCAGCTTTAACTAAAATTCAAAGATTTCCTGTGGAAACAACACAAAACATTCTACATATGCGATAAAGTTTTGTTAATTTACAGGGGACCTCATTAAAACGGAGAACGTGGAGTTTTTATTACGTTACACAGTCATATAATAAAAGTATAACAAAACTTAAATAAGGTTTTTTATTTGTTTTGCAGAGGAGCGGCCAGCATATAATTTGCTGTTTCTTTCATGAATTTAAATTTCTACAGTCAGTCCAGTCTCTTCACCATGTACGGACCTTCTAATTCGTAACCAATTTTCCGGTAATAATTCCTGGTGCCAACACCTAAACAATGAAAATAAAAATTAGAAAACGGGAATTTCCAAAATCTGCCCCAACCCCCCCCCCCCCCCCCAAATCTTAATAGAAAAAGAAAGTATTTTTCTATTTAAAACTCTATTATAACATGGAAATCCAAGACCCGCTTAAAAACCACTGGAAATAAAAGGAAGAGAGAAGAAAATGGAACGGTGTGCTTGGAAACAAACCTAATTCTGCCAATCTATATGTTAAAAACATTATTTATTTATTTTTAAAATGCGGGGCCATGCAGGGCCAATGATTTCTTCTCCGGGGACGATCCGGCATGTACTCCGCGCCTTGCACAACCTAAAGGTAAACTGTGTGAAGCCAAGAGAAAGTATGTCAGCCCTGCTGAGGAAACCCACACGGTACTAATGAGAGCGCTGGCAAAGCGACACAGCGCAGACGTCCCAAACGCACCTGTTTTCAGTGCTGGATTTTAAACACTGAAACTTTAAACAAAAAGAAGAAAAAAAAAACGAAAACAAATTACTATTTTTATGCTTTTGTTCCTGCACAACCACATTGTCCCCCTTTAACTACTTTAAAATGATTATTTATAGGCTGAGGAGTGGTTACTACACAGTGCTCCACACCCAAAGGGTTAATACATGCAAGTAAAATAATGGATGTTATAAAATAGCTGTATTTTTTATTTTATTTTTTGTTATGCTGGGGGCAGGGGGTTATATTCTTTAATTGGCCGAGCTCTAGTAAACCACCCAGAGAGGTTGGTCAATAAATGGAGCAGCCTCCCAGCAGAAGTGGTAGAGGGTAATACAGTGAGGGGATTAAACATGCACGGATAGACATACGGCTCCTGAATCTAAGACGAGACCAACGACTGATTAGAGAAACGGGCAGACTGGATGAGGCCGATCTGCCGGCAGATTCAATGTTTCCAATTCACTAACAGTTGGGTTCTGACCAAACACGGCGGGCTTCTGCTACGTCACTCCCCACTTCTGAGTCTTGGCAGAAATGTAAGATATAGCTACGTCAGACAGGGACATTACAGCAAAAATAGATTTTCCAGCCATAGAGAAGAGCTGTTAATAACGGGGAGCCCGTCTGATAAACGTGTCGGACGGGAAAAGTAAGAACCCCCCACCCCCTCTCCAGTACACCGTACAGCTCTGGCGTCACGCAGGTATAAAAACAGAGTTACAACCGGACCGGTAACGACTTCTACGTGTTTGTAGCCCAAAATAAATGAACTGTTAAAAAAAAATAATAATACTGAGGCCATGGTACAGCGATATGATCAGAGCAAAACACCCCCCTTCTTATCCAATTCTGACAGTTGATGGGCGGACGCCGGTACTTCGATTTCGCCGGGAAGGTAAGAGAACAATCGCTGCAAACATAGCGGTCCTCTGTTCCACTTGGCGGTTACGTCCCTCTTACTTTGTGAACTTTGAAGGCGAGTAAATGACGGTCGCGATTCTGACAGTCGGTGGCCAACGAGGAGCGTCTATGAAATCGCTTAACTAAATGCAGACATCACTCACAAGTGAGGAAAAGCCCAAGATAAGCATGACGGGACTGATATATACGTCGCTATACATTTGTCAAGATGGTCTGGATCTTTAGGCGACTGCTGCATTGTACATCAAACATTTCACTCTTTGTATTTAAAGAATAAAAAATCCCCCCCCCCCCCCGGGAATAAATACAAAGAACATCGAGTGATACATAAGTTACAGTGTTTTTTTACCATCTTAAAAGAAAAATATATACAAAATTTAACTCTAATCACGTAGATTTAATATTGAGAATCGTCACCGTATAAAGAATTAGTCATAGACTTAATATCAGTAGAGAATAATTTATTATTAATATAAACTGAATTTCCTAATTAAAATATTATAGGAAATATTGTCTTTTTTTTCTACTTATTTAACTGAAGACCTAAAAACAACACCCGTGTACTTTTTATGTCTCCTAAAGAGAAAAAGAAGAAAAAAAAATCCAGATAGGCTGATCCCCTACTGTTTCCAGACGTCAGTGACGGAGAATGTCTAGCGGCAACGCATGAAGAGCGCAACCAAATCACCGGGACAAGCGAACGTTCGTATGCGATACTGAAATACAAGCAACAAACGAGCAAACAAACAATGTGTATATTCAGTGATTATGACTTTGGTCTTCCCTTCATAGTAAAGAACATCTCTATATCTCATATTTCATATTCTTTTATATTACATCCATCCACACATACACAGACTTATATATATCTATAGATTGATAGAAGTGAACCACTTGGAATTACCAATGTGATCTACATCTGTCACAGGTATAGAGAAACACAACGTGCTTAACCCCTTCAATCCTCTATAGGCGTACCGGGACGTCCAAAAAACGCCTATTAAGAAACCCCTATGACGTCCCGGTACGTCCAGCCCTTCGTGCAGCGTCAGGGACACATCCCTGCCGCTGCACGGGAGATCAGGCTGTCATTTGAACAGCCTGGACTCCCCACTGACGGCATCGCCGGCTTTCTGCTGCCCGATCTCCTGTAACAGCTTCCGGCATGAAAGCCGATAAGCTGTTACATTGCAAACTGACCTGCCCTCCGATGAGGCACAGAGACGCTGCGATCTCTATGCAGGTCCTCACAGAACACAGTGTGATCGTGCAGGGGGTTTGCGGGGAGGGGAGTGAAAAACCATGTCTCTCACTCCCCTCCCGTCCTGAAACAGAAAAAGCAGAAAAAAAAATAAAAATGTTAATTCATTTAAAAAATATTAAAAAAAATCATTAAAATACTAAAAAAAAAATTATAATGTGAGCTGTGATGTCATTGTGACATCACTGGCATTGTTCCGGAGGTTCCTAGGAGGACCTCTAACCACTTCTGTGCAAAAAATAAATAATATAAAAAAATACAAAAAAATAAATGTAAAAATAAATTTTTTTTAAAAAAAACCTTACTTCCCATTGCCCTAGCATAACATCTAGCCAGTATAACCCTCCTGCCCCCATTCACAAACCCCCCAAACCCGTTAAGCCATAGGCATAAAAATTATACCAAAATTTTACACCTTATAGTATGCTCCCTGGTGCTGGAAAAGTCTGGGAAATCTATATAAATTAGGTATTTCTGAATCAGGACACCTGAATTGATAAACTTGGAGGGGATTTTCCATCACTTTACCTAATTTTGTGAGGATTCAGAGGGAAAATGTAAACAAAAATTAGGTTTTTTTTCTAATCTTTGCCTAGTTTTTACTAAATTTCTCATTCTAAATTTTCAGCTAATCATCCAACTATGGTATCAAACGAAAGCTCTATCTCTCCTTGAAAAAACAATATATAGTTTACATGGGTACACTACTCACAGGGAACAGAGAATCATCGCTGAACCCCAAAAAATGGCAAATTGCTCCGGGCTTAAAAACTATATAACATACAGTATAGAAGAAAGAAACCGTGATACTCTGAGAACAGAAATAGGAAGTCTTTACAGCTGCGCATGCATAGGTGTCTCGCAGAGATGGGAAAGTGGAGACAAACACACAGGCTGGGTTCCAGAGTCACCCTGGCCTAGAACCTCAACAAAAGAGCCCCAAACAGCAAGTCCGAATCATGTTGGAGCTGTGTTCACATAAGCTTTCGATACTCCCCGACCACGTCTACAGAAGGGGGCCTTAAAAACCAATCCTCTGAACCTCTGGTCCAGCTTTAGTTGGTTCCCACCAGATATACATAAAAACAACAATGTTATCCCATTCTATTAATGAGCAATTAACCATTCAAAGCCCAAATCAGAAACGTACATTTACAGTTAAACATTTTGGGTTAACATTTTTTGTGTCCAATACAAAAACAATCTCTCAATCTCTCTCTCTGTCAAGTGCGTGTAAACATAATACATACATTTTATATATACATATATTTTATATATACCTTTTTATTTTTTAAGATGCAGAGGGTGGTAGAACCGCGGGTCCGATTCATCCATCAACCCAACTCTTTGCAACAATACAAGCCAAATTCTAACAGCCTCCAATCCACAGAACGTGGAAATTAAAACGCTGTTTCTTAAGATTGATCAAGTGAAATAATTGAGCACCCTTTATTCCCGATCCATGCACACAAGAGGCCCGTTAGTGGCTGTATTAAAAGCCAGAATGTTTTTAGCATTAAGGTGTCAAGGTGTTGCCCTCAACAAACAGGAAGAATTCAGTAATCATTTTTACATAAATTAACACAAATTGAAAGGGAGATTAAATCAACGGCAAAAACGGCACTTTTTCCCTATTGTTCGGATTTCATTTCCTCCGCTCGGCGTTTGATTTAATTATTTTTTTTTATAACTGTATCAGAACACAAGCAGCTAATGGGGCTTTTAATCTGTTAAAGCACCCGGCGCCTACGCCACGCCGGAGAGGTTAGCGCAAGGCCTTTTGTTAGACGCTGTTGTATCCGTTGTTTGTGTCAACAGCGTTAAGGGTTTAATTAAAAAAAAAAGTGTTACAAATGTAACTTTAAAAAGCAGTTTTATGACAGATCTGTGACACGGAGGACAAGCAGGATAACAGCAATACATAGACAGCGCAGGGTTACCCGGTGATACGAGATAGCAGCGCCGGGGCAGCCAGGCTAGGGGAGAAGTAGCTGGTTTCTAACAAAATACAAAAATAATTAAAATAATAAAAAGACATTTTTTTAAGAAAAAAGAAAGAAATGACTAAATAATTCTCCTTCATACAGCATCCATTTAATTCCGCTGAACTATATTATATAAATATTGTTTATGGTAAGGACCCCAAGTGCTTTTAGAGGACCAGACCAGTGAGATGTCTTCAAAGTCTTTAACTATTGAATGATGCATTATACAGGGCAAGCTCAGCCCTTCATGCTGGAAAAATTAGCCAGGGTTGGCTCATTATTATGCATTGTGAATTTGGATTTTAAACATAACTCTCAGGCCAACTCTCGCTTTAGTGAATAATTTCCCCTGTGTTTCTGGGGGGGGGGGGTCAATGGAGAAAATACTCTTGTAAACTTGGCCAATTTTTTTTTTTTTGTAATAGTTTGTCATTTTAAGCTGGAGTCCCACCTGGCGGCCTAGGGGCGGTGGATGGGGTCGCTATTAATATGTTCTTTTAAGTTTGCTACATAACGGGCTTAAAAAATCAGTTAATTATATTAAACTAAAATGTAAACCGGATGTGTATTGACAGATACGTGTTCGATAATCATAGAACATGGGATTACGTATACAAAGCTATATTATATTATATCTTCCTAATCAACGGCGGCTTATATTTCAATTTAAAAAAAAAAACACAAAAAAAAAAATACGCAATTTATGACCCCATAATTCCCCGATCAATTTTCCTGTCCTGAAATGTAAAAATGACATTAATTATGTTGCCATCCCATTCATATTGTTTAATAGCTGCCGTCAGTCTCCAGATGGTGTGAAGACGTCTCGCTAATCTCCGAGACACGAGCTAATAATATTCTACTAATGGAGGAACAGCCGCTCCCATGCCATGTTGGTGTCAGCGATGGGATCCTAAGTAAGGGATCTGAACGCTAATTCACTTAACATTAAAGAAGAAATTGTCAAGATAGCATCTTAAATACAAAAATGCTGAGTTTGAGCCGCATGGGACGCTAGAGGTTCTGATTCTAGGGTTTGCCCCCTTTATGGCTCAGTAAAAAGATTCTTAATGAAAACATCACCAAAGATTTGCGATATGGCGAGAATTCCCCAGGGTTCTATTTGGTAAAAGGTCTTTCATTCTAGCCGCAGCTCGTCTAGTAACAGACCGGCGCCTTCTTTAAGTTTCCGAGAAAATCTGTTTGGTGTCAAGTAGTTTGGGGCAGAAGGTGAAGCCCCTGCCTGCAACATAAAGCCCAAAAGCATGTAAAAAATAAATAAATAAATAGGTCTGGTCAGCGACCAACCCTATTTTTTTTTCTTTCTGCCATGTCAGTAATTTACACTGAAACGTGCAATTTATATAGCTCCACCATACTCTGCAGCGCTGTACAACGGTCCACTCCAATACTGACTTTTACACAGAAATCAGTACTGAAGCTCGACGTTTATATGAAACGGTTAAAAAAAATGGCAGAATCGGGAATTTCACAGCAGAAAGAAAACAGAGGTAGCGTGGCTTTTTGTCTCACAGAAACATACAAGTCCGAGTGTCACGATGTAACTCGAGAGCGGATCTGATGTAAGTGTGGATCGCTGGGAAACGGAATGTGTGCTCCATAGACGAGCTCTCGTGATAAGGCCTCTGTTTCTTGGCGCGGGTCCACCTTAATTTTCCCCTTGAAGGAGCAGGAAATGGAAGCGACGGTCTGCGGAGCGCATGGTCTGGGTGCATCGCGATTATCTGCCACGGAACGCAGTGGACCGGTGCTTGTTACATCCAACGCGCGGGGGAAACGCGACAGTCCTTATAATCAGTTTAAAAAGAACAACCTGTCAGCACGGAGCGGACAGCGAGCCGCTATCTGCGTCCCCGGCGTGGGCTGCTGGCGTTGGCATTTTAAGAGCCTTCGGCGAGGGCGCGGGGGCGACGCGGGGGCGCTCTGATGCTTTTATGCAGAAGCGAAGGCGGTTTATATAAATTCCCCCCAATTTACTGTTAATTTACACAAATACAGGCTGCATTATAGAAAACATTTAAAGCATTAAAATAAGCTCAAAACAGATTTTCACAGCAGAAAAGCACGCGAGTCGGGGGGGGGGCATCGGCACGCCGCGTTCCAGCCCGGCCGCAATGTCCCTTAACCGTTTAATCACCGGAGGTATGATCCAGCAAAAAGGGCTCAAAATTCTGCGCTCTGTACTGTGCTTTTCTATGAAATATCAGAAACTCGCATGGATTTTCACTTCCTATTAGCTATGCCTGCAGGCAGTAAACTAAAGCGTTTTAAACATTTATCATAATAGGTGGTATATCCCCATTGGCTTGTGGGTAAAAATGGCGTACACAGTACAGGAAAGTATTTTCTAACTGGGAATACTGGAGAAAAAAATGGGGGCTTTTGGCAATGAAGTACAAATATACTTTATTAATA